>QZML01002899.1:32941-60918 GCA_016801275.1 Hystrix brachyura
ATCAAAAGAGAAATGGGAAAAAAAAAAAAAAAAAAGAAAGAAACACCAAAACAACAACAACAAAAAACCACTGAGGGAGAGAGGTAACAGTGCTTTCAGTGCAAGTGTTTCCCACCTTATTTGACATTCACCCTGCCGGTGTGAGGGCCAAGCCAGTGCAGATCTGTGCCGAGAAGCGCCTGACCTGCAAGGTCTTGTTGTTGGTTTTAGAGGGAAAGCTTTCAGCTTTTCTTCTTCACTAATGATCTATGATGCTCACCCTGATACACTTTTCCTAAATTATCTATATGTTGAAATAGCACCAAATTGTTTTCTTTCAAGACAATTTAACTCTTGTTAGTACATAACAAGGAGGTCATGTAGCCATTAGCTTTCTTGTGATTTAAGGTTTAAATATGGCCACCATTTTCTTAAACCTTAGAGTACATTTTCAAGACTGCTCAGATCCATGTTTTTCCAGATTGCTATCATATGAGCCCTGAATACAAGTAATTTTCTTTGTTCTTGATCAGATTAACTTCATGCTCATTTTACAAATACCGCTATGTCTCTTGGAAATCTAATGCTCAATACAACAATCATGGTTTTTTGATTGAAAGTTGTTGAAAATATGGGTCAAATTGAAATAAAAGAAACAAATTTTATTTTCTTGTATTATTTGTGGGAAAGGAAAAGGATGCGCCTAGCATTTGTCATGGATTAATCAGAGGGTAGAAACCATAAGCTCTATGAGGGGTCTCTTTCCCTGCCATGGCTGGCAGGTCCTTCACCCCCTGGTCACACACAAGTCCAGACTTTACATCCTTCAGATTAAGTTCAGCTGGATGGCTCACCAATCCTTCCTTCAGGGACTTCTACCATTGTCTCAGTGATTCTCATGTACTCTTACTGTTTTTTTTTTGCCTGTCAGTTAAGCAATCACCATTCCCTGTAAAATCTCTGTTCTTTCTGGCCAGAACTGACATGTATCTGCCAATGGAGGAAACTCTGCTACAATCCCAGGAGTTAGCTAATTCAAGTTCTTGGTGGAAAAATGGTTACGAAATTCTAGTTTGGTGGGTAATTTTCCTTCAAATACTTTAAGTTTTTAATATTTAATTCCATTATATTTTTGCTTACAGGATTTCTGATGAAAAGTCACTGAAACCTTGACCTTGTTCCTCAGTATATATGGAACAATTGCCAATTAAGGAATGTAAATTGTAGGTTGATACTTTATAATAAATATTTATTATTACTCCTTCTTGTAGTATCTGGGAATGCTCTTTGAAAAAAATTCTGATATTAAAGAAAATTAATAAAACTTGGAACTGTGTGCTCCCCAATAGAGACATAAGTAGAAATCAAATCAAATCAACCAAGATTATAGTGTAAAAGATAAAATATTAAATATTTTGAGAATGTTGAACGTCTCATTAATTTGCTAATATTGCCATAAAAATTCCTAAATTTTATGTATGTTTAAATATTTTAAGTAAGCAAAATATACTACATTTCAATATGATTTTCTGTGTTATACATAGTGTTACTCTATATGAGAATATATCTAGAAAGATAGATCTTTGAGGGGCATCACATGGTATAAGAATAAAATAATAAGCATTTAATAGGCAAGAGTTTGGGTGGGAGAAGAGTTGTTCACAAAATTTATTATATATTTCAAAATAAGTATTTGAAGGGTCCCAGTATAAAGGAATGGTAAGTATGTGAAGAGATGGGAATATTAAGTACCTTGATTTGATCATGACACACGATATGCATGCTGTAAATTATTATGCTCTACACCATGAATATGTAGGTAGGAATATATGCCAAGTAATTTTTTCAAAACAGAAATTGAGATAATCCAGCAAACCATCAGTTTAGGGAAAAGTCAGATAGTAAAAGTATTATTTATACAAGCATTTCAAACTTATAAGTACAAAGCATTTTGAAAGACAGCCATATTAAGTCATCATTTCTAAGTTTTTCCTCCTGTTGTGTTCTCTTTTGTCCTGCTGACTAGGTTTCAAATCAGTCCATTCTTGCCTATACTTAGGTAACAAAATTAGAAGAAAGCGTAGTTTTATTTTGAATGAACTTTGTAGTAGACTGAACTCTAAGAATAGCCCACAACTCTCTCCACCCTTGTTTAGTTCCCTCCCTTGTAGTATACACAGAATTGTAAACACAATGAGGTATTTCTCCATTGGTTATATTATGTTACAAGGAAAAAGAGATATTAGTCCTCCTCCTGCCACACCCAGTCAAATCACACCAGCTTTCTAAAATGGAGTTTTTTCTAGTTGGTATCAGAGGTCAAGAGATTTGAAGTGAGAGAAGGCCCCACACCCCCTGCTCTGTTGTTAGATTGAGTCTTAGTGGCCCACGTGGGAAGGAAAGCCCTCTAGATGCAGAGAGTGGTCCAGCCCATAAGATGTAAGAGCATGGTGTCCTCAAACCTACAACCTCAAAAAAAGTAGTTTCTTCTCTAATCTTAATAAGTGTGTAAATCCCCAACTGACCAATTTGCTATTGGCCTTGTCAAGTCCTGAGCAGAGACTTCAGCTTGGGCCTCTTGGATTTCTGCTCTTTATAGATTAATAATGGGGTGCTGTTTCAAGCTGCTAAGTTTGTGGCAATTTATTATGCAGTGAAAGGAAAGTAGCAAAATTTATTTAATTCGCATTCTTCTTAGTATTTCTAATTGTATTATGGCGATCTGTACCATGGATGACAAATAATGCAAATTTGTAATTTTTAGTAATTGATTACCATATGCCTAAATTTTGGAAGTTTTTAAACATAATGGCAATAGGTGAATTTTATTCAGACTTTAATAATGCACAGATACTTTATATCCTAAATTTCTGTATTTAGGATTAATGTAAATAATAATCACATCATACTTCATATGATTCGAGGGCATACACCAGACAAGAGATCGATGTTTATCTTTCCATTTACTCCTGTAAGCCTTCATATTTAAAAATTAAATTTAATGTTTGCAAATTAAATGAAATGTGATAAAATGATTAAATGATTTCAGGGAAAGAACTTCTTTCTGATATCCTAACTTTGCTAGGATCATTTATTTGTGACACAATTCTTATGCTAATTAAACTCCGCAATTTATCTGTCACTGCAGTTTGCAAATCTGTTTACAAATGGCACTACTAGAATGTAGTTTAAATTGTAATAACATTTGAAAGTACCGAGGTTTTGTTCTTAAGTGTTCTTTGGTTGAGTGTGTTGGTAATTCAGCATGAAACTGTTCTGGTGAATGACAATTGTGCAGCACACTAGACTGTCATGCAAGGGAAGGCTTGGAGTAGCAGGTGGCGCATTCGACGTTCCGTTGATACTGGAAACGGGAGGGCCACAGGGAGATGGTCCAACCTGTGCTGCACCTCCAACATAAATTTTTCTTGAGGCTTCAGAAACATCATTCTAAACAGTTTATTCATACAAGTCAACTAAAATAATTTTTAAATTCTTATTTTAAAGTCACTTTTGAGAATAACTCTGAAATATGAAATTATGTATATTTATAATGTGAAGTCTTTTGCATTCAATGATATTTGGAAATTCATTGTCAAGTCATTTTTATTGTGTTGGAAATGATATAAGTTTTACGCAAAGCTAATATGGTGTATAATCATCTATAAAATACTATGTATCTCTGCAAAAAAAAAAAACCCACACACAGAATAATAAGTTTGAAAATTCTTGTAATATATTGATGGTAAAGCCAAAATCTTTTATGTACTGTGACATTGGAAGGACTGTAATAACTACTGAAAAAAATATAGAGTTGGTTATTTGGTGTTAATAGGATTGTACTTTTGTGAAACATGCTGGGAGATTTAGAATAGGTTACAAAGAAAGACAGATTGACACAAATTGGATTTAGCTACCAGGTACATATGAATTTATGGGAACAATAAAACAGGTTAAGTTATTCTTGACAGGTTTAGCGGATTGAAACAGGGAGATCCAAGGCAAAAGTCATATAAAACACAAATTTAGAAGCACAGGATCGCAAACAACAAAAGAAAAATGGGAGTTTAGTAACGAAATTTGCAGTCACTTCAGGGTTACTGTTTGTCCTGAAAGACATGAATGTGGAATTTGTCAAAATTTTATTTCAAGAAAATTAACATTTTACATAAAGGAAAGTAGACATTTTTTATATAAAATAATTCTATTTATTTCATTTTTATATATATTATTGCTTAATTAACCAATCATATATTTGATAATATAAAAATATGCGCATATGATTTTGCTATCATCTTGGCAAAACTGAATCCTTTCAGTCTAAATCCTTCTGGAGATTGAAGAATTAATAAATACTGAAGAAAAGAAGCACATTAATTGAAGATCTTTTGTCTCTTCTCAGTCTGCATAAATTATTTTACTTAAAGAGCAAAACTTACGTATAGTCCTTATTTTACAGATGCAGAAACTGAAGATCAAAGGGAATGTGTAATTCATACAACTATTAATTTTCGGAAACAGGATTCAAATCCTTTCTCACAAAGTTTTCCCACTATATCATTTGCCCCATACCCTCTCATGACTCAGTTTTCTAAGTTGTTCACAGAAACATAAAATTAGATTATACATATATTGCTAAGAAATCCAATAGTTTTTAATTACTAAAGACTAAGCCATGAAGGAATTAACCCAATTAACCTAAGAGAGCAGGGAGCTCACCCCAACAGTTATGGAGTAACCGCAGAATAATTTTTTTATGAGTTCGTTCCTTTGCCTTACTTTCTTTACCTTCTTTCCCTCCTTCCTTCCCCCCTTCCTCCCTTCTTTCCTTCCTTCCTTCCTTCCTTCCTTCCTTCCTTCCTTCCTTCCTTCCTTCCTTCCTTCCTTCCTTCCTTCCTTCCTTCCTTCCTTCCTTCCTTCCTTCCTTCCTTCCTTCCTTCCTTCCTTCCTGCCTCCCTCCCTCCCTCCCTCCCTCTCTTCCTTCCTTCCCTTTGTAGTATGTAAGATTTAACCCAGGGCCTTCACGCTCAGCTACAATCCTCTTCCCCAACCCTTCTTAACATTTTGAGACAGGGTCTTTCTAAATTGCCTAGTAGTCTTAGAAGTTGCACTACACCAGCTTCAGCCTCCCAAGTGCTGAGATTACAGGCATGTACCACTGCACCCAGATTATTTTTATTTCCTTCCAGATGATAATTTCCAGCATATGTAGAAGAGCCTGGCAGCATACTTGGCAGTTAATTTACATATGAGTCAAGCTCAGATAACATGTAAGGCCATCAGAGAAAATAAGCTGGAGTCATGGGTTGAACTACATTTAATTACAGACAATGGTGTGAAATTTGCTATTTATTATTATTCTCTACATTACATGATTTGTTGAAATGACATAGTAATTCTCTCAATAAGTATCATCGTTCTTTATAGGTTAGGAATTTGAGACTCAGAATGTAGGTAAATTTTCCGAAGTTCACATATTTACTCTGAAATGTTGGGAATTATAACCTGATCTGTCTCATTTTCAAACTGATTTTCTAGTGCCCCATCCTGTCTCCTAAAGGTCATGCTACACACTAAATCACATGTTTTATTTTGGAGCTTTCTTAAGAAAATATTGAGAGCCTCATTCGATTCAAACCCACTTCCTGGCATTTTTCTGATTGTCATGATGCTCTTCAATCTGCATGAGATAATTCATCAGTCCTCATCTTCAGCTGCTCCCACACAGCTTAAGGATTTTATGTAGAAAATATAGCCTTTTAATATCTAAATGTCAGTAATCAACTTCCACAGCTCTACTTTACCTCTTAGAGTAATTTACACGAAGTATACATTTAAACACTTGGGGCACCGGATGCTTTTACATTTTATTTTCCATTTTTACCTGCCATATGTAAGAAAATAATGTTCTCATTTTTGAAAATTACAAGTTATAGAAATAGCCCATATGTGGGAAGTTTACAAACGTAAGCGCATGACACTTCAAGTTTACATAACAGAAGTCCCCCCCCCCCCCCCGAACCCAACCCAAGCGAGCCTTGTCCTTGGTAGGCAAGTGCCCTACCACTTAAGTTAAATCCCCAACGCCACAGAAGTTGTTTTGAAGAAGAAATTTGTATGGAACTTTGCCACAACAATCAATATTTTTTGGTGATTAGTAAAATGTGTTAAAACGTTTCCATTATTACTAAGTTCTCATAAGAAAAATTCTGACTTGGTCAGGGGTGCTTTGGGTTGCTTGTGGCTACATTCCTTTAAAAGAATATTCTAGAGAAATAGGTATTTGCAATTGCTGCTACTTCTTAGGAAGAAAAACATCTTTTAATTCAATGATGTGAAATTGGATTCTCTATGCACTGCTTCCACTACACTAAGATAGTTGTGTTTTAGAAATATCTTCACCTATTCATTGTGCAAGTAAAAATAAATAAGTTTGTTTTCAAACCACAGAACAGTTAATATACATGATATTTTATTGAACAGTATTTAGAATGGTCTCCTGCTTTCCCCATTTATCCAAAACATTGACTAATTAAAGAGGTTGATTTCTCTGATAGAGTTTCCATAGATGTTGCCATTGGAATATAAGGTCTTCATTTGCAAGTATTAAGGATACAATGGAAAGTCAGATTTTAGCTTATTTGACAGAATGGCATTAGGCACCAAAAGTCATATTTTTTTCCCTCACGAATCTCTATATAACAATAATAACCCAGGTTTTTCAGCCACTTCCCCACCTGCTCACTCTGGCTCCAGCCCAGACAAGTGACATTTTATCCAATGAGCTGTTAGCAGATGTGAAGGAAATAGAGGTTTTGAAAGCACTTGTGGATGTCAGCTCATCCTTCTTGGCCTGGCCTGTGACCCCAGTAGCATGCCCAGGTGAGACTGTCAGAGGATGGAGTCTGTGTGGGGGAGCCGATTTTCCACATCCATCCCAGCCGAGGTGATTGTAGATGAGCCCACAGCCAGCTGCCCTGCACAAGCAGAGGCGCAGAGAAGAGCAACAGAACCCCCCAGCTGGACTCCAGAGAAATGAAGAGGAGACCCAGGCCAGATCAGCCTGGCACAGCTCAGGGAAGCAGAGCCTCATGCCCCAGTGGGCTGAGATCAATCTTTATTGGATGCAGGACAACTGGAATTTGTTAGGTGGAGTTATTTTTTGGTGAAGGAATATGCAATAAGCTTTGCAGTTTCTATTACAGTACGTAAGACCAGCATATATGTTTTCTCCAACTGTGAGTAATAATTGAATGGACATCAACACGTTTGACAGAAGTAAGAGTAAAGGTGAAAACAGAATAAAAAATGGCATAGTTAATAAAACAAAACCATGGTTTTAAAAATTGTGTGCAGTTTCTGCATCTCTGGGTTAAATGTGCTTCCTACTGTGGGTCACAGTCAAAATGTTGGAAACTGAACGAGCTTGACTGTATGAATGGATCTGTTGACCTAATGGTAGGTGACAAATGTGTGTCTTTTATTGGGTGACAAGGTAACATGCTCAGTTGTAAGTAGATGTGTTGATGTCTGCTAGAACTAAGCACGTGCTCTACCATCCTTGGGTCAGAGTGTCATCTCGGAGCGTGAAGGACAGCAAAACCTTCAGGAATAATGATTCTATAAATTCAAAGCTACATAGTTTATAGGTTTTTCTAATCAGAAAAGACAACTAGGAAATTGGAATGAAAGTGTTCACAAAATGACCTTACCTCTTTTGACAAGTAAATCTAAGGTCAGTCTTTTTGCACAAAATAATTAAAAGGCCAGTGACATACAAAAGTGAAAATGCCAAAACTGTATCTCCTGTTTTCGGAATATACATACAGGATGAATCTGATATTTGCTCATAGAACACATACCCAGGGACTTGAGGAGGGGGCAAGTGGCCATGAGTAATCAGTCTAAGCTCTTTATAGACTCTAAATGAAATATTAGATAAAAAATAGCATTGAGATTAGAAGTAGATCAGAGACCTGCTCCTAGGTGATCACTGACTGGCAGTTTTCCAAGCTGCTAGCCTGCGCTGCACTATTTCTCTCCTGGACTCTGAGCGCAGGCGTCTTGCTGAGGCTGGGTGTGCAGCCAGGAGCTCCACCCACCCACCCCACGCCAGGGTCCCTGTCAGGTGGGCCTTCGTCCCCGGCTAGCAGTGTCCCCGGCTAGCAGTTCAAGGTTCTGAGGAAATGAAAAAGAACTCTTGATATCTATCACATAATTAAATATACATTATTAAGTCAAGTAAATAGGGCTCAAATAATGGTGAAAAAAATCAGTTTGAGAAACACTAAGAAATGGATATTTGAAATATTTGACAAAGTACAACTATTATACATTACGTTAAAATGATACTTTAAAGTTTACAAAACACTTGTGTATAAAATAAACATGTAAATATAGTTATATGTAAAATAAGAGACATGATATTTTTTTATCTATGATTTTCATTATTACTCATTTCACATGTAAGGCAAATGACGTTCAGATTGTTGTAGTAATTTGAGTGCAGATTAACTAAAGATTCCAAGTGACACATTCTTAAGAATTCTGGATTCCAAGTGAGATATACTTAACCCCTAGTCCAGCTATTTCTTTTGACACACAAGTCCCTATATAACCTTACTAAGTGATTTTCCTTTTCAAAGGTTTCGGGAGCTGGTATTTAAGCTGTCAGGGTTCTAAGCGTTCTTTTTCTAGAAATGCAATTTTAAAAACCACAAAGACATACAGCCTTAAATATCACATGGTTTCTCTTATATCAGAACTCCAAAATATAAAGAACAAAATAAAAGATAGATAATAGAATATAGGGAGATACATCTTTTGCAAATGGGAAAGGGACCAAAAGATAGAGGGAGAGGGAAAAGAATGGGATAAAAAAAGAATTGAAATGTGTTATACACATGTACTGTTTTAGTTACTTTTCTCTCGTTGTTGGGACAGAATACTCGACACCCAAAGTTAGGGGAAGAAAGGTTTATTAGCTCATAGTCTGTAGAGGTTTTAGTCTATAGTCTGCTGGGTCCGAAGCAGGGCGGCATGGCAGAGGGGCGGGCTGGCGTTCTATAGTCCGCTGGCTCTGAGGCAGGGCGGGCCAGCCGACCGGCTGCAAAGTAAAGTGAGGAAATGTAAGGAATGTATGTAAATAAGCAATGTAAACAAGCAGGGGTTCTAAGCGTTCTTTTTCTAGAAATGCAATTTTAAAAACCACAAAGACATACAGCCTTAAATATCACATGGTTTCTCTTATATCAGAACTCCAAAATATAAAGAACAAAATAAAAGATAGATAATAGAATATAGGGAGATACATCTTTTGCAAATGGGAAAGGGACCAAGAGATAGAGGGAGAGGGAAAAGAATGGGATAAAAAAAGAATTGAAATGTGTTATACACATGTACCAAACTCCCTACAAGAAATGTAATCATTATATACTGCAAACATGTACTAAAGAAAAACAAAAATTGAAAAAGAAACCCACGAGTAGAATATGATCATTATGTATTGACACTTTTCACAAATGGCCTTGCTGAAAAGCAAAAAGTATATATATGTATATATGTGTGAATATACATTCTTGATGAATGGAATGACAAAGGTTAGGCACATATATGTTGTAAAAGACCTATACGATTTCTAATACTATACAATGATTAGAATAACTAATTCTAAAATCAGCCTCTAACCTTGGGTCCTCAGCATTTTAAAGGGATATAAAGCTTTCATTTATGCAAAACCTTGCTTATCCTGCATATCAAAATCTAGATTTACTAATATTAACCTGCTATTTCAACACCCTATTCCCGCAATAATTTTGTGTATAAATGTGTAGAGATATTTGGTGGTAAACTTTCATAAATACAAATTGTGCTTGTGTCTGGGAACAAAAGTTAAATAGCTGCAAGGTGTCTGGGTCCTCTCATCAACCAGAATACAAGTTGGTGCTAAGAATGGCCTTATTTGGGACACCTGAGGTGTGTCTGTTAACCTTAATTGTCAATTTGACTGGCTTGAGAGACTCCTGGAAAGGTAATTGTGTAGGTGGGGCCTGGCTGGAGGAGGGGGGTGAATGGAGGCATATTTGTGGAGGCTATCAATGTCTCTGGCACTCTTCCCCTGTGCTCTGCTCCAGCTCTCCTGAGGTGAACAGCATTCCTCTACAAAGCCCTTCTATCATAGGGTTTCTTTTTGGAGACAGAACATCATGGACTGAATCCTCTGGAACCTTGAGTAAAACAAGTCTTCCTTCCATTAACATTTGGGAGTCAGATAGTTTTTCTTTTCTTCCCAGCAGTGAGAAAGCTGACCAATATATGGGCAAGAATCATGCTTTTCATCCTCCAAGGACCAAACATTTTTCTGTAGTGGTGGCAATGGGAGAGAAAGCGAGCAAAACACACGAGACCCTTGACCAAGGTCTTGGGACTACTCTCTGCCATTATACCATTCTTTTAGTCAAAGAAAGACACAGGTAATCTAAATTCTAAGAGTTGGGGAAAAGAAACCACATCCTCATAGGAAACACACATTTGGCATTGTGGCTACTATAAGGGCTAAAGAATTGGGCCTTCAGTGAAATAAATCCACCTCCTTTGCTAGCTGAGTTACAAGAGCATGCTGCTTGCACTCTGCCATACACAGACCTAAACACTGATCCTTACATTATTTTTGGGCATAAAATAAAAATATGAATGAAAATAAATTTGTGAGAGTTAAACACTGTGTCTCAAATTTCACAGTTAAAATGTTACAATTTATTTTTTTCTGGTTAGTAAAATTCTATACCTTTATTATAGAAATTTTGAATTTTTTTCTAAAAATGTTTCTAAGTACCTTAAATCTATGGCTTTGTAAAAAACAAATAATATTCTCAAAATTTTTCTATCTACTCTTTTCTAAAGAGTAATCCAAGAGTTTTAACTTACATTGTGTATTAAAGCTAACATTTTAAAGAGAGAGAGAAAGTATTTGTCTAAATGCTGACAAACATTCCTTAATATTTATGAGCATGTAAATGAATTGTTACTATAATAAGCCTGAATGTGTGTGTATGCTACAGCTAAAAATTTTCACAGGAAATTAAATCATGGAATTATCTGGGAAGTTGAAACTGGTTCCTACAATCAACCAGGCTGCCACATGTGTCTTGGGTTCTTTGGAGTTCATAATCATATAATTTAGTGATACAGTTTATAATGCTGATGAATAATATCTCCTATATGCAGCCAGAAAAATAGTCTCATACTATACTTGGCACAGTATTTTAAGCTTTCTTAGGAAAACAACATTCATAGTATAGGGCAGGCAAAGAAACATTAAACAAATATTTTGACTTTTTGTTGCCATTAGTTTTTCAATTTTGATAAAGCTATAGTTAATAGCATATGTGTGATAATTATAATACTGGATCTGATAATGCTTGATGAATTTGTAGCATTTTTAACCCATTTTTTGACATTCTTATTTGTTGTTTCTTCCTTTAATGGAAGAATATGTAAGAATATTTTGCATATTTCCAAAAAGACAGAAAAATGAAATGCAGTTGTGTTTCTTACATTCTGCAATTTATTTTAATCTTCACAGTTAAAGTGATTTATATTTTTATTTTTTATTTCTCTACTTGTACCCTGATTAGAAAAACGAACCCTAATTTTTAACTGAGTTTACAGAAAAGGCAAACAAAATGGTATCTTTGGATATTAAAAAAAAATTTAGCAGGCAAATTGACAGTAACTGAAAATCATTTATGATGTATTTTTAAATAACTCTTAATTTTCATTTACAACATGGCTTGCCATCAGGCAAAGAAGGTACATGGGGACCCTCAGTGTGGACAAGACAGTGTAGATGGATAATAACATGCTTGTTCTGAAGATTGAAGGAGTCAGTGAATTGACATATTTGAGGCATAGCATGCTATATGGGAAATTCGATGTAAACATCAACTATAATTATACATTAAAATGAAGACATATATTGGAAATGATTTTATTTTACTTTATTTGTGGGCACTGGGGATTGAATTCAAGGCCTTGTGCTTCCTAGGCAAGTGCTCTACCACTTGAGCTAAATCCCCAACCCTTGGAAATGATTTTTATACATATATTTAGCCTCAGAATTTCAGCTTAATATTTTTTTCTGCTATTCTTTAATGTATAGCTTTCTTGCTACAAAAGGATGTATTTTCCTTTTAATAATTTATTGATCTATTTGGTTGCATTAAAATATTTATTTATTTATTTATTTATTGGTGCCGGGGATCACACTTGCTAGGCAAACACTCTAACCACTGAGCTAAATCCTCAGCCCCTGCATTAAAATATTTAAACGGTAGCTGAGTTAGAATGGTTGCTTCAATAACACTATTACTTGAGGTTCCCTCACTACAACCTTTGCCAAATACCTTTGCTATCCTCCATATGAAACCATCAGATTCTCTCCCTTTTTCATGAATTTGCCTTGTGCAGTGATAACTTTGACCCAAACCTCCCAACAGAGTGAGTATGTGCCAGTCGTGGCTGGAGTCCTTGAGAAGCACCCTGTGTCTCCCTAGGCTCTCTCTCCTGTGCCGTTGCCTGGTAGTCTTGGCAGGCTGCTTGGATTGGAGGAGACAGAAGGATGGAGCCAAATTTGGTTTATAGGCAAGGTTAGACTAAGTCAATACACAGCTCAACCTTCAGGGATTTAAGTCCAGCTTAGACTAGAAGAACTGCCCAGCCTTGCCTAAGCTGATTACTGATTTCCAACTTAAAGCAAATAAATACTTATTGTTTAAGGTTTTAGAATCTTGGAATGGTTTGGAATGCAGCATTGTTGAGGCAAATGCATAAGTAAAACACTAAATATAAAGAATAAATTTACAGTAAATATTTATATCAACCAAGGATACGAATATATTTATTAGCATTATTTAGTTAATGAACAGAAGGACAAGGACCTACGAGAGGCCTGCACTGTGTTTAAAGCAGATACGTTAGAAAGCAGACAAGTCGAGACGGGTGTTAGAAGCATTCATGAAGACAAACCTGACTTCATGTGTATGATTAGCTAATAAGATTTAACACATGATTAAGCAGTGAGATGTGCACGGGTAGGGACTTGTGAAGCACGTTAAATCATTATATTCTTTTTTGATTTTTACAGCATCATATTCTTAGGAGAAAAGTGACAAATTCCTTTTTTGGAAGACATATTAGGTATGTTTTGGCAAGGCTCACACTGAGAAAAGGAGTAAAAATATGAAGAATTATGCTCAATTTTTCTAAATTTGTTCATGTTTCTTTTTATTCCAAGAAGGGGAGAGAGAAAATAGAAAGAAAAATAAAAATGACTAATATCTTCTTAGCCTCACAGTTTTCACTTGATTGATAAATTAAATTTCCTATTTGAGTTAATTCTGCAGAATGTCAACTAAATAACACTAGGGGCTGATTTAGATAAGACTCATCATTCACTGAAAGTCAGCACCACTCACCACGTGTATCTTCTGATAACTCTCATTACTTGTATTACAATTTGGAGGTAACCCCATAGATTTCTGCTTTTTGTTGAATCAGCCAATCAGTGAGACCAGAATACCTCACCTATGAGTACTAGGGATGGCAGGTAACATAGTTATAAAAAAGACAAGCAATTAATGTTAACCAACTAACTGTATTATGGAAAAAAAAAACAGTGAACTAGTTTGTGTCTTGAATAAAAATTCAGAATCTATATCTCTTCCTTTTGTCCATGCTAGAGTATCCAAGAGAAAAAGGAAGAATGATTTTCTTATCATGAACCTCTCTGCTGTTGAGTTCCACGTAGCTTGCAGAGCCCACTTCCTAACACAACACTGGCACTAATACAATGTGGAGGATCATGTATCTGTCTTTCCACAAGCTTTCAGTGCCACATGAAACCGTACATTCTTGTAACTTTTTCAGTTACACATTAAGTAATCATCCCTTAACTAAAGTTTCACACCTTATGTTAAAATGGTTGTCATATTTCATTTCCATTTATGAAGTCATACTTTTCAATAAAAACTCAGATTTAGGTATGTCAAATAAATCCAATTTTAGGTGGGGAATATTGAAAAAAACAAACAAACAAACAAGGTACCATTCTCTCCTATCCAAGAACCAAGAAAACTGAATCCTCAGATGGAACAATTACAGAATTTTATTAATTTCTATCATCATACAAAGTGACCTAGTAAACTTCCATTCATGGCTTTGCTACTGAGGTTCAGGAAACAGCCAAAGGATTTCCAAAAACCTTGCTTCTCTCTGAGGTGTTAGCTAATGTTTTGGTGCCTGCTTTGTTGTTGTTGTTGTTGTTCTCAAGTGGAAGAAACACTGCCTAACTCCTGGGCAACTTCCTTTCAAATTTGCAAGAAACAGTCTAGGTTCTTAAGGACCAAATCCTTCATCTTTGTGATGAGCTTGTCAGCAGTCTCCTAGGTCTGAGAGTAGACAAATGCATAATCCCTGAACCAATTTCATGGTACAGTCTTTTCCACAGCAAAGCATTCCCCAGAGTAGAAAATGTATCACAAAATACCTTGATGTCACTGCGTTTGTGTAGTTTATGAACTAAGACATTTCTAACTCCAGCACTTTCCCCAGAAGGAGTCTTACTATCACATTATATGTAATGACTTTCATTTTGCAAGAAACATTTAATTGAAATATGACAAAATTTGATAGCTAACTATTTCATTGCTTACTAAAATAATCAATTTTTAAAGACTAGATAAAAAAGAGACAAATTTCTGATAAAGGCTGGGTCTCAAAACTAATGTCATATTTTCATACAACCTTATAATTTAAATCAATCTATAAAAAAGATTTCTTTTTTCTTGACTTGGGAAAACTATCATCAAACTTAATAGGAAAAAAATAAAATGCAGAATTAGCCAGGAAGTTTCTGGTAAATAAGAATAATGAAAGTATTGTGACTGTATGATGGACAAAACCATGTTATACAGAGACTATAATTTAAAGAGTTTGGTATTAGAGGTTGAATAGATACACAGAGTTCAGAAACAAATATGTGTTATAAGATGAAAATTCCATTCAGGAGAGAAAAGACTGATTATTCAAACAATGACATTTCTATAATTATCTAGTTATACAAAATAATAAGTAAATGTATAAACTCATTTTCTTTTATCAAAAATTAAAAATCGGAGTGAATGATTAAAAATACAGTTGAAACAATAAACTAACATATGAAAATGTAGATGTATTTTAAACAACACAAACCCCAAAAGAAGTAAATTATATGCTGCTCTTTTTAAATAATGGTTTTATATGAGTGACTGTTCATGCGTCCGTAACATGCATATCTTGATACATATATGACTGTAAAAACCTTTGCTGCTTGTTGGACAGACTGGAGTGGGATGTGATATTTCAGAAATACAAATTACTAAATTACAATTTTGTGTTAGGTGCTTAACTGTGTGTATACTTTAAATGTGAATAAGTGAATAACAGACAACTTTAAAACCAAGAAAGGAGACTTCCGGTTTCCAGTTGGTTCATATAAAGAACTTGGCAGTTTTCACTCCAGTCTGCACAACAAGAGAAAAACTGAACAAATTGAACGATCAACCAGCTTTCTTAGCTCCCTCAGAGCACCAAGGTCACAGGTCAAATTGCTGACCCTAAATTTGCAGAGACAGGTGGATTCAAAAACCATAACTTACTGGAGTGGAAACCTTCGTGGATCAGTGTTGTGTAGGGAAAACTTGAACTCTAATTGTCAAATTGGTGGAGGCTCCGGATGGACAAGTCTGAGACTTGAGGCTCCAGGGGACCCAGTCATGGAGGAAGGGGTTCCCCACTTTTGTGAGTTTTACCTGTAGAAGTTTGAGCAGGTTCTCTTGTTGAGTAAAGAAGGAAAATACTCTCATACTTCTGGTAGAAGAAAGGGACAAAGGAACTACTTTGAACTATGCTAGTGTCCTGTTCTAAACAAGATCTGTTCTCAGCAGAATCTTGTTAACTGGAGCCTCATCTGATGGAGTATCAGTGCTAACTGACCCTGGGGAATGGAAAGACCCAACTCCAGCCCACCCAGCCCACCTGTCCCACCTAAAGTGGGGAAGGGGGCACCTGAGATATGTAGGAAAAGGCTACTAAAGACGGAGACCTAATCACAAGCGCTAGAACCCTTCTTCTCCCCTACACTTTACCATCTCCTTGTTCAGATCCCTTTTTGCTACAACTGCCTCTCTTTCTTTTTTCCTATGCCACTAATTTATTGGCAAAACCGGTTGAATGCTGGTCTTTTTGTCCAGTTTTAAATGTATGATTTGGCTGAATCCTGCCTTTGTGGTGTTGTTTCATTTGTGCCTTTTCTATCAATTGCTATTTAGAGCTAATGCCTTGGTTAGAAAGTTGGAACTACTTTGACATAAAATGATTCATAGCTAATGCTATGAACTTTGCATTTCAAAAACTGTTCGGCACAGAGTTTCTGATTTTACCATTTTAGTGATGCCAAATTTACTAAGTGTGCTTATCCTGAGATTTTAACAATTACTGATGATATATATATATAGTTTAGATTCATTAGAGACTGTAAAATTGAGATGTCTTAATTCTATTTTCCTTCTGTACTCTATACAGAAGGATTTTTTTCCTCACCAACTATCTTCCTACTACTGAAATATAAACAAAGAGAAGTTAGGATAAATAATTTGGTACTCTAGGGCCCATAATCTCATGTTCTAGTTTATATAAACTATAATGTTCATATAAAATTATGTAAAATTTATACTATAATTAAATTTTATTTTTATTTTTTTGAGATAGTCTCAGTTCAGTCTGGCCTAAAACTCACTGCATAGCCCGGGCTGGGAACTCACTGCATAGCCTGGGCTGGCCTCAAACTCATGGTGATCCTCCTTCTTCAGCCTCCCAAGTGCTAGGATTTTAGGCGCACTGGACCGTGCCTGGCTTCTATAATTAAATTTTAAGTATCCTACGTACTTGCTTTATCTTATTTCTATTGATTAATTTTATTTTCATATGTACCTACATGTTTCCTGTAGGTGCCAAGGTTTTTCTGATTGTATTATAATGCAGCCCATTTTAATCATTTTCTTATAATTTTAACTTTGTTTTCTTTTATATTTACTGTTTTCTTTTCTTTTGCTATTTCCTGATTTCTTCTACATGACTATTTTACATAAAGTTTTTCTTTTATTACAATTTTAGAAAAATTGGGAAGAATACAGAGTTCCCATATATCCTACATCTGAATTTCCTCCATTATTAATGTCTGACATTAGTACAGTTTTGATACAATCAACGAGTCAATATTTATATAGTGTTATTAACTACGGTCTCAATTTACTTTACTATTCCAAGGTTTCATGGGGGATATTGCATTATACTTAACCTGTCTTGCCCTCTTACAGTCCTCTGTGTGTGACAGTTTCTGAAACTGTCACTTTTTGGATAACTTTGACATATTTGAGGAGCACCATTAAGGTGTTTCCTATAGAATATTCCTTAGCTGAAATTAGTGTGATGCTGTTCTGGTGATTAAACTTGGGTTATGTTTTTGCGGGGGACTTGAACACCTTTTCTTACATCGTGTCCGGAGTATATACCATCAGTATAACTTATGATTGTTGATGACCTTGAGCCAAGGCCGAGGGAGTGTGGTCAGCATTGCTCTGTAAATTTACTCATTCTCCATGCTCGATATGTAGTCTACGTTTCTAGAAGGGGGAATTATGCTCGATTTTCTTGAGTGCAGAATCTCCTTATCACTTACTTGGAATTCTTCTGCACAAGACATATTTCTATTCTGCCCAGTTGTTCATTTCTCCAACTCCATTTTTCTGTGCTAATATTGTTATATTTATTGGATCTACACACAATACAAATCCAGTGTTGTATGGTCATTAATTTTATTAGACTCATCTAATACAACTATTTTGCGAGAAGAAATTAGAAGGAATATGCAACTATAATGTTTTCTTAAAAAATGTTTTTGGCAGTTCTTGGGATGGAACCAAGGACCTCACATATGCTAGACAAGTGCTGTATCTCTGAGCTACATTTCCTCTATAAAGTGTTTTATAATCACATACATAATTACTTTTACCTGTGTTATTTGTTTTTGCATGTAGATTCAAATTACCCCTGGTATTACTTACTTCTAGTCTTAAAAAGTCATTTAATACTTATTGTAAGGGAGGATTACTAGCAAAAATGCTCTAAATTTTTCTCCAGGTATGCTGTTACTTTGTGTTCATTTTTAATGGAGATGGAAAGAGACCTGGTTTTGTTTTTCGCTTTCAATTTTTAAAATGGAGTCTTGGAGAACACAGGATACTTGGGTGGCAGTTTCCTTTCAACACTTTGAATGTGTCATCCTATTTTCCTCTCACCTGCATTGTATCTGATGATAAGAATTCAGAGACAAATCATAGTGAAGTTCATTGTATTTTCGGGATTTTTTCTTTATCTTTGGCTACCTACATTTTGACTTTGGGATGTCTGGTGGAGAGTTCTCTTGCTTATCCTACTTGGAACTTATTGTGAATATATTTTTTTCATCAAATTTGAGAAGAATGAATCCATTATGTCTTCATAACATTTCTGCCTGTATTTAACTCTCCTCTTTTGGGTACTGTTGTGTGTGTTTATCAGTGGGCTTGACTGTGTGCCACATTTCTCTGAGACTGAATACATAATTCTCCACTCTTTTTCTGTTCTTCAGGTTACTTAATCTAGACTTTTACATTATCTAACCAACTGACTTTAAAAGTTTTCCCAGCTCAAATCTATTGAGCTTTTCAAGCAGCCAATTTTTATTTCAGTTATTCCTCATTTCAACTATGGAATTTCAATATTGTAGTTTTTTATAATTTCTATCTCTTTATCTCTGTATTGATATTACAATGAATCATTGTAATCATTCATTCCTTTTATTTTATTTTATTTTTTCCAGTGCTGGGTAATCAAACCCAGAGTCTTAAATGTGCTAGGCAAATACTCTACCATTGATGCCCTCTTTCTTTACATCTTTAAGTATTGCTCCTTTTAGATATTTAAACATATTTATAATAGCTATGTTGAAGTCTTTGCCCCGTATGCTCAACATCTGGTCCTCCTCAATGGCAGTTTCTGTCTGCCTGTCTATCTGTCTGTCTTTCTGTCTCTCTCTTTCTTTCTCTCTGTACTCTAATTTTTTGTGGTATTGGAGATAAAACTCATCTGTCTGTCTGTCTTTCTGTCTTTCTCTTTCTCTCTCTCTGTACTCTAATTTTTTGTGGTATTGGAGATAAAACTCAGGGCTTTCACAGTGAGTGACATTTCCAGCCCTTTCTTCGAGTTTTTGTTTTGATACAGGGTCTCATTAAGTTGTTCAGATGGGACTTGAACTTGTGATCCTCCAAAGGTAGTTTCTGTGTAATTGCTTTTCTCCCAGCATATGGGTCACATTTTTCTTCTTGTATGTCTAAGAATTTTTTTTATTAGGAAGTGGACATTTCAGATAATAACAATTCTGGATATTGATTCCCCTCAATGACCTCAGACTTCTTTTTCTTTTATTACTTTGTTGCTCTTTATTATTTAGCAGCTTGCTTAGACCAATTCTGTAAAGTATATTTCCTCACAGCGTACACCCTATGAAGTCTTTAGTCGGGACTTTTTCCTTATTTTTATGTTTAACTATACTGTACATCAGTACAGTTTAGGATTTAACTGCTGGTTAAAGTTTATTCTTTCAGTCCTTGAACCAGTAAGGACTTTACCTTTTACTGTTGGATCTGGCTTTGGTTTAGAGACTACTCTGATAGATCAGGGAATTTCCGGGTTGGCTGTGCAATTAGTCAGAGACTAGTAGCTTAGAATTTCACTCATGTATGATTGTGTGGGCCGCCATGGATGACCATGATTTCACTGGGGAACTATTGGGCTATTTCCCTCACCTTGTCCCTTTCTATCCATCTTTTATCATTCTCTTTGTTTGCCCTTTGCCTAACTCAAATGAGAGATACCACATGGTATTTAAGCTTGTGTATCTGGTTTATTTCACTCAACATTATATTTTCCAGGGTGTCTATTTTCCTACAAATGTCTCAAATGTGTCATTCTTTATAGATGAATAGTATTCCATTATATATAGATACCATATTTTCTTTATCCAATCTATAAAGGGACAAGAGGACAGATCTCAATATACAGGCCACTTCTAGTATTTAACTATTAGGAATTGTGCTGCTATAAACATCGGTATGTATGTATTGCCATAGTATGATGACTTAAGCTCTTTGGGGAAGACACCTAGCAGGGGTATACCTGGGTTCTATGGAATTTTTAATACCAGTTCTTTGAGAATTGTCCCTACTGATTTCCATAGTGGTTGTACTAGTTTGCATTCTTACCAATAATGCAGCAGTGTTACTTCATTTTTCACTATAGCCATATCTGCATTTGTTATTGTTTGATTTCCTAATGAATGCTTCTTTTTCCAGAGGAAGATGAAATCTTAGCTTTATTTTAATTTGCATTACTCTAATGGTAAGAGATGTTGAATAGTTCTTCATATGTTTGTTGACCATTTGTATTTCTTCCTCTGTGAAATGTTTCTTCATTTGTCTTGCCCGTTTCTCAACAGGGTCTTTCCTTTGTGTGTGTGTGTGTGTTTATTCTTTGTATATTCTAGATATTAGTCCTTTGTCTGGGGAGTAGAAGGCAAAATTTCTTCCCATTCTGTAGGTTATCAATTCACTCTACTGATTAATTCCTTTGCTGTACAGAAGCTTTTCAGTCTGATATAATTCCATTTATTGATTGTTGCTGCTATTTCTTGTGCAATTGAGGTTTTATTTAGAAAATTCTTTCCTACACCTGTCTTCAAGTGTTTTACCTATTTTATCTTCCAGAAGGTTTAATGTTTCTGCCTCAATGTTTAGATCGTTGATCCATTTTGATTCTAATTTAGTATATAATGGGAGATAAGTGTCCAGTTTCATTATTCTGCAAACAGATAACCAGTTTTCCCAGCACCACTTGTTGAATAAGCTGTCTATCCTCCAACACATGCTTTTGGTCCCTTTGTGAAAGATCAAATAGTTGAATAAGTCTGTGGAGGTTTCTTATCCTCAATTCTGTTCCACTGAACCATGTATCCATTTTTGTTCAAGTACCATGCTTTTTTTTTTTTTAAATCAATATTGCTTTTTAGAATAGTTTAAAGTCAGGTATGTCTATGCCTCCTGCTTTGTTCTTATTGCAAAAAATTACTTTTGCTACTCAGGGTCTCTTCTGGTTCCATATGAATTTTAGAATTGTTTTCTCTAAATCTGTAAAGTATGTGTTGGTATTTTGATAACACAAACTGTTATCTTGAATCTGTATAACAGTTTTTGAAGTATGGCCATTTTGACAATGTAAGATTTGCCTATCCAGGAGCATAGTACATCTTTTCATTTTCTAATGTCCTCTTCAGAGTACAGTAGTTTTTTGTGGAGGTCTTTGACTTCCTTGGTTCATTCCTAGCTATTTCATTTTTCTTGAAATGACTATGAATGATATTGTTTTCATGATTTCCTTCTCATGCCATTCATTATTGGTGTACACAAATTCTAATGGTTTTTGTGTGTTGATCTTGTATCTTGCTACTTTTTGAAGTTGTTTTTAATTCTGAGTTTTTTGGTGGAGTTCATGGGGGCTCCCATGTAGAGTATCATGTCATCTACAAGTTATGATAATTTGAGTTCTTCCTTTCTTAATATGTATCTTTTTAATTTCTTTCTCTCACCTAATTGGTCTGGCTAATGTTTCAAGTACTATACTGAATAGAAGAGTAACAACCTTGTCTTGTTCTTGATTTTATGGAGAATGCTTCTAGTTTTTCTGCATTGAGTATGATGCTGGCTATTGTTTTGTCATAAATGGCCTTTATCATATTCGGGTATGTTCCTTCTATACCTGTTTCTTCAGGGTTTTTATCATGAAGTGGTGTTGGATTTTGTCAAAAGTCTTTTATGTGTCTGTTGATAAGACATGTAGTTTTGACCTTGCTCATCTTTATGTGACATATTACATTTATTGAGAATGACGGTCAACCATCTTTCAGCTCTAGGATGAAACTTATTTGATCATGATGTGTTATCTTTTTGATAATATCCTGTGTTCTATTTGCTAATATCTTGTAGAGGATTTTTGCATCTGTATTCATTAAAGAAATTGGCCTATAGTTCTCTTTTTTCATTGGTTTTTTAAATCTGGTTTTGGGGTGATACTGGCTTCCATTCAATTTCTTCAAAGAGCTTGAGGGGGTATCGGTGATATAACATCCATAAAGGTTTTATAGAATCTACCAGTGAATCTCTCAGGTTCTAGGCTTTTTTAGTTGGTAGATTCTTTATTACTGTTTTAATTTTTTTGTTTGTTGTTGGGTTGGTAAGCATATTTAAGTCTTCTTGGGTCAGTTTTGATAGTTTTTATGTGTCTAAGAATCTATTTCTTCAAAATTTGCTAATTTGTTAGAATATAATTTTTTGAAGTTACTATCTTCTGGATTTTGACAGTGTCTGTTGTGATTTCAACTTTTTCATTTCTAATTGCATTGATGTGAGTCTTTTCTCTCTTTCTTTTGTGAGACTGGCTAAGTGTCTATTTTATTTATTCTTTCAAAGAACTAGCTTTTTGATTCATTAATTTTTTTCCTACAGTTTTTAGTCTCAATTTAATTGATTTCCACTCTCATCTTTATAATAATTTCTCTTCTTAGTTTCAGTTTGGGGCTGTTTGCTATTGTTTCTCAGGCATTTTAAGATTTCTCATAAGGCTATTTAGTTGGGCTTGCTCTGTTTCCCTAATCTGCTCACTGATTGCAATATATTTCCCTCTCAGGACTGCCTTCATCGTGTCCCAGAGGTTTTGTTGAGCTGCACAGTCATTGTCATTAACCTTCAGAAAGTTTTAAATTTTTTTGATTTCTTCTGTGACCCATTGGTTGTTTAGGAGCTAATTGTTAATTTCTCAGGAGCTTATGCCTTTTCTGAAATTTCTTCTGTTGTTGATTTCTATTTTCATTGATCAGTGGTCTGATAGTATGCATAGGGTAATTTCAATTCTTTTTTATTTTCTTAAGCTGGCTTTGTGGACTAGAATGTGATCTATTTTAGAAAAAGTACCACGTACTGTTGAAAAGAGTGTATATTCTGTTGTAGAGAGGTGGAATAGTCTGTATGTATCTATTAAGTTCATATGTTCAAGATGTGATTTGGTTCTGATAGTTCTTTATTGGTTTTTTGTTTTGTTGATATATGTCTTCATGAAAGTAGGTGTTCAAATCTCCTACTGTGATTGTGTTAATGTTTATTTGATCATTTAATTTTAGAAATTTTTGTTTTGTGAAGATAGGTGCTCCAGTATTCAGTGCATATACATTTATCAATGTTATCTGTTCTTGTTGGGTTCTTTTCTTTACTGGTATGCAATAACCTTTATTTTCTCTTCTAATCAGTTTTAACTTGAAGTTTGCCATCTCTGATATTAGAATTGCTACTCTTGCTTGTTTTCAGTGTCATAGTATATGAATGTTGTTTTCCATTCTTTAATTTTTAGTCTGTGAATATATTTTTGGATTAGATGAGTTTATTGAATGCAACAGATTGTTGGATTCTGTTTTTTGATACATCTGTTAGCCTGTGCCTTTTGACTGTGGAGTTGAGGACATTAACATTGAGAGATATTACTGAGATGTGTTGGTTATTTACTGTCATTGGATTCTTTATCTGTTGGTATATTGTTTGTTTTTCTTTTCTTGATTTTATTTTTCGCTGTTTACCCATTGATCTCACTAGTTTCCTCTGTGTTTTTAGCTATGTACAATTCTTTCTTTCTTTTGAGAATATTCTTGAACAGTTTTTCTAGATCTGGTTTAACACTCTTATGTCTTAGGGTTAGAGGCAAGAATAAGTGAAGCACATGTACACACACATGCTCATAAAAGAAAAAAATGATAAAATAATGGGATACAATTGTGGGAAAGTGTAAAGAAGGAGGAAAACAACAAAGAGCAATTTTTTTAAAAAGTAAAATAATAAAAGAAAAATAGTACAATGAAATAAAGAACAGTAAAAGAAAGTTTTCTACTGTTTTAGACACTTGGCTCCTTTCCTTAGGCTTGGGCTAAGGAGCAGAGCTCAGGCTGGGGTGTGTCTGCCCGCAGAATGGTGCTGGGTGTCGAGATCTGCTTACAGTGGGAACATGGTGCCAATGTGAGCTTCTGGTCCTGTGTAACTTGGGCTTCAACTGGCCTCTGACTGCAGGAGGTGAGTCTTGAGCACCAGTCCCTACCTCTGTTCTGCTCTCCAGCTGCCAGCAGTCTCCTGGGACTGATCTTCCCTTGTCCACTCTGGAAACTTGGCAGTGTGAAGCAGCCAAGGGGCTGTCCCAGGACCTAGGTTCAAATCCCCAGCCTTTCCCTGCAGTGGCCTCCCTGCCAGCTCCTGCTCTACATGACTGTGTCCTTGGGTGCTTGTACCACAGTCACTCACCAGTTGTTGACTCTGGAGGGCTGCTAAGGAAGCCATGTCTCCTGTTCTCCCTGCTGTCTCCAACTGCATAAAATTCTTCTGGTCCCACACGTGTTTAAACACCGCACATTGTTTCTCTGGTGTGAGAAACTGAAAGTGTAAATACAGACTAGAATGTATTATATTGGGAAAGGGAAGAAAGTGTCCAAATGAGAAAGGGAACAACGGAGGGGCAGGGGGAGAGGAACAGAGGGACAAGAGAAGTAAGAAATGGAAGAAAAAAATGGAAACAAAACCTTTGTAAATAAGGAGCGAGGAGGGGGGTGAAGGGACGGGAGGGGAACGGGAAAAAAGAAGCAGGAAGATATATCAGGTACAGGTACAAATCCCCTATGATGAATGTTATCACTATGTACATCTAAAATGTACCATTAAAAATAAAATTTAAAAATAAATAAATAAAATCACTTAAAAAAAATTCTCCTGGTTCCAGTGCCGCTCTCAGGTTCCCTGTGAACAGGAAGTTGCTAGGTTCACTCTGCCTCCTGGCAGGCGGCTTCCCAGATGCTGTCCTTAGTACTACCGCGCGGCCTCTCCTCTGCAGCGGGGTCTGTTTCTGCTGTGTCACTTAATCCTTTTTTCTTCTCTGTCAGTTTTCTCATGGTTTCCGTGTACCCTTCACTCACTTTGGTTCCTCTCCGAGCTATTTTTTTTCCTAGCGGTAGACACTGTTCTGGAGAAGCTGAGTTGGGCACACTCACTATGCTGCCATTTTGTCTATGCTCTTGGGAATTCTCATAGATTGCTTTGAATGAATGATTCTCAGTTTGTTGTAAGCTTCCTGGTCGATGCCTGGGGACTTTGAGTGGTTGGTTTTGGCAGTTTCATTTTAACCAGGTTAATAGATGTTTCTCTGGGGAGAGGATTCCCTGAGCTCATCAAACTGTTGTTGAAGAAGTCCTTCCATGCTCCTTTATTAAATACATGCGCGATCAATGCACATTGTCAAACGTGATTTTGTCCTTTTGCATTCCATATTTTTTATTTGAATCTTCTCTCTTTTCTCTGTAACATTCTTACCGGTAATACATCGTGTTATTCTTTTAAAGAACTAACTTTTGGTTTTATTAATTTTTCTCTTTTTGTATTTATTTCATTTTCCCATCATTTTTTAATACTCTTTCTTCTGAATTTATGGTATTTGTACTTTTTCTGAAATACTTGTTTCAGGGTTTTTTCCTTTTCATTATCTATTAGTGTTCATGAGTAGAACTTTATTTTAACTGAATTTTATTGTATTTTTATTAATGCTTGTTAATGTGACATAATGGAGGTTGTTTTGAGAAGACAGTATATGCATTTAACACATCTTTATCAATTTCAACCCCATTCACCTCTTTCTTTTTCCTCCCTCTTTCCCTGTCTCCAAAAGTCTGCCTCTTGGTTGCCTGTCATTTCTTCACTTATGAATGATGTACACATGTGCTTTGAGGTTCCAAACAGTCCTTTTAAATTCATACTTTATTTTAATAATATGTCATATCAATGAGATAATGGTTTTAATAAAAAAATTGTTGAAGATAATAAGAAACAAACATTCCAATGCCTCCCTTTATATTCTGCATTCAGAATTACCAATCTTTCAGATTCTGACCATTCTGTCTTACACCTGGATAATTGTGCTTTGAAATAATTAATAATCTTTGTTACCTGACAGAAGCCTAAAGTGTAATCACTTCAGAGAAATTTATCTGATGGTTTTCTAAAACAAAGAAGGGTTTATGAGCCAACAAGATATATATATATATATATATGTGTAAAACAGGATATGTAATATATGTTATACAAACATTTTTTCCTAAGTGATGAACATAGTCCACAGATTTTGATTGTGATTGGATTTCTTTGGATTTTTTCTTCTATATGGGTTTGATTCTGATCATATTTTTATAAGTGAAATCAGACATTAGAATCAAACTGATGTAAAAAAGAGTAAATTTTTCCATCCATTTATTTGGGTTAGCTTTCAGTAGTTTGTCTTAGGCAATAACTTAAGCAAGTCTAATTTCATTAGTCTGAAGTAGAGATAGTTTATGGCATTGCATTTAATTCATCCAATCTTAATATTTCAGTTTAGGTAAATCTAGAAATATTTATACATTTGCAATATCATCATTAGCACATCTCATGATTAGATGCCAAGTGGCTGCCTGGTTATTTAGGTAGAATGCTGTAGTTTAGGATTTGGCCCCTGGAAATGAAGTATGCTTAGATAGACACTAAAGGACCTTATGTAGCTTTAAAGTTCCTGTATGGAAGATGAATATCATTTATTGCAATAACAAGCCATTGTCTCATGAATCTGTGACCTGTTAGTGGCTCTCAAAATCAAAGGCCCTGTGTGGCCCTAGACGTTTTGATAGATGGTATGTAGCTATGGTTAAGTCAATATCTATTTGTGCAATAATAACATATTTAAATATTGAATTTGTTTTAATATAGTAAAAGGAAGAAAAACATGTTATTTGGAGAGAAAGGCAGAACTGTTGGATCTTAGCAATATAGTTTGCTTGACCCTGGTTTTCTCAAATGTGTTTACTGAAATCATAAGTAAGAGATCATGGCTATTTCATTTAGCCAGGATTTCAAGAATGATATGATTATTTAAGAACTTTGTACTTCTCCCGGGGAAGACAGCTCTGGACTCCATCTTTGGAGCGAGGCTTGAGCTAGCAGGTCAGGCGCTTCCCAGCGCGGATCAGTGCTGGCTCTGCCCCCTCCCGGGGAAGACAGCTCTGTACTCCATCTTGGGCAGGAGGCTTGAGCTTACAGGTCAGGCTGCTTCCGGTATGGATTTGCGCTGGCTTGGCCCGCACACCGGCAGGGTGAACGTCAAATAGGGTGGGAAACACTTTGCACTGAAAGCACTGTTACCTCTCTCCCTCATTGTCTTCTTCTTTTTTTTTTTTCTTTTCCTTTTCCTATTTCTCTTCTGATCCAAGCCATCACTATTTGGTAAAGCCAACAATACCCACACCACTAAGGAACTTTTAGAGACAGAAACTATAAGGAGACATGGGTGGGCTACCAAAGATCCCCCAGATTGCTGCAGTCTGACAACTGCGCTGCAATCTGACAACTGCCCCAAGACTCCATGCTTGGAGGCCAGGATCTACATAGTACCAAGCATTGACCACTGCAGACTCGGTAGGGCTAACGAGCATAGAATCAGTTTTCGGTCTGTGCCCTCCACAGAGTGGTGGCCATCAGAGAAATCCCACTGTATGTGTATGTATACATAACATATGTATATATTGGTTTTGTTTCTCCTTATTTTCTCTTTCTCTTATTCATCCTGAAACCTGTCCAATACATTCTCTTGTCTACATATTCTTTGTTTTTGTTGTTTTCATTTTTACTTTTATTGACTCCTGCTTGGCTCATATCTTTCCTTCCTTAAGCAAATGCTGTTTTTCCTTTTCTTCTTGTTTT
>QZML01002905.1:0-11124 GCA_016801275.1 Hystrix brachyura
GGGCAGAGGACTGAGGAGGTGCGGTCTCCATGCAGGGGCGAGGCTGGAAGAGGGTTGAGGTTGGTTCCTTTGCCCAGAATTAGGGATCAAGTTGACTCCCCTATCCCACGAGCCCTGCCCTATCCTGGGAGGGATGGGGGCCGAGAAGAGCACAAGGGCCTGGTGAGGTCCCACTGAGGCTCTGCACGGAGAGTTTGCCCAGAAGCTGGGGAAGGGCTGGCCCGAGTCCCAGGTCTGGTCCATGTTGGAAGTTGTCCAGGATCTGGGAGGTGGGCCAGGGCCACGTGTGTGTGTGTGCGTGTGTGTGTGTGTGTGTGTGCGTGCGCGCGCGTGTGTGCTTTCGAACAGGTGCCTGGACTTTTTATGGAGGTCTAAAATACACAACACATGCACATAATCCATGTCTTCAGATCCAGAAACAACACGATCAGCCTCAGGGTGTCCTCATGCCACCTCCTGGTCACTACTTTCATGAGGACAGCCATGACCTTCACTTCCGATAGCATAGAGAAGCTGTGCCTGGGTTTGGACTTGATGAAGAGCGAGCGTTCTTTTGTGTGTGGTTCTTTCTCTTAACATTGACACGTGAGATTCACCTGTCTCTTTGTACGTGGTTGAGACAGGGTTTTGCTCAATTGCTAAGTTGCCCAGTCTGGGCTCGAATTTGAGATCCTCCTGCCTCAGCTGCCCAGTGTGCTGGGATTACAGGTGTGGCCATGCTGGAGTCATTGTGTGGCTCCAGCGTGTATTTCCCCATGTACCACTGGTGGACATGGGGCTGCTTCCGGTTTGGGACTTTGGGACCAGAGCAGCTGTGACCATTCTAGTATGCAACTTCTGTGGGACACCTGTTGGTGTTTCTGTCAGGTGTTCCAAGGAGCAGAGCTGTTCATGGGCTGGAACTTTAGATCTAGACCAGGCTGATCCAACTCAAACCTTGTCATGTTTTCCAAGCCCCTAGGCTGTGAGGTGCGGACCTAGAATGTGGACCGACAGTGTGGGAGGAGAAGGAGATGGATGAGGAGAGAGGTCTCTGAGAAGCCAGGAGAAAGGAGCCCAATCTAATTTACATCCCAATTCTCATTGTTGCCTATTTTTTTTTTTTTTTTTTAGACAGGGTCTGTCTATGTAGCCCAGGAAGTGCTAGGATTACAGGCAGCACCATCATGCCTGGCTTGTCCCCCAGTTTCTCCTATGCCCTTGGATCCAGCTAATTTTTGTGGAGAGACACAAAACAGGGACATGGAGAGCAGTGGTCATTATAGCTTAGGAACTTTGATTCTATATTGGAGAAAGTGAAGAAATTGGAAGGAAACAAGGGAGGAGGGAAGGGGAAAGGAAGGGAAGGATGAGAAAGAAAGAAAAGAAAATGGAAGGAAAAAATAGAAACAAGACTTTTGTAAATAGGGAGGGGTTTGAAGGGTGGGGAGGGGCATGGAAAAAAAGTAGAAGCCAGATATATCACGTACAGGTACAATTACCTATGATGAATGTCATTATGTATATCTACGATGTACCAATAAAATTTTAAAAAAAAGAATTTTGATTCTAGAGAGAAGTCCCCTCAAACTACATCCCGCCCTGTGCCTGGGGACGGCCCCCAGGTGCCCGCATGTCCTGGAAAGGAGGGAGGCTGGGAGAGGTGCCGGGTGTGGTGGGCCAGGGCAGGGTGGTGGGGATGCCTGTTCCGTGGGGTCTGAGCAGCCCCAGGGCAGAATCAGGAGAAGGAAGCCCACGAAGGCCATGTAGGGGGCAAAATCTTGACACTGGTTATCAGAACAGTCAGAGCGCAGGCGGGAAACATCACCTCTTCTCACCAGGCAAGTGGCCAGGGAAGTGGCCAGGGAAGTGAAGGTCCTGGCGGCAGCAACGGGCTGGAGGGGCCGCAGGGGGCGTTTCCTTGCAGAGCGGGAGAGCTGAGTCAGCCTGGGGTGAGGCTCCGGGGACTCCACCTTCTCTGGGCCGGGTTATACCTCACGATCAAGTGTGCTATTTGGCGATTCTGCACACTTGTCTTAGGGATCCAAGAGAGAAAGGGTGAATGGGAGTCATCACTGAGAAGAGGTCTAACTTCACTTCCTCTTACTGTGGGGCTGGGCTGGGCCTCCCCACTGAGTGAGGCTGTTTGGGCGCCTCTCCCTCCCCCCCAGTGGCAGCTCCACCCCTCCTCCCCAGCCCTCCTGAGGGCGCCTTGCTTCCCTCCCCAGGAAGTCGCATCTGAACCGGCTGCGGGGAGCCTGCAGGGCTGAGACTTGCTGTCTGTCTTGAAGAAGCAGCAGATGGAGGCCTCTCTGGGGAGCGGTCCTCGGACTGGAGTCCCTGTGCCCGCCCCAGGTCTCCGTCGCCCTGCCAGACCACCCGGCCTGGCCAGCACTTGGCCTGAGGATGCGTGGGCCCTGGATGGCTCTGGGCTCTTCTCTCCGAGGCTGGCAGCAGACAGGGGCCAGGGAGGGCCCGCGGGGCTGAGGAAGCCTCATCAGGCCTCCAGAGCCTGCCCTTGTCTCCTCGCTGCCCAGAGCCCGTACTCCACAGCCCCGGCTGGCTTCTGCGGTGGTGATGGCACTGTGCAGAGAGCTAAGTGCACTCGTTTCTCCAGCTGTGCAAATCCGGGGGACCAGCCAGCTCCTGAGTCCCAGGGAGGTCTCTGATCTCGGGGAGGTGGGGGCTTGTTCACTTTCCAGCAGCCAGCAGTGCAGGGGAGGGGCGGGGATGAGAAAGGGAGGACCAGGGCAGAGGAGAGAGACAGAGAGCGCCTCTGGGGAGGAGACGGCTCGGCGGGTAATAAAAATACCCCTGTCTATAAACGTGGGGATCCATTTGTATCTCTGAGTGTCCCAGCTTTCCTTATTTATATGGAAATATGGAGGGAGCGTGTGTTAGCTCTGAGATGTATCGCTGGGGCCTTGCAGTAAATACATTTCAATTCAGCCGACAGCAAGAGTGTGAAGTGACTCAGGGGAGCTGTGTCAGCCTGCTCTCCTGACAGTCGGGGCCAGCGGTGGCAGGCGAGGAGCATGTCACTCGGGCTGGGTCGTCCTGGCCAGGGGCCTGCTCCCTCTGGCATCCCCTGCCTAGGGTGTCTGCTGGGCAGAAATGTGTGTGGGGACTCTGGAGCTCCCCCAGAAGGGGCGGGGTGCTGTCTCCCCAGGCCTCAGGGCTTCGGTGTCCCTGTCCTCTGCAGAGGATCCGAGCTGCTCCTGAGGGGCCTTAAAACACCAGCCAAGATGGCCTTGTCTCTCTCACCAGGGCCATAGTGAGATTTGGGTGACGGCTGCTCCCATGTCCATCCATGGGTCACTTCTGGTGACCTTTTATAAGAATTGGCTTAACCCTTCCGATGAAGGGCCATCTGCAACCCCCAGCAAAGGTTCTTGGGTGGAGGGGTGGCCTGTATTTTCCTTGTCACCCCGGCTCTGATTTCTTGCTTCTGCCAAATTATCCATCTCAGCATCTTCCCTCCTGCCTCCCGGGTCTCCCGGCACTGCCCTAGGGGGAAGGGTACCCCACTGTCCTCAGGCCCCCTGCCCAATGCAGGGGTGGCTGTTACAGGGGCTTGAGCCTACCGTCCCGCACAGCAAGCAGGTTCGGACTCCCTCTGCCTCCCTGCCAGGAGGAGCCCCCAGCACCCCTGCAGTGGGAATTTCCCTGTCCTTGGCCCCTCCGCCTCATCCTCAGGCCTTCTCCTCTCTCTGGCTCCCAGCCTGTGCCAGGAAACTCCAGTCTCCTGCTTGAATGTGCAGAGTCCTTTGTGCTGTCTGCTCTGGGCATCTAATTCTGCTGCCCCACCTGGGGGTCAGCAAACAAAACAGAACTTCCCCTAAGGCTGTGACGTGGCAGCCAGCTTTTACAGGAGTGATTCTTCCCGGTATTCTGGTCTCTAGAGGCGGTTAGGAAAGATGCAGAAACAGGAGTCGGGGCGACAGAAGCTCAGCGCTCAGGGCCTCCCGCCTCCTTGTTTTACCGAGAGGAGACTGAGGCCAAGAGAAGGCGAGCAACCTGTCCCCACTTGGTCAGCAGCCGCATAGGGTCTGGAGTCCTTGTTCCAGGCCGCGGTGCTGTCATCTGGGCCTCTGCTGGCCCCAAAACTCTAAGTCAGTCCTCTGTCGTTGGTCTCTCTGGCTATTTTGCCACTGGGGTGACAGGGCTGGGAGCAGCAGTGACCGTGCCGTCCCAGGTCAGGTGTAGGCAGTGAGGAGCGGCGAAGGAGGCTGGGGCCAGGCTGGGGGCTGGAGGGTGGCAGGCAGGAGCCAGGCACCAGGCATCCGGGGACCCAGCCACCCTAGAGCCAGGTCTGCAATGTGAGCGGCCGACCAGGTTCCCGGCCCATCAGGGCTGAGTGCTGGGGCCAGAGCAGCCCAGGCCCAGACTCCAGGGAGGCTCAGTTGTGGTCTTGCTTCCTGCTTTTCATCCTGTTCCCTTGGAGAAGGGACCCCTGCAGCCTGAGCCGTGAACCTGGGCCTACCAGGGCTGCCCAGGGGGGCTGAGTGGGCTGAGCAGGCTGCGCACTGCCCAGCTCCACAGTGCCTATCTGGTGGCCACAACACAGGGGGCGCCCCTGCAGGGCTGTGGCCAGGTCAGAGCATCTGATCTCTTGCTTTTCAAGCTGAAATGACAGTTGTCGCCTCTTCTCTCCCTCTGTCCCAAGCTCTGGTTATCAGCTGGCCATTGAGGGTGGAGGTCTCAGAGGAAGGTGATTTGAGAGAGTCGGGTCACCCCACCTCGGTGGCCTAGCTGATTTTTTAGAAATCGGCTCAGCTTTCTGGGAGAGAAGGGTAGGAAGGCCTTGGCTCTTCCTGTTCCTGGGGGCAGAGAGCACAGGGTTTCCCTCCTGGCCCCACCCCGTGTAGGGTGGGACTTCTCGGATGGCTCCATCTCCCCTCTTCTTCTGCTCCCCACCCTGCCCTGCCCTTCTTTAGTGGGGGAGCTGACACTGCATGGGACTGCTCTCGACTTCCGCTGCCCGGGGCAGCGGAAGTTGGCTCTTCAAGGAGATGCTGCTCCTCCTCCCACCGCGTCTCATGCCTGATGGCGACATCCTGAGGCCAGTGCAGTGACCCCACAGGTCCCCACCCGTCTGGTCCCAGGTGGCTCAGCTGGTGGGGTCCTGCCAGGAGGTGTCTCAGCAGCCTGGGGAAGCTGACATGGGCCAGCCCGGCGGGACAGGGGACAGGGGCCAGTGTCACAGTGACCCTGGTGACCCAGAGGATCTCTCATTGCCTAGTGTGCCGGCTCTCCTGCCGCTGCCTCTGTGCTCAGAGGCGTGCCACAAGCTGTCTCTTGCCACCTACCAGGTGCAGGGACGTTAGACTGCAGGTGGGGTCTGGTGTTCTTGGGGACACTGAGGCCGAGAGCAGTCCCATGCAGTGTCTGGTGGCCGAGACAACCATGCAGTTGCCCTTTCTTCAGTGCACTGTCCGGTCTCTTGCAACCTGCTGGGCGGCCCTGCTTTTTCTTCCCCGAGCAGAGTCTGCTGTTGCTGCTTATGGCCTCCAGCCTGGGAGGATCCCAGGAGCCTCCTTACAGGCGGGAAGTGCCAGAATGTGAGGTCCCTGGAGCAGCCTTCACCCAGGGACTGGCGAGGGATGGCGTGTACATGTCCCAGCTCCCTTCCCTGCCCAGGGTGGGTGATACTGAGGCCAGCTGTGCACCAAGCGAGGCTGAGGCTGCGCCTCCCATGATGCCCCCCCACTCCCCACGGAGGTATATGGGCTGCCCTGAAGGGCTGTCTAAAACCTCCGGAGGATATAATGAAGGTAGAAGGCAAAAAGCGGGACACGGTGTCACACGCCTGTAATCCCAGCACTCTGGGAGACTGAGACGGGAGGATTACAAGATGGAGCCCAGCCTGGGAAACTTAGCAATTTAACAAGACTGCATGAAAAAAATAAATAAATAAAAAGCACTGGGGATGTAGCTCAGGGTGAAGGCTCTGAGTTCAATTCCCAGTATTTTCCCCCCACAAAGGGGGAGCCCAAGACCAGCGTGAGATTCAGGGCAAGTTCATGCTGGTTTTCTAGAGTGGCGGCCCAGAAGCTGAGCAGGAGAAGTGGGGGCAGGAGGATGACAACCCTGGGCTGTCATCCTAGAGCCAGCACCCCTAGAAGCATCAGGATCCCGTGGGGAGCAAAGGAAGCACAGATTCCAGGGCCCGTGTCCTTGATCTTGAGTCAGCAGGTCCAGGCTGGTCAGGAGTTTCCAAGCTGGTAGACAGTGGACTGCACTGGTAGAAAACCGTGTTCTAGAGGTTCTGTTGGAGCTGGTGTTGGGGACTTTGGGACTCCTGTCCCCCTGGGGACCTTTCCTTTCCTGTCCAATCCTGACCTGAGGATTGCTGGGGCCTTGGCCACCTCAGAGGTTACATCTAAAGCTCTATTTTACACTCAGCAAAACTGAGGCCCAGAGAGGTAACAAAATTCCCAGGGTTGCACAGCTGGTAGGGAACAGGGTTGACCCAGCGGTTTTCCACCAGGGAAAGGGAAAAAGGGGGCTCCCGCCCTGCAGGGTGATGGTTGGGATGGGCCCACTCTTTTGACCTCTTCTCTGTGGTGATGAAGGAAGATGGGAGCAGGGCTAGTGTTGTCAGGCGGCTTGAGGTGGCCTCCAGGCTGCTGGGCCACACCTAATGTTGCCCACACTCTGCCCACAGTGCTGAGTGGCTCTGAGTCCCGTGGTGTCCTCCGCAAGATGAGCGACCTGCTGGAGCTGATGGTGAAGCGCATGGACACACTGGCTAGGCTGGAGAACAGCAGCGAGCTGCACCGGGCAGCTAGTGACACGCACCTTGCAGCAGACAGGTGAGGGATTGATGGGCACAGGGTGGGTGTGGGGGTACCTCTGGTGTGCTTGGCTTGGGACACAGACACAGTGCACTCTTGGAGCACGGTCCAGGTCTTGTCAGTTGTACTAATCACTTTCCTGGCACTGGGACAAAATACTTGACACCAGAAATTTAAAAGAGGAGGGGATAACTTCGACTCAAAATTTCAGAGAGTTCAGTCCATGGTAATTGGCTCCAAAGCAGAAACAGCATTGTGGAAGGGTATGGTGGAGCAAAGCTGCTCAGCCCATGAAGTAGAGAGAGAAGGAAGGAGCTGGGAACAAGGACACACCCTCCAGGTCACACCCCCACACCCACCTCCAATCAGGCCCCACCTCCTAATGGCACATTCAGCTATCATCTCATCAATGGATTAATCCACCCATGAATGTAGTGCCCCTGAGCCAGTCACCACCTCTGAATCACACGAGACTGTCTGATCTATAACACCAGCCTTCCCCATTTTCGTTCATTGGGAGCAAGCTGTAAGACCGCAAAAACAACCTCACAATCTGGTATGAGCCAGAGTGAGGGCTCCTGCCACCCAGGTTTAACCATCATTGACTTCTTGCCACACTCGTGGACTGTCTTTCTTTTCTTCATTTTTAAGTACAACATCACAGGTGAAAAGAGCAGGCCCTTTACTGCTCCCAGAGTCAAGCAGGCTTCCTGTCCACCCTGAGGTCTTTTACGCGTGTGCATAATCACATGCATGGGATGTGCACATGTGTATTATGTGGTTTAGATGCATTTTACCTGCGTGGCATTTCACTGCTCATACCCTGCAGCCGATTTTTCTCCATCTGAGTGCCAAGTTGGTTTTGAGTTTGGGCAGCGCAGAGCATGAGAGGATGCCAGTGGACACTGGGCCATTTTTGCCAAGTGGACTTTCCTGGTTTATTTATCCTACCTATTCTCCTCTTCAGTCAGGGGGTCTAAGAGCCCCAAGAATTTGTGCTGCTTTCCCGAGTGCCTCAGTGGCACCCCAGGAACCCTGGTTGTGTAAAATCTGAATGGCGTGTGTAGGTGTGGGAGGAAGCTCCTCCCCTGCCGGGTGTGGCATGGGAAGTGAGGCTTCGGGCATTTCTGAAGCGTGGAGCCAAGTGACTTGGGACAAAATGCCAGTGCATGATCTTGGTCCTGGCCAAGGAGCCCTGGCCAGCCCATGGAAGGAGGGCTATGACTGAGGGACCCTCCTGAGTCAGGCTGGGACCCGGTGTGCCCTTTGGCCTGGGGTTTGGAGGGATCCATTGCCACTTGGTCTGGCTGTTCTGAGTTACTGGTCATGGGCCCCCCCCGGACCAGTCTGGACACCCCGGGAGACATCATTAGCTCATCACAAGTGACATTTACCAAAAGTGCACAAAGTGCCCAGCATCTGTCTTACCGCGTTACCTCGCGATCAATTCAATCCCATGGCCACCTTATTGGTGTTTCCATCTTACACCAGAGAAAGCCAAAGTCTGGAGTAGTTCAAAGATCCAGCTCAAAATGCGCAGCTGCACGTCGCTGGGCCGGCCCTGCAGGTGCATTTCTGACCATGGCGCTCTTGTTGGCCATTATTCACTGGGGCTTAGCTTTTATCCCTCAATGAGACGTTTTCTATTAATTCACAAATCAGAAAAAAAAGTCCTGTGTTAGACTTTGTGCTCTGATTTCTATTTCTTTGGTTTTGGTTCAAAAAAATGCAGGCACTAAGGGTCCTGTCCTGGGGCCCAGGATGAAATGTGACCCCCACGTGCAGCGTCTCCAGGTGCTGTGCTCCTGTGGGAGCGCTCTCCCCGGAGCAAGCCGGCCGCCTCACCTCGGTGGCTGCACAGCTCCGTGCTGGGACCCCAGTTAGAGGCCAGTTCACCCCGCCCCCGTCAGACTGAGCAGCTAACAGAATAAGCAGGCGGGATCTGCTCACGCTTGTGCTAGGGCTACTCAGACTCGTGTCAGGTACTGGGGACATGGTGACGAGCTCCACATTCCGGTGGCAGATGGAGAACGACTGAGAAAAAGAAATTAATGAGATCGTTTCCGCTCCAGAGGCGTGGAGCGTGGGGGAGCAGGAGGCGGCCGGTCACACCCGGCGGTCCAGGAGGCCCCCTGCATCTGTATGGGGTGTAATGCAAAAACCCAGTGATGGTAAAAGACACACTGGCATTAATCCCCTCCAAAGAGCCCCCTCTCTTTGAACACATTTATCCTGTTGCTCTTGCCACTTTCGGAAGCAGCTCTGAAGTCCTCTTTCATGAGTGTCTTTAGTTGCACTGTCATGGCTGCCTTGATGTCTGAATCAGTCAAACGTTTTCGTTTCATGGATGTTTTGATGGTGCCAGATCCATTGAATAAAGTGAATGAGAACACATTGTAATGTCTTTGCTTACTTTTTTTTTTTGTGGGGTGCTGGGGATTGGACTCAGGGTCTTGCACTATAATGTCTTTATTTGGCAGAAATTGCCGTAAATGTTTTTGTTTTGTTTTGCTTTGGTTTGGAGGTTTTTTTGAGACAGGATCTTGATATGTAGTGCAGGCTGGCCTTGAACTCACTTTGTAGCCCAGGTTGGCCTCAAACTCTCAGTGATCCTCCCGCCTCAGCCTCCCAAGAGCTGGAATTACAGGTGTGTGCCACCACACCCAGCCACTATAAATGTTTTGAATCAATTTCAGAAAATTAGGCTGCCACGAGAAGGTAATCACAAAAGAAGACTTCTAGAAATGTTTCAGAAAGTGGCAACTATAATGGGATGTGTATTCAAAGCAAGGGGGAGTATTCTGAGGGGGATTAATGGCCGTGTGTCCTTTAGTATAATTAAAAAATTTTAAACATTCATCATACTTTTGATCACACCTCATATGTTTGAGTTGATTGTGATGGATGGGGAGAATTCAGCCACACAAGGAGCTAAAAGTAAAGTAGGAAGTAGAGAGAGCAGCAAGTGCAAAGGCCCTGGGGTAGGAGCTGACCTGATATGTTGGTGGAAAAAGGCAATGTGAGGCCAGTATGGCATAATGTGGTGTGGAGTGAGCGAGGCCTACAGGGCCAGATCATGTACAGCTTTGTCAGCTACTTTAAGAGCCATGAGAAGTCACTGGATTTGATTTTTTAAAATATCACTGACTAGTATGTGTAAAATGATTAACCAAGTGGCAAAAAGGGTAGAGGCTGGTGGTAGAGATGAGGTGGTGTTGGGCTTCCCTGGGCTCTGGGCCATGAGCCCTTTTTCTTTTCCACACGCCCAGTCATCTTCCAAATGCCTCTTGGTCCCAGCCTTGTCCTCCCTGCTCTGCGCCTCCGTCCTTCTGCCCTGCACTCCATCCTTCCACTGTCCCACCTCCCTCCAGCTGAGCTGCTGGCCCAGCCTCCAGCCCAGGTCTGTTCACCAGGATGGGGCCCCACACCCAGCTGGCCTGAGCTCTGGGTCTGGCTCCTTGGGCCACCAGCACATCCACTGTCTCTGTTCTGTCCCCCACCCAGCTCCTCCAGGGGAAGGAGGGGCGGCGTGTGCCTGCATCCCAGCCCATCCTGGGAAATAGCAGCCATCCATCACGGCCAGCAGACATGGCCAGCAGAGCACATCCGCCCCTGCAGGCAGAGTCATTAATTCCAGGATGCTGTTGCTTCAGGGTTCCGAGAGAAGTGGCTGGCACGCCTCTGTGCAGACCCTGCGGCCCCTCGCGCCTCACCCAGCCCTGGGACAGCGAGACCCGGCAGAGGGGCTGCTGCTGGGTGTCCGGCCCCCACTGTCGCCGCAGTCGGATCCCCACCTCGAAATTCCCTGTGGTTTAATAAGAACCTCTGCTGTCCTTCTGGCCTTCTGGGAGCTTCTGGGCTGCCGCCCTCCACCCGTGGCTGGCGTGTCCCTGGGGGAAAGCAGATTTGCTATTTTTGCCTAGGAAAACAATTAGGGAGGCAGATTGCTGCAAACAGCATCACATTATGTATCTCAACGCCAAATAGTAATGATCTTTGGATTTTCCACATGGCTCCTCTGCAGTGGCAAGACCACCGGCTTTGGAGGCTGGCTCCGTTCAGGCCATCTGTGTATCTGTCCAGTGTCCCCTGTGTGCTGAGTCTGGGCTGGGGACTGGAGGGTAGGGAAGGGGACACCAAGGAGAGGGCTTAGAGCTTTGTCCTTGGAGAGCTGATGACCCACTATGGCGAGGGAATGGGTGAGGGAGTAAGGGCTGTGTGAGGAGCCACCACACACCCCAGTCTTGTGTCTCTCCTGTCACTCGGAGTCATTTTGGTGGCCCTAACATGCTTGACTCCATGTCTCTCTGGCTCTTCCTGTCTGTTCCCAGCCTCCCTGCTATTCTTA
>QZML01002905.1:11329-43285 GCA_016801275.1 Hystrix brachyura
TTTTTCACCATCTCGCACATTGTGTATGTTTATTATTCACTTGCTTATTGCCTGTCTCCCTTGCTGGAGGGAGTGCTGCATGAGGGTAGGGCCTTGGTCTGTTTCCCTTCTGCACTTCCAACCCCAAAGTCCCCAGTTTACATGATCTCGCGCTCAGTAGGAACTTGCCAAAGGAAGAAAGGAAGGAAGGTGGGGGGAGGGGAAGGCAGGGCTCCTGGGACATTCTTAGACTCCAGTCTGATGGGCTGCAAATGGAGAGAAGAAGATGGTCATGTGTGTTTTTGGAAAACTCCACTTGGACCAGGTGGGCCTCCATTTCCCACTCTGTGCTCTGGGAAGGCTGGATGGGTGAGCGGGGGCGTGGTCAGCTCAGCCCCAGGGGACGCAGCCCTCCCCTGGGGTGGTGGCTTCGTCCAGCCCTCCGGGTGGGAAGAGAATCTTCCCTTCTGAGACAGTTTTATGGACCTCTTGCTCCTTGCACTTATTTATAGTGTCAGAAAGCTCAGGCAGCAGCCGAAATGTCTATCAGTGAGGGACCAGCTGGACAGATGGTGGCGGCCTGCTCTGTGGGGTTGACGCAGCCGTTAAGAAACACCCGGAGAGGAGAGACTGGGGTTGAATGTGAAATGAAAATATGGGGAAAAAAAGCAGGTTGTATAATTATAAATAGAGTTGGAGTACACGTGTGCAAAATTCAATATAAATAAAATAACCGTGCAGAAAAGATGGCAGAAAGGAGATAGGTCAAAATTCTTGTCTTTGGGAAATGAGTTTAGGTTTTCTTTCTAAATTAAGAAAATGTGTTAATTAAAAAGTCAACTTCCTTCCCCTTCCTGTATGAGTTGCTGGGGTGGGCAGGGCTGCACAACTGGAGATTAGCTTGCGGAGGGGGTCTGCATGTGCCGGGGAGCGCAGGGGACACTTTCCCCATTCAGACAGCTTGAGTCTCCTTTCTCCCCACGCCCGTGTGGGGCCAGCTCCTAGACTTGGCTGCTCCTGAGCAGACAAGCTTGTGGTGGTAGTTAACCCCCGACCCACGCTTGACTCACTCTGGGCTGCAGAGACCCCTGGGGAGGGGTCAGGAGACAGTGGGTAACTCTGGTGGCCATGGCATGTCAGCGTGGTGGGGACTCAGAGTCTCGGACCAAGAAGGGAGCCAGGAGCTTCAGCACAAGGTGTGTGCGCACAAGGGGCTGGGAGTGGCTTCCGTGTGGCAAGCTCTGCCCAGGAGTTGGGACAGGAACTTGGGTGTGCAGGGGCCTAGACCGAGGCCATGCCGAGCGGGTGCCAGGGCAGGGTGCCATCAGGGATCCCAGCTCTGGGCCTTCAGCTGTCAGGTGTGGGGGGTCTGGGGGACCATCCTCCTCTTGCTCTGTGGAGTTGGGTGAGCTCAGCCTTGGCCGGAAATGCCCGGGAAATACAGGTGTGAGGTATTCCTGGTGGTCATTACAGTTCCCTGGTGCTGAGAGCAGCTGAGTGAGAAGGATCCAGTCCTCCTGGGCCTGGAGTGGGGGTGGGGGTGGGGTGCAGGAGGCTCAGCACTCCAGCTTTGCGGCACTGTTAAGGCACACAGCCCGCCCTGGCCCTGTTCCTGTTAATAGTGTGTGTTTATGTGTGTGTTTGTGCACATGTGACGCCGAGAGACAGAGACACAGTGCACACCTCCCCGAGGCTGTGGTGCTCTGGTTTCTAGCTGAGTTGTATTTGTGTCTTGCTGTGTGTGTGTCTGCAGGCACCTGGGTCCGCGGGTCCCTGTATTTTAAAAGGAAAGCAATCTGTTTCATAATAAAATAACTCCCAGCAAGCATGCTGGCCAGCTGTGGGAAATCAATACCCCTGTTAATGGAATGCAACCCTCATAAATCAGGGGAGGAAGGCGAAATTAAACCTTCTCGAGGCATCCTGAAGCCCTGGCGCTGTGCAGTGGGCCTGGCTTGGGATGGGCGATTGCCTGGTGGGGTGGGGAGGAGGTCTGAGCCTCAGTGGTACTGCCGCCTACGGGATCCGAGGTTCCTGCGGGGCCCTGGCGGTGCCCTCGGCTCTGGGGGAGCTGAGCGAGGGGAGCGTCCCAGGCCAGGCTTCCCCAAGCACTGTGGCTGCTTGGTGGCCTGCGGTGTGGCTGCCTCTTCCGGCAGCCCAGGGCAGTGCCAGGAGCTGGTTGCACCGGGTCAGTCTTGGGCAATTGGGTGCACAGAGCCAGAGGCCCCGCATGGCCTTCTGTCACCTCCCAAGTAAGAAGCGATCATTTTGGTGGGATGCCAGATGCTCAGCGACTGCACAGAGAATGGAGGCAGGATCAGGTCTCACTGCCAGCGGTGGGGAGGGCAGCATGGGCTTGCCCAGCTGCCAGCGTCTGAGTCTTCACCTTGTGCCTGGCTCACTGTGTGACCTTGGCAGAGTCCCTTCCCATCCCCAGGCCGTGAGGTCAGGGGTCGCCCTACAGGTCTTGGAAGTCCCATCCCGGGATCTGGGGCCCTGGCCAAGTTCTTGAGATCCCAGTGTTATGGCAGAAGGACACCATGACGGCCCCGGCACACCGAGGGGCGGCCCTAACTGGCAGAGCAGGTAAGAGCTCCAGGGAAGGCACCTGGTAGCCTGGGAAGTTGATGTCCCCTCTTTCCACCCATTCAGAACTGCGGATTTGCGCGCTGACCAGACGCTGTCCCTGGGAGAGGGGTCTGGGCAGGCCAGAGGCCTTTTCAGCTGGCGCCGTGCCCAGGGCAGCCCCAGGTTCCCTGCTCCCGGGGGCGCGTTCTGGATTCCAACGGACTCTGCTACAGAACTGGCTGATGGAGCGATTATAATAAACAAGGGTAAAAAGTAACAATCAAAACAGCCACTGTCTGGGGGTGTTGGTGAACCAACCTATCTTCCTTCCTCCCTTCCTTCCTCCCTTCCTTCCTTCCTTCCTCCTTCCTTTCTCCTTCCTTCCTCCTTCCTTCCTCCTTCCTTCCTCCTTCCTTCCTCCTTCCTTGCTTCCTTTTTTATTTACAGTACCTAGGATTGAATCCAAGTCTTTTGTACTGAGCTACATCCTCAGCTCTTTTTAAATTTTGAGACAAGCTCTTGCTAAATTGCTGAATTGCCTGGGCTGGGCTCAAACTCATGATCCTCCTGCCTCAGCCTTCTAGCGTGCTGGGATTGTAGGTGTGCACCAACCCGCCTGACTACTGATGAATTTCATTTTGATCTTTACCGGCAACCCAGTGAGGATGATCCTGTCCATGTCTACATTTTATGATGAGGGCAGGGAAAGGACAGTCCCTGATCTCGGAGCTGGGGGGCACTGAGCCAGGCCTGCTTTGCCCGCACAAGCCGGCGGCGCTGGGAGACAGGAATCCATGTAACTGCCCCATTCATTGAGGGTGGGGTGGGAGGAAGGCCTGTGATTCGGCATGAGGTCTCCCCTGCGCTGAGCAGGTGCCCAGTCACTAGTGAGGAAGGTGCTCGGGCAGAGAGGCCCTGCCCAGGACTCGAGTTCGGAGCTCTCTAGCCCCTTCCCCACCTCTCCCTGCCGTGTGTGGGGTGGCACTGCCCACCTGTCCAGGCGTTGACGTCCTTCCTCTTTTAATGTGTGTACACCAGAAAATAAAAGGGAAAGGAATGGAGATGGACCATAGGCAGGAGGACTGAAGGGCTTTGGGTGATCTGTGCCATATGGAGGAAGGCCAGGGATTGTGATGATGGGAAGAAGCTGGGGCACTGTCGGCGTGTCCCCTGCCTGGCCAGATAAAAGTCCAGCTGTGTAACCTGGTAATGGCCTTGGAGGAATAGATACTTGTTGCCAAGGAAACACCTTCTACCAAAAGAGTTTCATCCTTTGCCACTGCCCTTCTATGCCCCAAGGATGCCAACCCCTTGGCCAGCTGGCCTCTGGCTCAGTCACAGCCTTGGTCCTGACACTCTGCCCGGTGTCCCCCCTGAGACCTGTTCTGGGTAAAATGGGGTCTTTCTGCCTGTCTCAAAGATCACTTCTTGTCATCACCTGCCTGTGATGTAAGAGATGGGAAATGGGTTTTCCTTTTTTGTTTTTTTGAGATAAGATCTCGCTATATAGTTCAGGCTGGCCTTGAACTCACAGCCATCCTCCTGCCTCAGCCTCCTAAGAGCTGGGATCACAGGTGTGTGCCATGTGAAATGGGTTTTCTTCACACAGCCTACCTGCATAATTCTGCTTTATTGAATCTGGTGTTTCACTTGTGGCTCCAGGCTGCCTCCTTTCCTGAGGATGGAGGGCTGGAGGTCCCTTGGATTGGCCCATAGGCACGAGGTGTCCTGCTCTGGGGGCATTAGACGCAATCATTGTACTGTGTGAGCACCGATGGAGATGACATGCATAAAGAGCTTGGTGGCAGGGTATGGTGGTGGACTCAAGTATTCCCAGCACTCTCGGAGGCTGAGGCAGCAAGATCACAAGTTCAAGCCCAGCCTGGGCAATTTAGTGACTTAGGGAGACCCTGTCTCAGAAGAAGAAAATAAGGCCTGGGGATGTAGCTCAGTGCGAAGGCCCCGGGTTCAATCCCCAGTCCCCAATATGAGAGAGAGAGAGAGAGAGAGAGAGAGAGAGAGTGAGGAAAAGAGAGAGAGGCAGAGAGCGAGAGAGAGAGTGTGCAAACTTGGCACATGGGTGCTCAATGCCTGTTAGCTGTCTTGCTGTCTTTATCAAGAGAAGCAGAGAGCGAGAGAGAGAGTGTGCAAACTTGGCACATGGGTGCTCAATGCCTGTTAGCTGTCTTGCTGTCTTTATCATTGTCCAGACGGTTTTCTCACGTCCTCCTGAGTCCGGGGAAGCCCCACCTCCAGGGCTTCAGGGCATTCCTCCATAACAAAATTTGAAGCTGTATTCGTTTTCTAGGGTTCTGTCACCAAGTGCCACAGACGGGGGGACCTGAAGGACAGAAACACATGGGCTCATGGTCCGGAGCCTGGAGTCTGGGGGCGGGGCATTGGCAGGCCGCACACCCTCTGAAGGACCTGGGGACCCCGCTGCTCCAGGCCTCTCGAGGGCATCTGGTCGAACCTTGGCTGGTGGCAGCTGAGACACAGTCTTTGCACGTCGTCCACTCTGGGGCCAAGTTCTCTTTTCTCTTGAGGACTCCCACCCATATCAGATTAGGGGGTCACTCTCCTCCAGGATGGGCTCATAGTGACTTCATGGATTACCCCTGCAATGACCAGATTTTAAAATCAGGTTGCATTCTGAGGCACCAGGAGTGAGGACTGGGGTCTATGACATTTGAGGGGACACAAGCCTATGGTACAAACTGTATTTTATGACTCTATTGGTTTAAAGACAAATGTATTCGCATTACGTATCACACTATTTTCTTGCATCTATGGGGTTTTTCTGTCCTTTAATTTTAAAAGAAATTCAAACATTTTCACAGGAGTCCTCTTAAAGCATCGTGTCCCTGGCATGGCACCTTCTGGCCATGGAGAAGTCAGCCCTGGTGCCACCCCACCAACTGGTGACCTGGACTCTGGCTTCCCCAGGCCACCGACTCCAGGCAGCTCTACCCAAGTCCTCATCCATCGCCTCTTTTGATTTTCCACTGAGGCATTTCCAGGTCATAGACCTGCTGTGCTCTGAGGCCTGGAGACATTTACTTTTATTGTCATTTGTGGAAAAGCTCGGGGCAGGAAACCTAATCATATATTATTTGAAAATAGAAAGTGCTATGCAAATGCAGAGTCCAGTATAATAATAGTGATGCCAAGTAATTCTGTTGTGAACGAGTTGAACTTGTTAAATCAGACAGATGCCATCTGCACTATTTAAAGTCTGTGCTAGCGATATGTTTTATGCAAAAATCCTTATTGTAGGAAAATTGCTGAATCCCCCGGAAAGTTAAGTGCTTCTCTCTGTTGGGGATGGGATGACCACTGTGTGCAGGGAGCAGAAGGACACCAAGCGTCTGCTGAGCACCTACGGAATGCCGAGGTCTTGATATGCACCCTCAGAGCTAACCTTCAGAATACCTCCGCTACTCTGATTTCAGAGGAGTTCACACCGGAGCCTTGAGACGTCGGGGAACTTGCCCGAGGTCGCACAAGGTGCTGCGGAGCCAGGATCTGAATTCAGGCCCTCTGACTCCACGGCCCTCGCTTTTTCCAACAAACCTCTGAATAATTTCTGAGAGGGCTTGAACATCAAGGGCAGCCTGATTTCTTTGTCCCTTGTGAGAGCAGCCTCGGATGAAGCTTGGAATTTGGCGACAGGAACAGGACTTGCTGGCAGCAGCAGTGGCCAGGAGAACCTGGTCTCTGCGTGATGGATTAAAACCCGTTTTCCCCTCGGTTCCACAGGTGGTAATCGGATTCCTTTCCTAGGGCTGCTGTAAAAAACTGCCACGAGCCACGTAGCTTAAACAACTGCAGCTCATTCTTACACAGTTCTGGAGGCGGGAGGTCTTGAGGTCGCGGTGTCACGGGACGGTGTCACAGGGCTGCTACATACGCGCAGAGGCTCTCGGGAGGGTCCCGCCTGGGCCTGCACAGCTCCACCTGGTCACCAGCACCTATGGCGCTCACTGCTTTGCTCCCGTCTGTCTCTGGCACCGCATGGCCTTCTCCCCATGTGTGTTCATGTGGCCTCCTCATAGGACCTTAGTCAATGGATTAGGGCCTCCTAATCCAGTAGGACCTCATTTTAATCAATCATACCCGCTAAACTGCTTTTGCAAATAAGGGTGCTTTCTGAAGCTCCAGGTGAGTGTGAACTGGGAGACGCTGCTCGGCCTCGGCGATGAGGCCCCTGGACGTGTGGCCCATGCTAGGCGGTGCCAGGCTCCACATATGAAAGCCAGGTCCTGTTCTCAAGGACGCGAGGCTCCATCTAGGGTCCCATCTGGCCACTCACAACCACATCCCATGGCCTGGGGGTCTTGGGAGAGCAACTGGGCTCTTGCAGGGAGGATGGAGAGGAATGTCTTAGTTATTTTTCTCATTGCTGAGACAAAATACCTGACACCCAAAGTTAGAGGAGGAAAGGTTTATTTCAGCTTAGTTTATAGAGGTTTCAGTCCATCATTAGCTGGCTCAAAGGCAGGGTGGCATGGCAGAGGGGCATCACAGAGGAGAAACAGTTCTTGGTAGGCAGAAGGCAGCCAAGCAGCCAAGCAGCCAAGCAATGACAACAGTCTTTTTTCTGTCCCTTATATTCTACCCAGGCTACTTGCCCTTAGGGTGGGCAGCACTCACACCCAGGGTGGGCACCCTTAATCCTACCATCACACCATGAATAAGTCCCAGCATCACACACTCTAGATCCAGCCACCTCTGAGAAGCCCCTGTCTCTCATATTCTACCCAGGCTACCTGCCCTTAGGGTGAGCAGCACTCACACCCAGGGTGGGGCACCCTTAATCCTAGCATCACGCCATGAATCAATCCCAGCATCACACGCTCTAGATCCAGCCACCTCTGAGAAGCCCCATCTATGACCACATGAGGCTTCTATGACCGCATGAGGCTTTGGGGGGACATCCAGATACAAGCCATAACCAGGAGCCAAGGTGGGGGGTCTTCAGGAAGGTGGGGTGAAGTGTGTGAAGCTGTTCTGCATCTCCAGAGGCCTGGCAGCATCCCGGCCTATCCTTGGTGTGGGTGTTTGTGCCCTGGGCCAGCCCTTGGCCCTTTCCCACCTGGGCACCTCCTGTCCCGATGGCAGGCTTGAGCCCAGCCCTGGTGGCCCTTGCTGGCCAGCAATTGGTTGTGGAGGCTTCCTGACCATTGTCACTATGGCCACCTCCTTTGGTCATCCCCATATTCAGCCTGGTCAGAAAAGCAGCCACACAGTCTTCATTTGATCTTATTTCAGAGCCTGGTGGATCTTGAGCAAGCGCCTTCCTTTGCGGGTCCCCCGCTGATTCTCAGCCTAGGGCATTACCCCGAAGTGTAAGCGCGGCTCTGGAGGGGGAGCGATCCTACTCAGCAGAGTGGACCAGATCTTTGAAGACACACGAGTGTGTGTCTGGGTGGCGCTAACATCTCGGGGGAAGTGGAGCAGGAAAAGAAGTCTAAAAACCTCCTTAGGGGTCAATAATGAAAAGGCGTTCATTCCTGTCTAATCCCCTTTGTTGCAGCTTCAGCTACTATAGTGACAGTGATGTCTCTGACACGCATCACGCTGGCTTCACGTTCCACACACTTTACGTCACGTTCTCCGTTCCGTCCTCACAGCAACTCTGTGAGGTAGCTGTTATCATCTTCATTTTAAACAACAGAATGCCGAACACAGAGAGGCTAAGTGACTTGTCAGGGTCACACAGCTCACAAGAGCCTCAGCTTTGTCCCCGTCCCTGTGAAATGCCATGAACTGAGTGCGAACTGATCATTCTCTTTCCAACAATGCTCCTTGACCATTCAGAGACCCGTGAGAAATAGTCCTGCTTTCTCTCGCCCGAGGACTCTGTGAACACAGGAAGTGCCTGTCTTTCAGTCTCATCTTATTCTTATTTGTGATCTTGTAGGAGACTGCTGGCAGTTGAATTGTGTCCTCCCAAGAGATGTGCCAGAGTCCTCACCCCTACTGACTATTTGTGAAAGTGAGTTTATTTGCAAAGAGTCTTCGCAGATGTGATCAAGTTAAGATGGGGGCCTACTGGCCGGGTGGGTACTAGCTCGATCGCCGGTGTCCTTGTGAAAAGAGGCAGCGTGACAGAGACAGGGCCACATAGCCACAGGCCGCCTCGCGTCCAGGAGCCAGGAGGCCTGGGAGAGAGGGGCGGAAGGGGTGTCCCTGAGGGCTGCAGAAGGAGCCGTGCGTGGCAGTAGTTTGCTCCTGACTTCCGGACCCTGGAACTGTGCTGTGGAGTTGATTTAAGCCACTCGGCTTGTGGTCTTTTCTTTGATGGGGCAGCCTGAGGAAGTCAGTGCCAAAGCCGTACCATTTTCCACTGGGGTTTCCCCCCAGATGACATTTGGGTCCCAGACGAAAGGAGTGTGTGTGTGTGTGTGTGTGTGTGTGTGTGCGTGCGCGCGCACGTGCACCTGTGTGTCTGTGAAGGCTCCTTCCTCCTTCCTGTCACTTTTCTTCTGTCTCTTTCCCAGCCTCCGTGTCTGTATTCGTCCCACCTGTAACCCTCATGTTTTGTCTTCTGTGGATGGAGCCAGCACCTCTTGTCTCTCATAGAAGGTGCAGGCGACGGGGGAACGTGGTCAGAGGGGGCAGTTGACCATCCAGGGTCACTTCTGTGCCCTCTCTGGTGGGCAGGTCACCCAACCCAGAGAGGAGAGGAGGTGGGGTTTACAGGCTCAGCAGAGCCCAGGTTGGAAAACTGTTTCATCCAATTCCCGTCAGGTGTGTGCAGGCAGACCCAGCATCTTGTGCAGGACAAACAGAGTTTAAACTGGAGGCTGTAAAATTGCACAGCCGGAGGGTGAGGTAAAAACCAAAGGAAGTGGCATGAATGTGTGGAAAGCGACAAGTTCCTGGAGAAAGGCCCCCAGGGCTGTCCCTGCAGAGGAAGATAACCCCGGCAAAGTGGGATCATCTCCATAGAACACTTTGCAATGAGATAAATACTACGTGTAATGTCTAATAAAATTCCCCAAGAGTTAAGCAGCAATCAACATAAGGAAATAAATTCTCCCAAAATAAAAACAACAGCAGTACTGGTGATGAGGTGGAGGGCCGCGGTGTCTGTGGTAGTAAATGTCTTTAAGATCCTGGGAAGGATTCATCCTCAGGAAACCAATGACAATTTACAGGAGTTTTAACATTTGGCAAGTCCCCAGGCTGCTGTGGGTGGGATGTATTATGGCGCAATGTGGGAAGGAGCGATACAGACTCGGGGCACCTGGGACTCCTGGACAGATCCTCTTACTGGAGCCCTAGGACAGGGTGGGGTGCAGCAAGGGCCCCCCATAGACCAGGTCTTGCCACTTGCCCCAAAAACCAAACAGAGAAAATAATGGTGAAAGAGGACACCCTCTGTACTAAGAAGGAGAGTGATGAGCATCCTAAGCCCTGACTTTGGGGGGCTGTCAAGAGGGTTACACAGGGAAGGAAGAGAAGTCGGGGGACCAAGAAGCACGCATAGTGAGGCAGACTTGATCAGACTGGGGTGTGGTTGATCATTATCTCCAGATGGCCAGGCAGCGCCTTCTTGGGAATAGGAAAGTTGAGTTTCAACTCTTGTCACAGATCTGTCACAGGACCTGTCGCTCCTGGAATCCAGGGTGACCACAGGAGAGAATGAGTCAAAGGGCAAGTCAGAGAGGCAAGACAGAGTAAGTTAAGGCAGCAAGTGGAGACTTCTGGGCACTGTTTGGGTGGTCCGTGTGGACAGATGTTGTAAAAGCCAGCAGTTGACAATCTGCCGATTATGATGTCCCTGCAAATCTTGAAAACATGTCAGTTCCTCTTATCTCGGCATGCTCAGCCTTGAAGGGGGAAGATTACCAGGGGATGCACACCTGCTAGACCAGCGCTCCTTAAATAATTAACATGCCTCTGTGCAGAGCCGAGCAGGAATCTGACCCAAAGCTTAAGGTAATAAAGGAGACGGATGCAAAGTGAAGGCGAGATGCCAAGCGTCAGCCTGCTGTTGCCCATCGGGCATCTGTAGGCCCAGGGGAGGACTCAGAGGCTGTAAGTCCCTGGGGTATTCCTGTTCCAGCTCTGCTTGCTTCAGCCCCAGCCCTGCCCTTTGACCTGTGGGACACACCCTGGCACGCACAGACGTGGGCTTTCCATGCATGTGCAATGTGTGCTTTGGGTGGGATGTGGGCTCCAGTCCGTCCCTGCAGGCTTTATCCCTTGCTGCGTGGAGTCCTTGGAGCAGGACATGGGTGCCTGGAGTGCTGCTGACCCCGTTGCCTTTGGTGACTGGCTGACGCTACCCAAAGGTTCCCCAGAGAAGTGCCCCAGGTCATCTCTGGCTTCTCTCCACCAGACTCTCCCCTGGGGTTGGCCTCATGGAGCGGATCCAGGCCATCGCCCAGAATGTCTCCGATATTGCTGTGAAGGTGGACCAGATCCTGCGCCATAGTCTACTCCTGCACAGCAAGGGTGAGTGCAGGCGGGGAGCACCACCCTCCCCAAGGCCAATGCACTGGGTAGGGGGAGCCCTGGGAGGGCAGAACACCTGGGGAGGCCCGAATTCTACCATTGGCAGCTCTCCTGGCTCTTTGGGGCCCTACTCCAGGCTCTCAGTGGGGTAACCTGGTGGGGAAAAGGCCCACCCCACCTCTGCCCTGGCCAGGAGGTGCTTAGAGTCCTGGCCACTGAAGTCTCAAGACCAAGGCCAGCTGGGGAAGGGTCTCAGGGCCCCTCCATTCTCTTTGATGTGGGGGCAGCTGGGGCACTGCAGGCCCCTCTCTGTTTGCCTCAGAAAACGTAGGGTGACTTTCAAGCCTGCCCACCTAGGGAACCTCTTCATAGGTCTTCTGGCTGGCTCTGCATCCCCAGGAAAGACTAGGGGTTTGGAGGGGACAGCTCAGACCTGGGGACTCCTTGAGGTGGCTGTCTGCTCATGGCCTTTCTGATGAGAAAACTGAGATTGGGGGTGGGTGCAGACCCTTCTACCCCTCGTCCTCTCCCTGGGTCCTTCTGGGTCACAGGCCCTCAGCGAGCTGATGTCTCACTGACCTCTCCTGACAGTGTCTGAGGGCCGTCGGGATCAGTGTGAGGCCCCCGGCGACCCCAAGTTCCCTGACTGCTCCGGGAAGGTGGAGGTGAGGCCTGGAGCTGAGGCTGGGCGGAGCGTGGCGGGGAGCACAGCTGTGTACAGCCTGGCTCCAAGATTCCCATCCTGACTGGGCTGTCCACTGGTGAGGGCCCCTGCCCAGCTCGACGCCCCGACCCTGGCACCGGCTGGCCAAAGACAACCTCTGAGCAATGGTGTCTCTGCTGGGCCCCTCCTGGCCACCAACTCAGAACCCCAGATGAGTCGCCCTTCAGGGGCTTCCATTCTTTATTGTTGGGTATACTGCCCTAGCAGCCCAATTCCCAGCAAATTCAGGAGTGGGCCTTGGTCACTTCTTCTGTTCTCCTGGCCCAGTCCTCAGCTGGATTGAGAGTCCCCCAGCCCACCTCCAGGGCCATCTCTGGCTGTATGACGATGTCTGCCCATGTGCCAAGCCCATCCACACCCATAAAGCCAGGTCTTCACTGGTTCTGGACCCTGAAGGGGTGGGCCGAGGTCCCCTTCTTTGGGGACCACTGTGGGGGGACACTGGACCCATCCCTGGCCTGCTTGGAGACTGTCCCATGACCTTAGCCACTAGCCAGGGTGACAGGATGAGAAACAAAGGACAAAGGAGACAGCCCAGCTTGTGCTGCAGCCCCTCCTGGCTCTCCCCAGAGCTGCCCTCCCGGGTCCTGACCTGGCTGTCTCCCAGGGGCCTCCTCGTTCCTGGTCTGGTCTCTGTGGTCAGGGGCCTGGGCAGAGGGCTGGGTTCTACAGCTATCTTCCCGCCTCAGTTTCTCTTCTCTGCCCTGTCCTTAAGACAGGGCATGCCACACAGGCCTGTCCCGGGGCCCTTGGGGTCCCTGGGAACATGTGTGCATGGGGAGCCCAATGGGATGTAGCGAGTGCCGCTGGCCCCCCGCCCAGGCCTGTCCTCTCCACAGTGGATGCGTGCCCGCTGGACCTCTGACCCCTGCTACGCCTTCTTCGGGGTCGATGGCACCGAGTGTTCCTTCCTCATCTACCTCAGTGAGGTCGAGTGGTTCTGCCCACCGCTGCCCTGGAGGAACCAGACGAAGGCGCAGATGGCCCCCAAGCCCCTCCCCAAAGTCCAGGTAGGCATGGTGGAGGGCAGCCAGTAGGCTCCCTAGATTTATCCTGGGGATAGCAGGATGAAACCTCAGGCCTGTCCAGTGGAGGAGGCTGCCAGCTCTGCAGGCATCGGACAGCAGTGGCCAGCCCAAGAGTGTTTGTCCCACCCGTGAGAGATGCCTCACTCTGAGCCCTGCCTGGGGGCGGGCCGGGGCCAAGGAAAAGCCCCCTTAATGGACCAGAATGATAGTAATAAGAGCTGTCACATGTTGAGGGCTCTCTGTGTGCCAGACACTTTATCTGTACTTAAGTTTCCTGGCTGTCCTGATATGACTGTATTTAACAGATAACAAGTCTGAGGCTTAGAGTTGGTGGGTTCCAGGCATACGGTGACAGTGGCACTGCTGAGAGGCAGCCGACGCCTGGGGCTGACCACTTCTATCCATGGCTGCCTCCTTGCAGTGCCTGGGACCCCGGGCACTGTCATCACCGACCACCTGGAAGGGCTCAGGGAGGCGGTTGGCAGAAGCTGGGTTGGGATACACAGGCGTGGAGGGCCAGAGCAGAGCCTCTTGGCCTTAGGCTCAAGGTGAAGGAAGCTGGAGCAGGCCCAGCTTCCTGCAGGGGACAGCAGCTTGGCTGTGGGTCTGGGGCCGAAGGAGCTGAGGTCCGCACACACACCCCAGGCACTTTTCCGGAGCAACCTGTCCCACCTCCTGGAGCTGATGGGCAGTGGGAAAGAGTCGCTGATCTTCATGAAGAAGCGGACCAAGCGGCTCACATCCCAGTGGGCAATGGCCGCCCAGCGCCTGGCACGGAAGCTGGGGGACATCCGGAGGGACCAAAAGCAGGTACAACATCGTCCCTGGGACTGGAGCCCAGTGATCTTGGGCGACATGCTTAGGGCCTGTGGATTCGTGGGGGCACAGGTAGGCCCTCCAACTAGCGGCACTGGAGTTCTTTAAATTTGATCCAGAGGAAGAGGCAGGGTGGGGATGGTGGGATCAGGATGGAAGCAGGTGAGGTCCCTGGCCCCTTGCTAGGCTGGGGCAGAATGAGAAGCCCCTGAGGGGTCCTGCCTTCTGTGGACATCTTGTTCTGGTCAGGCAGAGAAGTCGTGGCTTTTGCCTGGAAGGCTGGGAGTCACTTTCTGTGTTTGGGGCCATTTGCTGGTCCATGCATCCATCCATCCATCCATCCATCCATGCATGTAATAGAGAATTACCCGACTCTCATATCGCCCTGTTTATTTCTTGCAGAGTCCCTATCATTTCATGAAACTGTCTCTTGTCTATTTACTGTTGTCCACCTCTTCCATCTGGAACGTAAGCTCCGGGAGGCAGGAATGTGACCACCCTGTCCACCCGTATCTCCAGCACCTGATATGGTCACTCTAGTCCCCAGAAGCACCCAGCCATATCCAGTCTAGAGGCAGTGCCTGCTGTGGCTGGTCTCCTGCCTGGTGTCCTGGGGTGGAGGCAAGGCTGAGGGCTGCTGCTCCTTCATGCTGATGCTCTGTATCCCACCGGCCAGATCCTCGTGCACATCGGCTTCCTGACAGAGGAGTCTGGGGACGTGTTCAGCCCGCGGGTGCTGAAAGGCGGGCCCCTGGGGGAGATGGTGCAGTGGGCAGACATCCTGGCTGCCCTCTACGTCCTGGGCCACAGCCTGAGGGTCACAGTGTCCCTGAAGGAGTTGCAGAGGTGAGTGCTGGCGAGAGTCGCTGTACGGCTGTGCGGGGGGTGGGGAGGGGGTGAAGGAGATCCCTTCTCCCCAGGAGATGCCCCTGGTCCCCATCGCTGGGAGGTGTGGGGTTTGTACTCAGGGCCTGACATATTTTGACCCAAGGACTTAGCCACCCCATGCATATGTGGTGTCTTCTGCCTGCCTTCCCAGTGGGCTGGATGTAGCTGTGGTGGTTTCTCTCTGGCACTGTACTCCCTTGTGGGCCTATTCACCAGGTTGGGATCAGCAAGACTTGGAGGTCGCTGGGATGCATAGGCAGTGCCTATGCTTTCTGCAATACATCCTGGGCTCTCAGGGTCCCTGGACGCTGTGAGAGGTGGACCCCTCCCTGCCCCATGCTTGCAGGGAGGGAGAAGCTAAGGGGCTGTGAGTGTGTGGGATATCAAGGGGGTAGGAGTGTGTGCGATTGGGTTATTTTTATCCACCCTATCTGTGGAATGTAGAAATGCATATGATTTTTCTTCCTTATTTTATATTTATTATGTGATATTTGATATATATAAAAGCATATATAAGTTATGTTATGCTGCACACAAATAAAATGATCTCCCATGGTGTTTCTGTCCACCTTAAGGTGGAGAATATTACCGAGTGTCCTGTGTCTGCTTGGACCTTCCCTCTATCCCTCCTGACCCCCCCAACCTGTAGTTTGAATTTTGTGTTTACCCTTTGCTTTGTAAAATAATTATTAATTAGTTTTTTTCCATATCTGTATATCCATAAATAATATACGGTTTAGTTTGGCTTAGTTTGGCTTGGTTTTGAGATTTGTAAAAGTGACATCTACTGCTGGGATCAGTGGTGTACATCTGTAATCTCAGTTGTTTGGGAGGCTGAGGCAGGAGGATGGCAACTTTAAAGCCAGCCTGGGCAACTTAGTGAGACCCTGTCTCAAAGCAAAAAGTAAAAAGTGTTAGTGATGTAGCTCAGCATTCTCTGGATCCAGTACCCTGGGCCTCAAAAAAAAAAAAAAAAAAAAAAAAAAAAAAAAAATTTAAATAAAAAAACTCTCCTGGATTTGTTTATTTTCACTTACTCATTATGTTTCGGATTCATCCATGTTATTATATGTGCAAATGTACCATATTATTTATCAGTGTTTCCTGTTTTGAGAATTTTTTCCTGCTTTAATTTTTTTTTTTTTCACAATAAATGCTGCAGTGCACACTCGGACGGATTACTTGGGGCATCTGTGCAAGAGTTTTCAGCTCAATTGAACAATTCGTCCTGGGCTGGGAGCTATCTCTGAATACTCACGCTGAACTCGCAGTGTGTTATAGTAAATTGTCCAGGGGTAAATTCCTCAGTTGTTGTAATCTGAGAGACAAATTGTTCAATTGATACCTAATTAGCATCAATTTCTCTTGGGTACGGACTTAGGGGCACAATTTCTGCTGTTTAGGGTGTGTGAGAATCCAACTTGACAAGATAATGCCCAATTGTTTCCCAGGGTGATTGTGCCATTTCACAATCCCACCGGTGCGTGGGTTCCCATGTACCCCCCCGCCAGATTCAGGATTATCAGACTTCCTAAGTGCAGGCGTAACTGGCATCCTGATTTGTCTTGTCATATCGTCAGTTGATTTTACTGACAAAGAACAGGGTGAGCATCCTGCCATTTATGTATTTGCTATCGTTTCTTGATAAAATGCTCATAAAGTGCCCATTCGTGTTGTTTGCCCACCTTTCTGCTGGGTTGTTTTCTTTATCGAATCATAGTGGTTATTTATACATTATGTGTATAAATGCTATGTGAGTTATAGGCGTTAAAATCCTTCTAATTTGCAGCTTGTCTTTTAAAATTTCTTTATGGCTCCCTCCTCCTCCCAGGAACAGAAGTGTTTAATTTTAAACTTAGTCAAAGTTATGAATCTTTTTCTTTCTGGGCAGGGATTGTGTGCTCAGTGGAATTCCACTCCTTTTCATTGCCATTTTGATGAGATTGTGCTAACTTTGCCTGCCCCAGGGCATAGCCAAGGGAGGCCTCCAGCATTTGCATGTGAATCAATTTTTCCAGATCGATCCATTAACTTATTCTTGAGCGGTTTTCAAGTGAAAAAGTGATTCCCCTCTGGAGCCTGCACACTGTCTCCTGGTGTGCTGTAGGCTTCGCTCCTCCGGGTGTCCAAGCTTATTTCCGAGAGTGATTGTGGGGATGGAGCCAGCAGCATCTCAGGTGTCTCTGAGTTTCAGGGACCTCCCATCTTGGGCAGCTTCTCAGCCTCTGTGGTTTGTCTCTACCACCCTGCCAGTAACCCGGGAGGAACATCTAGGACCAGTTACATTGTACGGGGAGAGAAGGAGGCTGGGTCTGGGCTGTGTGGTTGAAGGAGCCACTACATGAGTTAGTGGTTTGAAGGTTTTTATCCCTGAGACCTGAAACTCACACTGCTGGCATCATTCCTTTAGCTTAATGCAGTTGTCTCTAGTAGCCTCCGTAAAGATGAAAGGACGGGGACAGGGGCAGTCCACTTGAAGGGGAGGCGAGAGATGGGGTGAACGAGGGGGTTGTGGTGCCTGTGGTGTCATTGCAAGAAGCACAGTGCATGTGGGGAGCAGGCGCTGAGGGACAAGGTGCCCACTGTGAAACAGGCTGAATCTCAGCAGAGCAGCAAGGCACCAGGTGGGAGCTGTCCTGTGAGCTGGTGCTGAACCCACAGACGCTCCAGGTGCCGGGAGGGGCAAGGGCACATTTGTCACTTGCAGATCCAGCTGTTGGAGCTCAGAGCTGAGGTGCGCCTGCTCATCTCCCGCCGGCACCCACCGCTGTGCCCGCGCTGAGCCCACCCCCGGCTCCCTCTGAACAGAGCTCAGGGATGCGCTGACACTGTCTGTGGAGCAGAACGCTGCAGAGGCAGCCAGCGTTTACAAATGATGCAAAGATTCTGTCTTTCCCTGCTGCAAGCTTCCTGCAAGAGAGTAAACTGGGGCAGGGACAAATGAGGAGGAAGAAGACAGGGACCCAGGGTCGGGACGTTTGCGGATGGCATGGCCACTTGTGCAGCTAACCTGGAGGTGAACCTGCCTCAGAGAGAGCAGCAAGAACAGTCTGGGGGGCCTCAGAGGCCCTAAGATGTCCAGAGCCCCTCGTTCCAGGTTACGTGGAACCTTTGAGTAGGCGCAGCTCCTGTCGGGGCGGGGGGGAGCCCACCTCTTCCACCTCCAGGTTACGTGAAGTTGCGTTTGCCAAACAGCATGCTCAGCCTGGTTCTCCCCTCTGACTAGGTGGGATCCAGGCCAGAGAGATGAGATCATCTTTCTTTTACTGCTCCACGAAGGACTGGAGGGCTTCTCCTGTACCCTCACCGCATCATGGCGGAGCAGAGTGAACAGGGCTCCTTGAGGGCAGGAATTTAGCTCAGTCCTCAGCTTCTCAGCACATGCTGTGCTTCTGTTCGCTCCCAACCTCCACCTGAGTCCTTACACAGAGCACTGCCCTCTCTGCTCCTCCTCAGGGCCTGGCACTGAGCCTGTGGTTGGGGGCTTCCATTGCTCATCCAGGGATGGCACAATGACTGTGCAGGTGACCATATCTGGGAGGCCCTGATGAAAGGTACCAAGATCAGAAAGTGCCTCCTTCAGCTCTCTCATTCCTTCCTCACCTGGGCTCATATGTGCACAGACATGTGTGTCACCAGAGAGCATGGGTCCTTGCTGCAGTGACGATAGAAATGAACACTGAGGCAGCAGCATGTGTGTACAAGCAGAAGGCTTAATTGGAAAGTTTATCAGAGAAAAGAAACACAGCAAAGTATCCTGTAGGCAGCCCCAGGAAGAGACAGAGCAGTGGGCTACTCTGCAGACAGCGAACTGGCTCCTCTATAGGCGGTGACAAACCTAACAAAGGGTGTATTGCACTTTGCTGGGGTCCCAAAGGAATGTCTTTCATTATTCATAGCTTTCTTTCCAAAATGGGCATGGGGGTCTCCTGACAGGGTGAAGTTTAGTTACTGTGCAGGTATGAATTTGCATGTGGTCCAAAATGTGCTTGAAGATGTGTTATGTCCCCTTCTGGGAGGAGATTTTATTAGGAAAATGCAGTCTATTGAAGGTGTAATGAAGTTCAGGTTGGTTTTTTGGTCAGCTCCATTGCTGTCTTTGGTTGAACTGGTCTCATCCAGCTTCCCCACACATCCCACCCTCTGATCTCCAGAACTACAGTGGCTTGCTTGCTTAATTGACAACTTGATTTCCTTCCCTCCTCTTATTGTCCAAAGTTGCAGCTGCCTGCTTGTTTTCTCACAGACTGTTACTTTGAAGTCCTGCCAATGTCTCCTTGTCTCATATGCACATACACACACCCACGTGTATGTCCCTGCACACACACAGTGCACACCCCCCAATGCATGCACACATGGATACATACCTGAATTCTCATGTGCAGGCACACATACAGACCCATACAAACTCTGCATTCACCCATGCACACATGCAACCATGCACACATCCCCCGCACACACGTATACAAGCATGCACTCTTCCCCCACACCTCACAGAACCTCAGTGTCTTTCCCTCAAGGCTTCACTTCTTGCTGGGCTTTCACAGAGCTAGTCCCAGAAGCAGGGGCTCCAGGGATAGGTGGCCCCATCTCTGACTTGCAGTTCTTTAATAGGGCAGGCCCAGAGCTTTGCTTGGATGCACTAGCCCTTAGTCCTCTGTGGGATGTCTGTGAATGCCTGATCTTGCTCAGACAGGGCAAAATGGTGTAAACAGCTCAGCCCCCTCGGGGGATAGCCTTAGGAGGGTGCTTTCTAAATCTGTTACCAGGTGCAATTGAAAAACAACTAAGAGAGTAAAAATAAAAAATAAAACTTTTTCCCAGGAGAATTCCCTGGTCAGGCCTGCAAGATTAAGAGCATCAGCAGGTTGGGAAGGTGCTTATACCAATGTTTGGGCCCCACTCTTGGTGTCTCTGATTTCATTGATCTAGGGTGGGGGCAGGTCAGTATTTTAAAGCTCCCTGGTGACTCTAATGAGCATAACGCATTGAGGAGCGGAAAGGCTTGAAGCGTCAGCTTTTCTAAGCACCCTCCCATCTCTGCTGTATACACAGTCCAGGTAGCTGTGGGGTTGGGACAGTGTAGGCTGTGAACTGATCCGTATGGCTTATGCAAAAGCACTGTCCTCTGTATGTCCCCAGTGCGGGGCCTGAGGGGTGGATTTAGGGCCTGGGGTGGGAGTTCAGGCCCTAGAGGATGGTAGAAAGATGTGAGATTCCTCCCAAGTCCTTCCCTCCTGGAGGCGCCCAGGATACCTGGGTTACAGGAGTTGACCAAGCTTTCAGGGTGAGGGCAAGTGCAGGGTGCAGGCCTAGGAGGCACCTTGCAGATGGCCCAGATAACGAAGCCTCTTGCATCCTACCCAGGGCATTAGAAGGGGACCTGCTGGCCCAGAAGAAACTGTGTGCATGCTCTTTCTTGGCCGTACAGTACTTTTCTTCCTTCTTCCTTTGTAAAGTGAGGGGTATTGGCCACCATAGTTGGAGGGGACAGTGACAGAGGTGAGGCTGGAAGTTCGTTGGGTTCTGTGGTGTCCCTTGTTGCATGCAGGCATCACTCCAATCATCCTGGCCTTCACCTTTGCCCAGTCTTCCATTATGATACATAGATGTCCAGACTGCCCCTGCTATGGGGACACCAGTCACTCCAGGTTAGACTCACCCTCGTGACCTCATCTTAACTTGATTATCTCTGTACAGACTTGGTCTTCAAATAAAGCCACATCCTGGGGGAGGACTTCCACATAGGAATTTGGGGGGACACAGTGTACCCATAGCAAGCTGGTGCGCATTCCAGCCTAGACACGGGTCCTGGGCCAAGACACCGCGGGCCACACGCGGAGCCTGCAGCCGAGGCAGGAGCTCGGGCCTCGCCTCCCAGCCCAGGAGCCACAGGGGCTCGCTGAGAACCGGTCGGGTAGAGGTGAAGGTTGTCTGAATTCTGAGTCTCTGCTCTGCTTCCAACAGAAGCGTCTCCCTTGGCTGCAAGACGACCTGTGTGGGGAGGCGGCGGGACAAAGGCGCAGCTTGTACACTTGTTGTAGTTCATTCACAGATGGTCCTGGCAGCTGTCACGGCCACTGACTAAGCAACAAGGCTGGACGGATGAGCTGCCTTTTCTCAGTTCCCCGTGTTTTGGCGTTTTAATTAACCGGCTCACTGGAGGGATGTCACAGCAATGCGCAGAATCCACATCTGGTTTCGCTGCTGCAGGATTTTCCGGGGTGAGGAAGGTGACGTGGGAACAATGTCCTGTGATAAGACTGCGGTGAGATCATGTCCACGTCTCCTCTCTTGCCTCTGCAGAGCGTGCGGGGAAAGAGCCGCAAAACCAGAGTCCTGTCACTCTGCTGCGTCCCAGGTTGTCGTCATAAATGCCTGGATCTGTGGTGGGCCTTAGAAAGTGATGCTTCTCCCTTCCTGCCTGCCGAGAATCGGCTGCGCTCATCAATTTTATTTGCATAATTTCAAGCATCATTAATAGTACATGGCATGAGGAAAAATGACTGAGCTCTTCCTCCATCCATGAGTGAAATTGGGTTTAGTAGAAAATTAGTTGACTTAACTGGCAAATGATGAAAGCTGGAGAGGAGAATGTTTAAATAAGGAGAAGAAGAGAAGGAGGAGGAGAAGGGAAAACTCTTGGCTGTCAAGTGCTCAGCCAGGCTAGGAATCGGTCTCCACCCTGGGGACGTTCGTTCGAGGGCAACTGCAGGGAGAGTCCCCAGAGAGTGACCAGGCAGGGACAGTGTCTCGCTCAGTGCTGCTGTGTCGTGCTGCAGCAAGAAAGCCTCACCAGATGCTGATGCTGTGCTCAGACTTCCCAGCTTCCAGGTCCAGGAGCTATTTGGGGGGGTGGGGTGGGGAGTGCCGGGAGTTGAACCCAGGGCTTTCTGATGCTAGCCAAGTGTTTTGCCTGAGCCACATCCCCAGCCTAGATTTACAAGCAAAATAAACCCCTATTGTTAGTAAATTTCCCTGCCTGTGGTATTCAGTTATAGCGAGAGCAAATGGACTGAGACAGGAGCTTGGGGAGAAGAGAAAAGCACTGAGTTCAGGGAGCCTGCGGCACAGATCTTCAGTTAGGTTCATGCATATTGAATTAGAGGTGACACACGGCTCAGGGGAGGACTGGAGTTGGAATAGAACCTTGGCGGTCGGAGTGGCTGAACACAGGTGTGAATGAGGTGGCCAGGTGGCAGGGACAAGGCTGGAGGGCAAAGCCTGCAGAAAAACCCCACCTCGAGGCCACTAGGAGGGAGAGGATCCAGTAAAAGAGACAGGGGAGGAGAGGCCAGAAGGAAAACCAGAAGGTGTGGTGGCACCTTCGGGCTCGGAGGAGGAGCTGCTTCCAGGAGGCCTGGGCAGCCGGGGATGCTGGGTGCTCCAGGTGCTCATTATGAAGTCGAGAAAGAAGGAGATTCAAAAGCATTGGAGAGATTTGGCCCCATGGAAGTAATTTTTGACCCTGGAAAGAGACATTTGGGTTGAGTTGTTAGGACAAAGGTGAGCTCTAGGGGGGACACTGGGAAACAGCAGCAGGTGTTTGGCTGTGAGAGGGGAAGGGAAGGAGGCTGCTGGGGTTAACGGCTTCTACAGAGGGGCATGAGGCTCCAGGGGCTGCAAGATTGAAGGGGCTTGAACAACAGAGTCCACCTCGTAGTGCTGCCAGCCAAACTCTGAGGCCCAAGTGTGGGTGGGGTTGGTTCCTTCTGGGGCCGAGAGGGAGGCTGTGATCTGGGCCTCCTCCAGCTTCTGTCCTCTCAGGAGGCCTCCCCGGCTCACAGATGGCCTCCTCTCAACGTCTTCACATCTTCTTCCCTCTGCGTTTGAGTTTCCTCTTTGTAAAGACACCAGTCACACTGGGTAGGGCCACCCAAATGACTTCACCTTAATTGGACTACATCTGAGAACGCTACTTTCAAATAAGGTCATGTTCACGGGCACTGGGGAGATTCTAATGCCTTTGGGGGAGACAGCCTGGAACAAAGAGATGGGGCCAGCCGGGGCGTCTGTGGGAGCTTCTGCCAACTTCACAGGAAATAAAAAAGCCCCAGGCCAGCCCCACCCCTGTTCTTTGGCTGTCAGAGTAGAGCTGACCCCTTCTATTGGTGACACTTTCCAGGCTCCCTGACTGTTTATGACCTGTCCACTCCTTGCCAAGCTCCTTTCCAGCTGCCGTCTGACATGACCCCTCTCCCTGTCGTTGGTGGAGGGTGAGCACGAGCCCCCTCCCTTCCCGAGAAGCCACAGCTCCTGGAGCCCCCTTCAAGAGCATGGAGAAGCCAGCCCTGCTCCTCAGGTCTCGTCCGATACCCCATGTTCTCCATGCCCAACCTGGCCTGTACAGACCCTTCATGACAGCCAGCGAGTTCGGTGATTTGGATGGCAGGGGACTGAGGGGCCGTCCGGGTACATTGCCCGCCTGGCCTGGAGGACAGAGGCCTTGAGTGTGCTCAGCATTAACCAGCATCCGTTACATAAACCGGCCTGGCGGCAGGAAGATGAGCAAGAACAGCCCAGGGGCCAGGCTTCCTTCTTGGTGCAGCAGCGCTCCCGAGCTGAGGCGGAGGGATGAGTCTGGTTTCATCCACTCTCCTGGGAGCCCAGCCCTGTTTTAGCCCTGAGCTTGCTTAAAAGGAAAGAACACCAGAGAAGAAAGCCTCAGTTTTGGGCCACTATTCAGTGTGGAGGGATGCTGCTTCCTTCGCTTCCCTTTGAACCTTTCCAGCCCCCTGGTCACTGTGGCCAAGGGGTAGCCATTGTGCCCCAGTGTTGGCCTTTACAGCCCCGTTTCCTCTGAGCTGACTGTGGGCGACTGGCAGCTCGCCTTTGCCGTCGTGCCGGAGCTTCTGAGGGCCGCAGGGCACGATGTCTGCCTTTCCAGGGGTCAGGAGCTGAGGGTGGCCCATCACGATGGCATCGTGAGGCTTCTTCTGTTGGGCCCAGGAGGGTCAGTGTGTCTTTGGCAAGAGGAGAATGCACCATAGAGAATGTAATTCCTTCCTCGTTAGCGATTCTAACCTCCAGTTCCCCAAGCAGCTCGTTAGATGCCCAGCTGAACCCTGGGTTCCTCTTTATGCCCCTGCTGGTGCTCTGCTCTAGTAAGGGGGCTGTGGCAGGGAGAGCAGCAGTGCCCATAATGCCCAGGACGTGGGCACTGGATGGGGTCAGGAGGATAGCAGGCTGCTGGGGACACGGACACATCTCAAGCTGTCCAGCCATGAGTTCCCAGCAACCAGCTGTGTCCAGGGAGGCCAAGAATCCCTGTGTGCCCTTTAGTACTGGAGCCAAAGATCTCTGAGCACTTTGTAGGAATTCTTTTTAATTAGGTCCTACCCACACAGAGAAGACAGGAGAGAGAGAGAGAGAGAGAATAGTTTGTTCCAGAATTTGAGCACTACCTGGAGAGGTTATTTCTAGCCACAAACCAAAGGCACAGAGAGAAATAAAACCAGAGAATTTTTAGCTTAGGAGACTGTGGAGATTGTCTGAGCAACGCCTTACAGGAGTGGAGGCGGATGCCAGAAGGACGCGGTGTCTTGTGCAAGGCCACCCGGCAGCTTCGTGCTGGAGCTTGGGCCCAGCGATATTTTCCCCTGCACCAGAATTTGGCGTGTTGCTTCCCAGCTGAGGACTTTTTTCTCTATTGGCGTAGGCTTTGTCCTCCTCCCTCATCCCATTTACCCATCCTATTCTTTGATCTTTTAGCAGAAATTGATCCTTCCCACGATATTTGCTGAGCCCCTGTATTGTCTGTGGCCGGCTGGCAAGGCAGGTAGGGGACCTCAACGCCTCTGGGAGCCAGGAATGGGGGTGGAGTGGCTTTTTTCTTTTAATTAAATTAAAACGTGCCTCACATAAAATTGGCCATCTTAATCATTTTTTCAGGGCACGGTTCGGTAGCCTTAAGTACCTTCACAGTGCTGTGCAGCCATCGCCACCATCCATTTCCAAAACTCTCCTTGCAAAACGGAGCCTCTTGACTGGTTAAATACTAACTCCCGAATCCCCTTCCTCCCCTCCAAGAGCATGGCTGTCATGGGTGGGGTAATTTGGGATGGGTGCAGAGGTTGGCTCACAGCTGCGGGACTTGTACAAATGCTCCACTTCCTCGGCACGCCCCTCCCCAACCCCTTACCCCTGGGCACTCATTTGCTTGCTCCAGTGGCCTGGGGACATTCAGAAACATACCTTTTTCTGACCAGGAGCCTGCCCCAGCATGCTAGTGGCCCAATGAAGGGGGTCTGTGGATGTGTTAAGGTATCTTCCTGTGGAGACCCCACCCCAGCTCCTCACTCACAGTCCTTGGGGGACTCTGACACCCTCCCTTTGACCGAGCCCTGGCTAAACGTCCATGGAAATGGGAACTGGGCCTCGGAGACGGGGGCACATCTGCAGGGAGCCCTTTGAGCAGGACGGGCCAGCACGCCTCCCCATGCACCTGTGGCTGGAGCTTGTTGGAAGGTTGTTTTTCAATTCCTGCCGCTGCTCCAGCCAGCCACTTAGTGTAAAATTGCCCATAAAAGTGAACTTGAATTACAGATGATAAACCCACGGCCCACTCTCCCGTAGCCGACCCCTCTGCTCTCCACGGGCGAAGCCCAGATTCCTCACTCCCCACGGGCAAAGCCCAGATTCCTCATGACAAGAGCAATGAGGCCACTTCAGCAAGGTCACCTTAAATGGCAAACTCATCCTCTGGGCTGGGAGACCGCAGGCTTCTCATTAAGATCCCCCAGGAAGGGGGGGCAGCATCCCTGGGCCAGTGTGTCGTGGACTCCCCCTCCTGCCTGCATCCTCTGGGACCCCGTGCATGGCCCTCGCCTATGGCAGGCCTGTCACCTGTGGAGCACCCACACTCTGCACAGGGGGACCCCTGGCCTCCAGCTCCTCCTTCCCCAATGTCTCTGTCCAGACAGGTGCTTCTGGGCCACACTTCACACATTTAGACCAGTTCTCCCCAGGGCCCACCAGAGCAGCCTTTTGTTGATTCTTTCATGAATGCAACAGATATTTATTGGGCTGGGTCCTGTCCCCAGTCCTGATTTTTCAAGGATGACCAAGCTGTGCCCTCAAAGAGCCCCCAGGGGGAAGGAAGTGACTTAGTCAGGAGCTGTGTTTGAGTGTGGACAAAGCAAAGAGAGAAGAGCAAGGGAAGGGAAGGGGGTGACACTTGGGAACCTGGGAAGGTTTCCTGGAACAAGACGCAACCTTCTGGGTAGAGGGAACAGTTTCTGCTCAGCAGGCACTATCCCATGGCCACCAAAGGGTCAGAGGGGAAGGTAGTGACCATGACTTTGAAATTTCTGCTGTACCTGATGTCATGTATGACAAGAGCACAAGGTGTCTGTCCTACTTTAGGAGGATGCTGGTGACTGCTGCTGTGGTCCTAGCTTCCCCCACTCCATCCACTAATACACACCCCCCACCGCTTTCGATTTTGTCAGACTTTGCCTTCACGTGGAGCTGGTGCATGTGTGCACACAGCAGTCTGGGCTCCATATCTGGGAACTGAGGTACCCCGGGGTGCAGGTGGCACGAAGCAGTGGGTGATAAATGCAGGGTCCTCCAGCCCCACTCAGCCTACCCCCTGCTCAGTCCACACACCAAGGGTCCCGTCCAACCGTGAGAGGTCACTGTTGGCCCTGGCGACACGGTGTGGCCCCGCAGTGCAGGTCCAGAAGGCAGGGGGTCCTGCAAGAGGGCCAGGCCCGGGGAGGTGTGAGCAGGTCACACTGCAGGAAGACCTCACTAGAAGAGGCAGGCGAACCCGGAGACAGGAGGCGCACAGGAAATGATCTCAAGATTGTGGGTGAGAAATCCTCGGACCTCAAGTGAGGTGTCAGGGACTCAGGGGTTCTGGAGGAAACCGAAACTCCCAGAGGCTTCTGACTCGCCCAAGGTTGGCAACAAAACAGGGGCTGGACCCTCATTTTTGCTGGCAGTGCAGGGCCCTAACTGCCTGGATGTCACTGTGGGCCACCAGGCATCACTGTGCTGTCCGACATTCAGTGGGCCTGGGAGGCAGGAGCCTGGCTCCCCGGGTTTCCATCACAGCTCCAGTGTTTCCTGGCTGTGTGATCCTGGATAAATTACTAAACCTCTCTGATTCCCAATCTATAAAGGGGAATAGGATGCGAACAGGTGTGCTTGCTTCGGCAGCACATATACTAAAATAGGATGTGAATGGGTTTGAGCTCATACATGAGATGAATTGATGAATTACACTGAAATATCTGGAATGGTGCCTGTGTTCAAAATGCAGCCATAAAGCGGATGAAGATGATGTCATGGGCTTGGGAACATCCTTGGGAGCATCTCCCAGGAGAGAGCAGCCACTTGCTGCTGCCCGTCTATCCTCGGGGGGCCTGGTGTCTTGAACTGAGGTCAGGAGAGTGGTGGGTTGGGGGGTCCACAAAAGAAAGCCCTGGGACTGAGGGATGCACATTGCCTGGAAACCAACCAGAACTGTGTGGGAAAGGCATCATTCTGTGGCTCATATTTTTTACCAGACTTCCTGGGAGAGTGGCCTGGGAGGTTCCACCTGGAAGGAGTGACCACCTGCTCCTCAGTTCTGCAAGGAAGGGCTGGAGGGATCATCTTTGTGTTCTTTGTAGCTCTCATGTGGGTGGGGAGTGAGGATGAAGGACTGGGGCCTGTCCTCCACCCACCACTTCTGGAGCCCCAGGATAAAAGTGAGGCCTCTTTCTGGGCCATCAGTTTAACTGGGGGACTTTGGGGATGAGAAGGGCAATACTTCACACAGACGGCACTGGGACGTCCTGCCGGGTAGAAGGCGGAATGTGTTCGGAGCTTGGAAATACCACCACATATTTCACGAAGTCTCCAGATTGTGGGCGCTGTTTCCTGGGAAAGTGCCAGACCTCTGGGGTCTGTGCTCATTCTCTTTGTTGTATGGGTCTTTCAACGAAAAACGCTTAAGAAGACTCACTGGTTAAGAAGTGCTGGTTCTGAGTTCTGAGGGGAGGTGGGTCCAGTTGGGAAGGGGCACACAGGAGGGTAGGAAGGCCGGGGAGCTCACTGCGGCCATTCGTTATGGACAAGGAACGAAGCAAAGCTTCTGACCTGGTGTGGAGGTGGGTGTGAGGCAGTGCAGAGGGGCGGGGGTGCCCCGGCTGGTGGGGGCAGGTGCAGAGAGAGCCCCTCACCTGCAGGCAGAGCCCTCGTGCCCAGGTCCCAACTCAGGCAGGTCCCAACCTTTCCATCCTAGCTCGGTTGGGCAGGGAGCATGGATATCACTGAAAAGGCGCCACCGTGGACAGTGTGCTCAGAGGACTCTGTGCCCCGGCCCCCTCCCTCGCGCCTGACCGTGATGTACTGAGCATGCACAAGAGTGCAGTGCCTCCCAGCCGGTACTTTTCCAGCTGGCTTGGATTATTTCAGGGAGCTAGAGACCTAACTTGGGCAACGGCTCAGCCGTGTTCCTTTTGCCATGATTGAGTCAGTGTTCTTGTCAAAGCACGTCACCTCCTGGCCTGGGCTTGCCCATCGCGTGGATCTGGGGGAGAGGGGCTCACTGGGAGGCCCTCTGCATCTCATCTAGTGCTGGGACCTGAAGCAGAATCCAGGGATGTGGGGGCATGGCCTGGTCAGAGGCAGTGGGCACATCAGCCCCATATGGGGACACTTTCAGCTGTCCAGAAAGACGGGGATGGGGCTCCAGAGTCCCTCCCTATGGCTCTCTGCCTGTCCCTGCAGTGGACCAGGGTGGCACGTCGTGTCCCAGGCCACATGCTCTTCATTTGACACTGTGCTCCTGGGGGAGGGTGTCCCGTGTCTCACTGGGGCACAGGGCCTGCCACCTCACATACACTCAAGAAATACCTGTTAAAAAGATTAACGGGATGACTTCAAGGTGAGGGCAGGCCCTGGATGCAGGCTCAGGACTCCTGGTGAGACCCTGCGCCCTGGAGGCCCTCGTGCCCAGAGGAGAGCCTCTGGCCGATTGCGGGATGGGGTGGGAGAAGGTGGGGTGGCCCACTCTTGCCTAGCTCACAGGCTCAGAGTGACTTAATGCCTCATCACCCCTGAAGGGGAAAACTGGGGCTGTGGCATAGACTTAGCAGGGGCCTCTGGAAGAGGCTGGTTTTATGGGTGCGGGTGGTGTCAGGGCACAAAGGAGCTCAGACTGGCAGGTGTGGTTGCTGGGACAGGGAGGTTGGAGCCCTTCTGCTAGAGGCGACTGAGCCCGTGGTGATTCTAGAGGAAGCCATGAGGCTGCACCTTGCCTCTCTGTCTCCAGTAAGATGAGGTAACCCAGGACTCCTGCCAGACAGCAGAGGGCCCCAGCCACGTCTGGCTACAATGCAGCTCCTGGGTCACCTGAAGCAGCCCTGTCTAGGATGAAAATGGGCATGTAAGTGACCTGGCAGGCAGGGACAGGCAGGCCTCCGGTCCCAGTGGACTTGGAGCCTGCACAGACTGGAGACCTGCAGAAGCTGGATGCCCTGGGGTCCCGAGACTCTGCTAGTAGGGTAAGATAACTTTCTGAGACAGGAAGTTTGGGACCTGTGGCTCCAAACTAACACTGAAGGTACGCCAATGTATTAGTCACTTTCCTATTGCTAGGACAAAATACTGAATACCCAAAATTTAAAGGAAGAGAGGTTTATTTTGGCTCATGGTTTTGGAAGGTTTAGTCCATGGCTAGCTGGCTGGCTGGCTGGCTGGCTGGCTGGCTGGCTGGCTGGCTGGCTGGCTGGCTGGCTGGCTGGCTGGCTGGCTGGCTGGCTGGCTGGCTGGCTGGCTCCAAGACAGAATGGCATGGTTAAGGGCCTGGCAGAGGAGAGCTGCTCAACACATGGCACCAGGAAATAGAAAGAAGAAGAAGGGAGGAACTAGGGACACGAATACACCCTTCTAGGTCATGCTCCTAGTTACCCATCTCTTCCAGTCACGCCTTACCTCATAACAGGAGATTCAGATATGAACTCATCAATGAATGAATCCACTGATAAATATAGCGCCCCCATGATCCAATCACCTTCCAAAAGCCTCACCTCTGATTTTATCTCTCTCTTTTTTTTTTTTTTTTTTGGTGGTTGTGGTTGCTGGGGATCGAAATGAGGGCCTTGTGCTTGTAGGCAAGTGCTGTACCACTGAGCTAAATCCCCAACCCCTCGCTTCTGATTTTAGTATATGTGCTGCCGAAGCGAGCACAAGCCTCACTTCTGAACACATGAGACTTTTGGGGGGGATGCTATAGATCTAAACCATAACAGCTGAGGACCAGCCAGTGAAAGTTAAAGCCTCCCTCTCTGGGTAGACACAGATTTGCAAGAGGAGCACATTGAGACAGTTACAAAAGGCTCCCCTTCTGCAGGTAGTCAGGCCAGGCGCAAAGGCCTGGGCTGGATCTCAGTCCCCTTTGCCCCTGGTTGGACTCTTTGTGCAGTGAAAACCTAAACCACTGTACACAGCTATCCTTTCACTCCCTTTCCTAGAGTCAGCTGCCCTTTTATGACCTCCTACCCTTTTCACATTGGGCTATAGGAAATGAGGTGAGCTCCAGGCCCCCTCAGCCACAGGGAAGGTGGCTCTCTTGCGGCTTGGACTCTGAAAGGCTCTTCTCTCAGTAATTTAGGGGTGCCGCCAGGCCGGGGGAACTGCCCGCTCACCATGCCTCTGCCTTTCGACCTCATCTACACTGACTATCATGGCCTGCAGCAGATGAAGCAGCACATGGGACTCTCCTTCAAGAAGTACCGGTGAGGGCTGGGGATTTAGCTCAGTGGTTAGAGTGCTTGCCTCACAAGCACAAGGCCCTGAGTTTTGATCCCTGGCACCAAAAAAAAAAAAAGAAAGTAGCGGTGAAAGGGTGCGGGAGGAACAGGAGCCTGGACCTGCAGGATGGGTGGGAGCCCTCCCTGCACCCTGCCCCATGTCCAGGGCCCCAGGATAGAGAAGTGCATTGTCTCTGTTCTCCTTCCCTCTGTCCCCTTACCATTTCCCATCTCCAGTCCCCTGAGTCGCTCCCTTTGTCCCTCTGCTTTGTCCCTCGAGCTGGGGGTGGGGTCAGGGTAACCTGGATGCAGGGATAGGGCAGTGGCAAAAGGAACCCAAGAGCCCCCGGGGCTCAGTTGTGAGAGAGGGCTGGGCGGGGGAGTGGGTCTGGGGCAAGGCCGGTGCTGTCCCTCCCTGTCTCTGCAGCCGAGGTTTGCAGGGTTTAATTTAGCACAGGGAGCCCTGCTATTTATTACATTTGCTCCAGTCCCATTGACTAGCCCACATGATTTTATTAGGGGAAAAAAAAATGACAGGCAGCGTTATTGCTTTTATTATTAATGCGCGCTCTCTATGCACCCGGCACTCTCCTCCCGGCCCCTTCTCTGGGGGAATATTGCCGACCTCAGCATTCTGCTGCTTCTTCTGGGTCACCAGGAAGGAGCTGGGGCCAGGAGCTTCTTGTGGGGGCATCTGCATCTTAGGGCTTTTCTTCAGGGGGACACCCCTAGGGGCAGGATGAACAGTGGGGAGGTTCTAGAGCTGCCCTGTGGGAGCAGAGCTGGCCTTGGGGTTGGCTGATCCTTTAGACTTTGAACTTGAAGCCTCTCAGATAGAGCTCTGTCCACCCCAAAAGTGGCCAACCTGCTGAGGAGCCTTGGGGCACTGCAGTCTCAAACATGCCACCCTGCCTGGGACCCACAGGTGGCTATTCCCCACCCAGACAAGTGCAAATCCCAAATTCTCCCGTGACCTTGGCCAGGTGGAGACTCCCCACTCCCTCCAAGCAGCCTCTCCCTTCCCGGCTCCCTCGGGCTGGTGGTCATAGCTGACGGCCTCTGAGGTCCCACCACGGACCAGGGTCAAGAGCCACGAACAGCCCTGAGACAGGTGGGGAAGCTGAGGCAGCGAGTTTAAGGAACTTGCTGAGGTCTCGCAGCTCCCCAAGCTCTGGCCACGCGTGCACACGAGGCACTGCCCTGACCCAGCCGCCTGCCAGTCGCAGCGCCCATGGCTGGGCGCCTCCAGCCCAGGGACACACAGAGGTGTGACCCTGGTTCCGGGTCCCGGGGATGGTGGCAGGTGCCGAATCCGGGTCATCGACACCTTCGGGACGGAGCCTGCGTACAACCACGAGGAGTATGCCACGCTGCACGGCTACCGGACCAATTGGGGCTACTGGAACCTCAACCCCAAGCAGTTCATGACCATGTTCCGTGAGTGCTGGCGCGTGGGGCGGGTGTGGGCGGGGCGGGGGCGGGGCCTCGGGCCGCCTGCTCCCTCTTCCTCCTATGGGTGTGGAGAGTGGTCCAGGGTCATGTTTTCTCCCTTTGGCGGGCAGGGATCAGGAGGAGCAGGCAGCCCCATCCGAGCAGAGGGAGCAGATGTGTTCAGATGGATGTCCAAAGAAGCAAAAGGTTCTGGGTTGGTAAGGGGCTGAAAGTTAGGAGGTCTAGGAGAGCAAGCTATCGATTTTTTTTTTTTTTTTCCTTCCCGGCAATAGAAATTCAACCCCCCCCC
>QZML01002905.1:54790-88601 GCA_016801275.1 Hystrix brachyura
AACAATAACACAAAAATCAAAGAACCAAAGTATCGCAGGACTGCCAAGCCCAGAGAAGACTGAGGCGCCCTGGGGAGGAGCTGACCTTGTGGTCCCCAGGCCAGCTGTCCCCCAGGTCTTCTGACTGCACAGGACAGATGTGGCCCTAGAATCTGCACTATAAACCGGCACCCTGGGAAATCCCAAAGTTCTGTTATAGGAATAACAGATTTGGGAACAGCTGGCTGGGGCTGAGAGTGTTTGAAGGCTGCCACAAGGGAGCAGCCTGCTCTACAGGTCCTGTGGTCTTTCAGACGGGGGAGGGAAGAGAGGCCAGCGGGGATGGGGACAGGACAGGAGAGGAGGGAGGCCTAAGGCCCGCAGCACAGCCAGCCCTCTGCAGCCCAGGCAGAGTGGGCGTTTTTGTGTCCCTGGGTGCCACGGGTCCCCTGTGGCCACCTCTCTGCCCAGATTGAGACCATTCAAGATGAGAACACAGGCCACGATACTGTCACATCTTGTCTCCCCATCACTAGGACAGGTCACTGTTCCCAGCAGGACCAGTACCTGTCAAATCCATGGAGACCAATGGTGGCACACACCTGTAATGAGGCCTAATGGGCTGATTTCCAGGCAGCTGCTCCCCTCCAGAGGTCTGTGACAGGCAGGGCAGGCTGGCTGGGAGTGTCCCTCGACACAGGGGCCTTCGAATCACCTTGTGCTGAGGGTTTCAAAGGCACCAAGGGGAATAATTCAGGGATTTGCTGCCACAGAGCAGGGCAAGTGACATTTAGAGAGGAAAATCTCCTTTCTGGGGCTTTTTATTAAAACCTGGGTTGGAAGGTTTGTCCCCCAGAGGTTCCCGGAGGCGACTGGGAACATGCTCAGAGGCTCCCTGGACTCTGTCCTGAGTGTCCGGGGCCTGGCCAGGGCAGCAGCTGGCTGTGGGTCTCCTGGGGACACCGACCTGGGAACAGCGGCTGGGGCAGAGCCGCGTGCAGCATAGGGCTTGGAAGGCCGTGCCGGCGGATGGGCGTACGTGGTGGCCCGATGCGGATCTGGGGATCCTCTGGGACTCCAGAACTGCCCCAGGAGGAAGAGTTGCCCCTCACAGTGCCGCTGAGTCAGCACTGGGGCAAGGTCAGAGCAGTGGCACCTTGTCCTGGGAGCCAGAAGGTGGCCAGGACCAGCTTCCACAGGAGCAGCCCCTTGAGGGCCTGTCCCCATGGCCAGAGGACCCAACAGGGTCTGCAGGAAGCAGCACCCAGCCCAGCTGCCCTGGTGAGGAGGAAGTGGGTGGGAGCACGCTTGGCTAAACTGTACAGTTTTACCATGAGGCTAAGATTGCCAGTTTCTAGAGTGGCCAGCAGGAAATGGCATCACTGTGCACCAGGCTGGGCCAGGCAAGAGCTCGGGGCGGCTGAAGGCTGCAGCTGACTTCCTCCATGTCCAGGCTGGGTCAGCCCCTGTCCTGATGGCCGCAGCCCCTGCCCCTGCCTTCTGAACCGCAGTTTCTTGCGGGGTAGCTCTGTGCTGGGCCCAAGGGGGTAGATGGAGCAGAACAGGGCTGATCAGGTAAGGGGTTGGTCAGAGAAGAGGGGCATGTACACTTAGCTTGTCGCCTCTCGAGTCTCCTGGCTTCTTCCACCCCAGGTAACCCACGTGCCCTTGCATAGACCGGGGGTGCCTACCAGACACTGGAACAGAGAGCATGAGGCCTGTTTGGGGACCACATGCTTGGCCTGGGTGATGTGCTACAAGTGTCATCTCTTTTGTCTGACCGGGAGCCTTGGGCAAGACACAGGCAGAACTGGGGCTGCTCTTGCATCCCATGAAAATTTCATGAGGGCCTACTGTGTGCCCAGCACCATACCAGGCACCAGGTGACCAACAAGCCATACTCCCACCCTTGGGGGTCCCATAGGCTCAGGAGAATGAATAAGAGGCCATGACACAGGTGCTGGGTTGTGCAGGGGAGGGAGTCTGGGTGCTGGGGGCCACCAAGGAGTGTGACCCTGTACTGGGAAGGCAGGGGCTCTGGGACTGATTCTGAGTAGGTGATGCCTGGGGTGGGGGCAGGATGGTGGTGCTCTGGGAAAGGGGAGCATTACAGCCCAGAAGGGGACAGTGTGCTGGGTTTATGGGGAGAGAAGCGCAGTGCAGCCAGGAGAGGGAGCTGGGAGAAGGTGAGAAGGAATGAGGCCAGGAGACAGCTGGGCCTTGTGGGTCCTGAGCCTGAGTCCCTGAAGGCTACTGGAGCATGTTCTGGGGAACAGGGACTGGGCCGAGTAGAGGAGCCGGGTGGACGGGGTGGTTGGATCCCTGGGCCATGAGAGCTCACCAGGCCTGTACCGCAGTGCCAAGCGTGGGGAAGCCCAGTGGCCAGCTCTCCTCTGTCCCATGTACCTGCTTGTCTCTCTGCAGGTAGACCCCTACCTGCCCTACGAGTACACCTGCGAGGGGATGCTGGAGCGGATCCACGCCTACATCCAGCACCAGGTAGGTGGGCCCTCTGTTATATGACCAGCGGATTTGGGGATCCCGCCCCAAACCCCATAAGACCAGAGGAGGGAGTGAGAGAGGCAAGAAGTGGGGACAGGGAAAAGGAGAAGGAAAAGGAAAAGAAAGAAAGGGATGGGAAGAGAAGGGAGGGCAAGGCAAAAGCATTTGGGGCACATGCACCCCTGGAGATGAGCTCATGGGCCAGCTTCCCAGGTGAGCCTGGGGCTGTCCGCACATGGACAGGACTCACAGGCCTCAGACAGAAACCCCGGGCCTGCCGCGGGGTGTGCGGGATGGAAGCCTCACAGCCAGGCCGGAGTTTATACCTGCCTGCGCTGTATGGCCTCAAGCCCTGCAGCCCTGACCCCGGAGCCTGTCCCTCTCCACACAGTATTTGGAAACGGGTAGTGTCCACCTGGAGGGGCTGCTGCCCCGACAGACGAAATCATGCATGCAAGGCTGCCTGGCGTTAAGCAAGTGCCCGACAGTGGCTCTTGCTGGGACTGTAGGGCCAGACCCTCAGGTGTCCCTGAGGGTGACCGACAGACGAAATCATGCATGCAAGGCTGCCTGGCGTTAAGGAAGTGCCCGACAGTGGCTCTCGCTGGGACTGTAGGGCCAGACCCTCAGGTGTCCCTGAGGGTGCCTGTGTCCATTCCTTCCCAACACCTCTCTCCTCCTGCCAGGACTTCTGTACAGCCCCGGGCCCCACCCTGCCGGGCTCCCACACATCCCAGAGCCCCTTTGTCCTGGCCCCCAATGCCACGCACCTGGAGTGGGCTCGCAATGCCAGTGTGGTCCCTGGGGCCTGGCCCCCTACCCGCTCCCTGAGGGCGTGGCTGGCTGCCCCCGGGAGGGCCTGCACCGATGCCTGCCTGGACCGAGGCCTGATCTGCGAGCCTTCCTTCTTCCCCTTCCTCAACAGCAGGGACACCTTTCTCAAGTGAGTGCAACCCTGTCCCCCACCTGCCCAGGTGCCCCATGGCTCCCCACCCTCAGCCTCAGCTGCTGTGCCATGGTTGGGTGACGTCATGCTTCCCCACTCTGGGGCAGGGAGGGGTGGGCTGTGCCGGCCCCACCGTGGGGGACGATGCCGCTTGTGCCCATGCAGGCTGCGGGTGCCCTGCGACAGCACGGAGTGGGAGATGCACCACCTGTACCCAGCCCTCGCGCAGCCTGGCCAGGAGTGCTACCTGCAGAAGGAGCCCCTGCTCTTCAGCTGTGCGGGCGCCAGCACCAAGTACCAGCGGCTCTGCCCATGCCGCGACTTCCGCAAGGGCCAGGTGGCCTTGTGCCAGGGCTGCCTGTGAGACCCTGGAGCCGTGCTGCCTGGCAACCAGGCCAGCCTCTCATGCAGGAGAAAGCACCAGCAGATTCCCAGCTCCAGCCGCCCATGCACTGTGACGCCTCTAGCTGGGGCGTCCTTCCGGGACCAGGAAGTGGGCAGAGACCTGAGCCCAGGGTTAGGGGGCAGTGACCCCAAGCCCCAGCACCCTACCTGGGCACCTCTTCATTTTCACCCTTGATGCAGAGCCCAGCAGGGTTTGCTCAAGGCGAAAATGGAACCAGATGAGGAAGAGCCCCTGGCCATTCCCAAGTCTAGACCAGGGCCTCCTTATCTGCAAGATGGAGGGCCATGCTTGCTTTTAAGGTGCCCTCTGCCTGGGAGGGCAGCCACGCACATAGGGCCAGCCATGTCCCTCTGGAATTGATCAGGGGATGGACAGAGGGGCAGAGGTGGAGGAGGCTGAGAGACCCTGCCCATGCCTCCTTCTACACTTGGAGCACCCCCCACAGGGGTGCAGAGGCCACCCAGGCCCCAATTGGACTGTCCTCCTCCTGCCTGTTCCAACTCTCTTCACTTCAGGCATCTCTCAGAACCCATCCTGCTAAGACCTGCAATTCCAGACCCTGAGTTTGTGCAGCCTCGGTCCTGCTCCCTCTACCCCAGGGGCCAGTTTCTACCCTCTGAGAACAGGCTGCAGAGCCCCACCAGGCTCAGGCGCTGACCCTCCCTCCCCGACAAGCACCCTTTGCAGGCGGAGTCTGGGATGGAGCCTGTGGCACCCGCTGCCCAGTTCCACCAGCTCCCAGGAGCTCCTGCCCCATCCATGCTGCGTGCACGTCCCTTCCTCTGGCTTCCTGCAGCCTCAGATCACCTCCATACCCCAGCGCCCATCTCTGTGTGGCATGCCTGCACCCTATCCCACACCAAGAGCCCTGTCTGATTCCAAGGGTCAAGCCTGCAGAAACACTGCCACCCTGCCTATTTTATAATCCCACCCCTGCTCCGAGGGGCCAGGCCTACCCGTCAGCCCTCCCAGGGAGGCTTCAGGGCCCTGAGCATGGAGGAGGGAGCTGGGCCCGGCCATGGGGCTCAAAGTGCACTGGTCGCCTCCTGGCCTGGTGGCCCTTGCAGCCACAGAACCCTCGGCTGCAGGAAACAACAGTTCCCAAGGACCTGACCTGTCGGGGGAAAGCAATAGAGACAATTTTCTCTCTCTCTCTCTTTTTTTAAAGATTTATTTCTTGAAATAATAAATATTTTATTGGGATGTGAGATGCAGAAGAAGAACCATGCTATTTCTCATCTTTTCTGTCTTTTCCTGGGACAGGAAGTGTGGGGAAGTACATATCTGGGGCCCCCAGACTTCACCCGCGTCTCTCAGAGCACACATATGGCTGAGGCTGCAGAGTGTGGTGCTGCCCGCCTCAGGCTGCCCAAAGAGGGGTCCCTGGCACCTGCAGGACCCCTCTCAGCCTCTGCAGGTGCCAGGGACCCTCTCAGCTGCCCCAGCAGTGTGACCCTAGGAACTGTCCTGGTCACTATCCCATGCTTGACAAGCAGAGTCATGCCCTGTAGTGCCCTCTTCAGACTGACTTCCCTCTGGTACCCTCCAAGCAGGCTCCAGCAGTGAGACTGGGAACACAAACCGTTTTGGTAAAAGCCTGGACCAGATGACAGAAGTGATTAAAGGTTGCTGAGGCTCACTGTGCTTGAGGCCCTGGGCTGAGAATGTGACACTCAAGTTGTCCTTTTATGTGCTCAGCCATCCTATCAGCTAAATGCTATCATATCCCCATTTGACGTTTGAGAAAACTGAGGCACAGAGAGCTGAAATAACTCGCCCAGGGTCATACAACCTGTAAGCAGGGAGCTGGGGTTTGCTATAAAATGGGGACCATCTTAAAGTTGCTCTGAGGAGCAGACAACCGAGTGACAGCCATGTGGCACTCGGCATAGGCTTATGGTTTTGTATGGCGCTGGATTTGAGACTCCACAACTGGGGCCTTCCTTCCGGCCGGGGGCTCTCAGCTGGGGGCAGTCTGGGCACCGTCAGCACTGTACAGAGACATTTTTGATTGTCGCAAGCTGGGGAGTAGCATCTGGTGGGTAGAGCCCAGGACTGCTGGTCAGCACCCTGCAATGCACAGGACAGCCCCAAGCTCGAGCAATGATCCAGCCCAACAGTTAACCCAGCTGTGCGAAGGTTAACGCACCTGTTCCAGCCTGCAGCTCTCAAACTGGGGCAGGCCTCGAAGTTGCCTGATTGGCAGCTGACTATAGCCCATGTGGCAGCCTCCCCACCCCAGTGTATCTGATTCATCAGGTCTGGTGGGGGCCAGGGGTGTTCCCAGAGGCTGCAGTGGCTGCTGCCGGGGGCCGGGGGTCCACACCTCGTGACCCATTGGACTAGACCACGCGGGCACCTATAGGTATTGCCAACAGGGAAGGTTCATTAAGTTCCACAGCAGCAGCATCTTTGCCTTCCTTCACTGGCCCGGCATGTAATGCCAGGCAGGAGACCTCACACGATCAAGCCTGCTCACAGAGATCAAAGCCATGGGTCCCCAGACCTGGCTGGGGCCTCAGAAATCCTCCTGTCCCCCTCTTTGATGGGTGGAGGCCTTGCTCACGGCACAGGTGGAGGGAGCCCAGACCTTGGTTCATCTTTGTCTGCATCTCACTCTGGGCTGTGCTGACTAATAGAGACTGAAGAAAGAGAAGCTAACCCAAGTGTCTGCTGTGGCCCTAGCCAGCAGGGAGGGGTGGGGGAAGGCTTAGGAGCCAGGCCAAAGCCTTATTTATTTATTCGTTTGTTTATTGGTGCTGGCAATCAAACACAGGGCCTTGTGCTTGGGAGCCAAGCACTCTAACCACTGAGCTAAATCCCCAGCCTCAAAACCTTCTTTGAGAAACTGATCCTATTCTTTAAAATAGACTTTGTTCTTTTGAACACTTTTAGGTTCACAGCAAAATTGAGTGGACGGTAGGCACGGAGATTTTCCATGTGCCTCTGCCCCACCTCTGCACTGCCTCGCTCCCCCATCAACACTCCCCACAAGAGTGGTACAATCTGTGGACCTTCCCTGGCACATTATGATCACCTAATACCCATTAGGGGGTCTCTCTCTCTTGGAGTGGCACCTTCTACAGGCTTGGACGATGTTTAACGACATGTTCTGCTTTCATAAGGTCACACAGAGTAGTCTCACTGCCCTCACAATCCCCCATCCTCTGTGTATCTCTCCCTCTCTCCTTCCCACCTAACTCCTGATCTTACCGTCTCCATAGTTTGGCTTTTTTCAGACTATTATATAGTTGGAATCACACAGCGTGTGGCCCTTTCAGTCCAGCTTCTTTCACTAAGCTTTAGGCATTTGAGTCTCCTCGTCTTTTCATGGTTTGACAGCTCAGCCCTTTTTGGTGGTTGAATAATATTCCAGTGTCTGAGTGGAACCGTTTTGGGATCCATCCACCTACTGATGGGCATTTTGATTGCTTCCAAGTTTGGGCAACTATAAATACAACTGCTATAAACATTGTGTGCAGGCCTGTGAGTAGACAGACGTTTTCCGCTCATTTGGATAAATACTAAGGAGCGTGATTGATGGATCATATGGTTAGAATAGGTTTTGTTTTGTGAGAAACTGCCAAGCTGTGGCTATGCCATTTGGCATTTCCACCAGCACTGAAGGAGTTGAGGGTCAGCATTCGGCGTTGGCACTGCTGGATTCAGGCCATTCTAGCAGCCATACAGTGGGGCCTTGTGATTGCTTTGATTTGTGTTTCCCTGATGACATAGGACATAGAGCATCGTGTCATGTCTATCTGCCATCTGTGTGTTTTCATTGGTGAGATGTCCCGGTCTTTGGCCGATTTTAAAACTGGGTTGTTTGTGTTCTTACTGTTAGGTTTTACGAGTTCTTTGTTTCACAGCCCCCTTCTGAATCCTGTCTGGAACTGTCCAGGGGACGCAGGCAGCTAGTAGGAGGAGGACTTGAACTTGGACATTGGAAAGAACTTGTGGCCCAGATGCAGGACCGGATGCTGGCGCCTGGGCACACCGCAGGCTCCCCAGCCCTTCCTGTCTAAGCCACATCTGTCTGTGTGCTCCTTCTCCAGCACCCCACCCCAAGCAGTGGAGGAAGTGATAGGTGTGGGTGACCTCACCACCTCCACAAGGCCACTTCACCTCTCCAGTGACAGGCAAGGACACAGGGATCATGGGTTGCATTGCGTCCCCCATAAAGGATCTACTGACATCCTAACCTGGTGCACGTGACCTTATTTGGAAACAGGGTTTTTGCCCATGTAATTGCTTTGAGATGAACGCCACCCTGGGTTAAAAATGGGCTCTAAATCTGATGACTGGTGTCCTTCTGAGAAGAAAAGGCACAGGCACAGGAAGCGATCCAGTGACCACCCAGGCAGAGATTGGAGCAGTACAGCTGCCAACCAGGGACACCAAGGACAGATCGCAGCTGCTGGAGCCGGGAGGGGCAGCAGGCACCCTGGGCTCTGGGCCTCTGGCCTCCAAGACGAAGAGAACACACCACTGTTGTTTTAAACCACATTTATGGCAATTTCTTACCAGGGCTGCAAGGAACTAACACAAAAGGCATCAGGTACTAGTCATCCTTGAAAGCGGAGCTGGAAATCCTCAGAGTAGAAGTTGGGTGGCCCCAACTGCCCAGCCCCCTGGGCAGGCTGTTGGTCCCTCAGGGCAACTGGGATTTATCTCTTCTCAGAAAAGCAGGTGCCCACTCAATAACAGCCCCACAGATTGAAAAAATAGCTGAACCCAGGGATCCAGACCCCCACCCTGGGATAGGCCCTTAGGGCACCTGGGACCAGAAGGCAGGTGATTGATTACAGCAGGAGCAGGGGACAGTCACTTAGCCTGGCCTCCCAGGTAGAGTCTGTGCGCTGCTGGATCATGCCCACCGGCTCCAAGTCAGCCTTAGCTTCCTGCCTTGGAGTCTGCTAAAAATAGCCCCAGCCCCGACTCTTGCACTGGTTTGAATGTTGGGCCCAAGGGCCCCGTGACTCTGGAGGCAGGACAGCTGGTTGCTTCTGTTGCTGGGTGTGAAGGAACAGAGCCTTGTTCCCACCTTGGGCGGCTGCTGCAGTCCTTGCCACCCACAGTCCTCACTGCCCAGTCCTTGCTGACCACCAGCCACATCTTCCTTCAAGACCCTTTGGGGGTCTTCTCCAGCTTGGGGTACTGTGAGGCAGCCTAGGGCTGGGTGGGCTTGGGATTGGCTCTGGAGTACCTGGAGAGGGTCAGGCTGGGGCTTCAGCTGTTCGAGGCCCCCGGATACTGGACCCCCTCACTCCCGCGGAACCCCTCCCTGTGTCCTGCCCATCACCAGGTCTCGGAAGGTAGGAGGGAGGGGCAGTAGAGATTGCAGATTCCTCAGCGGCTTTAAATACCCTCACTTTACATCTGTTCCCTCTCCCCATCATCCATTCATTAAACAAACATTGGCCGGTGGGCGCTGTGTGAGTTTGGTGAGGTACTGCGAGAGGGAACAGTCTCCTCTGGTGACTGATCCTGGGCAGCCCATGCTCACGGCCTTCCTGAATCTGATAATGCGTAACTTTCATCAATTCTGGACACCTCTCGTGATAATTTTAGGATAAAGGATTACCCAGGAGCAGGGCAAGCACTTCTGGGGAGTCTGGGGGTTGTCCTAGAGGAAGCAGTATGTGAGTGGGTGCACGGCAGAAGACCCATCCTCAGCGGAGGCAGGAGCCATGCCGTCAGCAGGGTCCCCAGAGAGAGCACAGAGATGGTTTCCTCCCTTCCTGGGCTGGGACCCCCTGTCCTGCTGTGGGCACAGCAACTCCAGGCTCTCTGGGCTCTGGGCTCTAGGACGTGTGCCTGTGGCTCCCCAGGTTCTCAAGCCTGTGGTTTCCCTGGTTCTGAGGCCTTGGGAAGTGGACTGAGCCACCTGGCCGGCATCTGAGGGTCTTCAGCCTGCATGTGGCCTCCTGGAACTTGTCGGTCCCCATATCACATGAGTCCCTTAATACACGTCTCGTTTATATCTCTCTGCCTCCTGTTGGCTCTGTGTCTCTGGAGAACCCTGCTCAGAGGGCACCTCCTCCCTATGGGTCAGGCACCTACCCCACTGCTTGTGTAGGAGTCCGGGTTTTCTGTGCTACCCTGTCACTGAGGAGGAGGCCACAGCCTGGAAAAGGCTTGACTTTACGCAGGTCCCACACCTCCAGCCCTGAGGCCGCACCTCCCACCTCCCTGGAGGGGCCCTCGAACACTCATACCATCTGGCTCTTGTCTCTGGCTTCCGGCTTCCTGTGGGTCCCTGGGGCTCCCCTCCTTCCTGCAAGCTCAGCTCTGTGGAAGTGCAGGCTGCTGGCTATTGATGGTGGTTGATCTCATTTTCTGGACTTGCATAAAGACAAGCTTTCCGGTCACCAACCCGAAATAGGAGAACGAAGACGATGGCATCTATCTTCCCAGGAGTGCTCACACTTGCTCATAGTGGTTTCCTGCCTGGGACAAAGCAGAGAGCTCAGGCTGGGAACTGCATCTCCCCAGGCTTGTACCAGGGGGCACTCCTCCTCTTAGACACATTCCTGGCCCTTTTTAGTTTTTATTTTGAGACAGGGTTTCACTAAGTTGCCAAGAATGGTTTTGAACTTGCGATATTCCCACCCTAGCTTCCCCAATAGCTGGGATTACAGATATACCCCCCAACACCCAGCCAAACCTTGTTTTGGTTTGGTTTTGTGGGTGGAGGGTGCTGCTTGGTTATTTATTTATTTATTTAGCATATATACATGTGGTGCTAGGAATTGAGCCCTGGGCCTTTGTACTGAGCTACATCCCCAGTCCCAGCTTCTCTCTTTCTTTCTCTCTCTCTCTCTCTCTCTTTTTGAGACAGGATCTCACTAAATTGTTAGGCTGCCCAGGCTGGGTTTGAACTTATGATCCTCCTTCCTTCCTGTCTCAGCCTCCCAGAACACTGGCAAACCTGTTTTTGGCACTTGTCCCTAGCCATGACTCTGCGCAGTTGGCATCTCTGAGTTTTGTTTCATCATCTAATTTAATGAGGACAACACCACTGTATTAACTTCCTGTTACTGCTGTAATGAATAGTTACAATTTAGTGGCTTAAAATACCACAAATTTATTATTTCACAGCCCTGGAGATCAGAAGTCTGAAATGGGTCTCACTGGGCTGTGGGCAGGACTGTGTCCTTCTGGGGACCCTTCCTGGTCCCGTCCACCCTCTCTACTGGCTGCGCTGGTCTCGGCTCCTGGCCCCTCCTCCATCTTCAAAGCCACAGTGGCTGGGGGAATCCTTTTCACACTGCAGGGCTCTGATGTGACCATCCTGTCTCTCTCTTCCACCTCCCAGAGCCCTGTGATTACACTGGGTCTGTGTGGACCCCCCGGATCATCTCTCTGTTTTAAGATCGGTTGATCTACAACTTTAATTCCCCCGTGCTTTGCGTATTAATCAGGGCTCTCCAGAAACAGATGTGTCTATATATTTATGTGGATGTGCATATATATACATATATATGATGTATATTTATATAGATTTATTTTAAGGACTCAGCTCATGCAATCATGGAGACTGGCAAGTCCTGGGCAAGGGGCTACAGGATGGAGACATCAGAGGCACTGACGTAGCCCTTTCAGGCTGAAGGCATCACTGGCAGAATTTTCTCTTGCTCAGAAGAGATGGAACTTTCTCTTCATCCAGACTATGATGGGTGAGAAGCTCACCCACATGTAAAGGGCAGTGTGCTCTGCTCAAAACTGACCTATTAAAGTGTTGATCTCTTCCACAGACACCCTCACAGACAGTCCCAGTATCATTTTTGACCACCTATGATGGAATCATGCCCACCAAGAGGACACATGAAATTAACTCTCAGGCCACATAGCCAGCTCCGTGTTCGTCAAGGTTCTCCAGGCAGACAGGCCAAGAGGACACAGATATGCACATTCATGTGGACATGTACATGTGTGCATGTGTACATACGAAAGGAGAATTGTAAGAAATTGGCTCACAAAAAAAAAAAGAAAGAAAGAAATTGGCTCACGCAACTGTGGAAGCTGAGAGGCCCCCAGATCTGAGTTGGAAGCTGAGGCCCTGGGGAGTTCCAGGTGTGATTTCCCGCCAGTCTGGAGGCTTTAGAACCAGGAGAGTCAGAGAGCTTCAGATTCAAGAAGAGACTGTAGCTCAGTTTCGAGAAGGCAGGAAAGAACCCAGTCCCAGCCCCAGGCAGCCAGGCACCAGGGGCACCCCTTAGTCACGGGACTGTCTCAGTCTGTTCCTCACTGCTGGGACAAATACTGACACCTACAACATAAAGGAGGAGAGGTTTGTTTTGCTCACATTTTCAGTTCATGGTCAAGACAGGAAGAGCATGGTAGAAGGTTCTGGCAGAAGAAAGCTTCTCCCCTTATGTGCCAGGCTCTGGGTTTGATGCCTGCACCTAAAGGAGGAAGAGGAGAAGGAGGAAGAGGAAAAAGGAAAAGTGCAAAGGAGGAGGAGAAGAGGAATAAGAAGGAGAGGGAGAAGGAGGAAGAGGGGGAAGAAGAAGTAAAAGAAGAGGAAGAGGAGGGGAGGGAGAAGTTGAAAGAAGAAGAAAGAGAAGGGAGAGTGAGAAGGTGAAGGGAAGGTGTTGATGTTCTTCGGAGGCACAGGTTTGCCAGGACCCCTGTCTTAGTCACTTTTCTCTCGTTGCTGAGCAAAATACCCAACACCCAAAGTCAGGGGAAGAAAGTATTATCGGACAGGTTCTGATATTCCTGGGTTCTTCCCCTCCTGGAACAAAAAATTGAGCAAGGGGGACAAGAAGTAGTTCTAAAGTTTTATTTAAAATTATAGAGAAAAGGGGGTGGGGATTTAGCTCAAGTGGTAGAGTGCTTGCCTATTAAGCACAAGGCCCTGAGTTCAATCCCCAGCAACAAAAAAAAAAGGATAACCACAAAAAAAATAAATAAATAAAATTATAGAGAAAAGAAGAAAAGGAAAGTTGAGCATAACAATAGAAACAGCAAAATGTGTACCAGGCCTAAAAGGCATGGCAGGGGTTACCACGAAAAAGGCATGATAGTGGTGGCGCTGGGTATGCAGACACCGTCTTCCATGGGAGGGAGAAGGGAAAGCACCTTCCCTGGTGGCTCCCTAGAAAGAAGAGAGATAGAGAGCGAGAGAGCTTGCTTCAGGTGTTGCTTCTATTTATAGAGCGGAGTTCCCGTGGAAACTCTTGAGAACTTCCTACTGTCCATGTGAGAGGGGTGGCACTTGAAATCGTCGCCTCTGGCTGACATCAGGTCCAAGCCACTCCTCCAGGTCACATTCCCTTGCCAGCCAGCTTTAGCCACGCCCTATTCCTACCTCAAAAGGTTTATTTAGCTCACAGTTCGTAGAAGTTTCAGTCCACAATCAGCTGGATCCAAGGCAGGGGGCAGGGCAGACAGGCAGAAGGCAGCAAGGCAAGCAAAAGGGTAAGCAAGGGGTAGGCAAGCCTCTTTCTGTCCCTTATATTTTATCCAGGGTACCTGCTTTACGGTGGGTAGCACTCCCACCCTTAATCCTAATACCCTTAATCCTAGCATCATATCCTTAATCCCAGCAGAACTATGTCAAACCAATTGGTGGCCTAAATTAGTAATCACACACTCTAGATCCAGCCCCACCTACAACCACATGAAGTTTTGAGGGGACATCTAGACACAAACCATAACAAGCCCCTGTGCAAGGTCCTTGGCCAGGGCTCAGTGTGTGTAGTTCTCTTCTGTCTCCCCTTGCTGAAGACTGAGTCTCTACGACCCAGGGAAGGACAGCAGGAGTCCCGCTGGTCAAGGCAGGTATTCTGCCCAAGGTGGTCCTGGCCTCCCTGCCCTCTTGTACAACCAGAAGCCAGGCCCCGGCCCCACTCTGCCCCGCCCACATCCAGCAAGCCCGCTGGGGCGACACAGGAGGCAGCTGGCAGTCCCACACGTCGGAAGGCTGGACGGCACGTGAGAGATACAGGCAGGCTGTGCAGGGCCCTGCCTCACCCTTGGCGCTGTTCAGGAAAATAATTAATAATAATTAATGAACAAACAGTGTTTATTGAGAACGTTTATCACAAAAGGCCTTAGGGCATGTGGCTCTCAAACATAATTAGAAGTGGCATCTTTTAAACTCTGATTGTAATTGGAAACTGGTTCTGTAGCCCAACACCAGCTCTTAGGGATCTTTCTCTGACCCCAACTTTGACTCATCTCAGGTATTTTGTTTTGTTTTGTTTTGTTTTTTTGAGACGGGGTCTTGCTGTGTAGTTCAGGATGGTCTTGGACTCAGCAGGCTGGCCTTGAACTTGTGGCGATTCTCCTGTTTCAGCCTCCCGAGTGCTGGGATTACAGGCGTGCGCCACCATGCCCGGCTTCTCCGACCCCAACTTTGCAGGTGGCTCTGGGTTGGTGGGAGCAGGGGTCTTGTCTTGGGGGTACAGATGTTACAGTTGAGTGGGCTAGAAATAGCCCAGGTCTTGTGTATGATGAGGAAAGAATTCCAAGCGCACACTCCGTGGTGTGTTTATTGGAGAGAGCTCTGTTTATTGGAGATCTCCAGGAGGGTAGCAGCCAGAATGAGGGAAAGGGAAAAGGGTAGGTAGGCACATGCAAGAGAATGGCATGCCGATGGCACGAATGGGGCGGGTGAATGGGGTGTGAACGTGGCGAAAAAGCACCTGCTAACTCAGGCTTCTTTGTTTTAAAGGGTAGCCATCTCTGACTTCTGCGTGCCTCCCACTGAGTCTCTCACTGGCATCAGAATCCTGCCCCCTAGGGTGGGGAGATAGGCTTTTGTTATTATATTTTGTACTCCCCCTAAGAAGGTGGGAGTGTAGATAATCCTTACCATGTTTACATTTATAGTTGAGCTTTTGGGGAAGGGAGTGGCTCACTCAGCTCCTTTGTTTCTAACTGTACTACAGGAACAGCCAGAAGGGGAGAGTTGGAGGAGGAAGTCCCAAGGTTGGAGTGGGCCTTCAAGTCTGAGAGCTGTGGCCGAGAGTGAGGAGGGGATCGGGTGGCCCTCTGCAGAGGGGTGGGAGGAAGCCACTGGTGCCAAACTCAAACATTTGGCCCCGATCGAGAGCATAGGGAGCAGGTGTTCCTCTGAGGTCCAATGCTCTGTGTGCCTTCCCTGGCCGGGGACAGTAATTCATTCATCCATCCAGTGTTTATGGAGGCTCTATGAAGTACCAAGCACTAAGTACCTAAGTATGAGCTGTCCTAGAGACACAACTGTGTACGAAGGAAGATGCCTGGGAGAAGACAGAAAATAAAAGAGATATTTACTACGTGCCACTGAGAAAGTACAGCAAGGGGGAGACAGGGCTGCATCAGGTGGAAGGTGAGTCCAGGTTTACAGGGAGGACTTTGGCGCGGCTGATATTTGGGTAGAAACTGCAGGTGGATGAGCCAAAGGGAAGAGCACGCAGGCAGAGAGAACAGGCTGTGCAAAGATGCGGAGGCAGATGCGAGACGGAGGAGAGAGGTTCGTGGGGTGCCGCAGAGGCGGGCTGAGGGGAGGGAATAAGACTCCACTGTTTCTGCAGAGTCCTCCACTCCAGCTCTATGCCTGGCCTTGGGCTTGACCCTTGAGGTACCGTGGTGAACACATCCATCTTCCTTCTCAGAGATCCCCTCAGTGTTTAGCAGGAGCAGCATTTAGCCAATGATGAGAAACGCAGTGAGAGAATCCAGATCTGCCAGAGCTTCGGGTCATGAGCTGGGTTGGGGCGCTGCCCTAAGGGGCCTGGGCACCCCAGGTTTACACAAGCACAGGAGTCCGAGAACTCTTTTCTCTGCCACTCCAGCCTCTTCCAGGAGCCCCCCGTGGGCCAGGGGCAGCTCCATGCGGGGACTGCTTCCCTCGGCCCATGGGGTCCTCTCCTGGCTTCCTGCCCTTTGTTTCCCTGCCAGGTCCCTTTAGTAAGCTGTCTGCATAAAGCTGTGAGTCACCGTTGACTCTGAACAAAAATGAGGTCTTTGCCCTTCTCCTGGGGAAAGGATGGCACAACCAGGAGATGTCTGCTGTGGGAACATGGACACTCCGGCCCCTTGTTGCGGGATCTGCTCGCCTTGCTCTTACCCTCCCTGAAATCACTGGTCTCTCTGGTGCCAAACAAGGCTGATGAAATCTGCATTAGGGTGACACAGTGGACCCCCAGTTTCGGCCATGAGTGGGAGAAGCAGTAACAAAGAGAAGGGCGTCCATACCCATGAGCACAGTCCCTGATCAACTGGCCACACAGGGCCAGGCTGAGGCAGCAGACCAGCCTTTCTGCTTCTCCCATCAGCTCATTCCGCGGCGTGGACATTTTAAGAATCTCATCTTGGGATAAAGCCAGAAATAAGGCAGGTGACATCTAGGTGGGACGTTGTCTGGCATTGGACAGGAAATAAAGGAAGATCAAACCTTCGGGTCAGGTTCGTGGTCCCTTCGTATCCTGAAGTTTCCGGTTTTTTAATTAAAGAAACAAAGTTCATTCCAGCCCAGAAAGTAGTGTGGTGATCTTTAATTTTGGAGAATTCCAAACAGCTGGCTTGGCCTTTGAGATACTTGTTTCTCTCGGTTCATCTACCCATCTGCCCATCTACCCATCCACCTACCTTTCCATCTGTCCATTCACTCGTTATCCATTCATCCATCCACTCATTCACTCATCCATGTATACATCTCTCCATCCATTTACGTGCCCATCCACCTACCCACCCATCCACCCATTCACCCATCTATCCATCTGTCCATTCATCCATCCACCTACTTCATCCATCTGCCCACCTGCCCATCTACCCACCCACTGGTCCACTCCTCCATCCACCCACCCACCCACCCAGCCATCCACCCATCACTCTATCAATTAAGAAGCACTTTTGAGGGCATATTCTGAGCCAAATATTATGTTTAAGCTCCAAGATATGGTTCTTTGTTCCATCTGCCCTGGAGAGGGGATGCTCACACTCACATTTACTGCTTCAGAGGAAGTATAATTATAAAACACACACACTGCAATTCCAGTTTAGGATGAAAGCATTAATTTCTTGGTTTTAATTATTCAATAGAAATTAATGAAAATGTGAGAGGAATCTCCAAGGAGCGTCTCCAGCCAGCAGGGGTGGGGTGAGTAGAGAAGATCTCAAAGGGAGCCCAGCATCCAAGGCCTGACCTGCTCCCGGCCTGTTTCCGGGTCTGCCAGTCTGGGAGCAGCCCAGGCCAAAGACCCCCAGGTGGGCTTTGCCTGTTCCTTTGAGGGGTGTGGAATGGAAAAGCATTGTGTGCTATCTGTGCCAGGAGCAGGGCTGGGCAACGGGGAGGTGGCAATACCCAGCTCCGTCCTCTGGGGGCTTCTGGTCCATTCAGGGACAAACCCATGTCGGACAACCACTACAGACAGTGTTGTGGCAACACGGAGTGAGGGGCTCAGGCAGCTGAGGAGCAGGCAGAGGTGGGGAGAGGAAAGGCCATCCTGGCAGGGTCCGGAAGGCCTCTTGCTCCTGGATGGACTTGGAAAACCCCCTTTGAACACTCTTAGGTGCTGTTGACCATCTTGGGAAAACTTACCAGTATGGCAATATGTGGTTTGTCCTTGCTGTGAGTCAGAACCCAGAGAGCTCCTTTGTTTGTCCGCCACTTGAGGGTGGGGGAGAAGGGGACTTTGAACCTAGAGGATAGAATTATGGCAGGGGAAGGTGGAGCAGTGCTCTGAGGCTTGGAGAAGGGACAGAGTAGCTGCATAGGAGGTGGCTCCAGGAGAGAAGGAAGGAAGGAAGGAAGGAAGAAAGGAAAAGAGGGAGGGAACCGGAGCTTCCTCAGAAGGCACATGGAGACCGTGATGATCCCAAGAGCTCCAGCCCTGGAGCCCTAGCAAAGAAGTCTCCACACACTCATCTCAGCATGTAGGCTGGAACTTTAGGTGGACCCAAGAATCCTGGATGATTGCATCTCTATGGAAACCATGCAGGGGTAAAGGTGGAGGTGGGTGGGATAGTCATTGTTTTGACCTTAGCTGCACTAGGCCCCAGTAGCCAAAGCAAACCAGAATGGAGTTCTTGTTCTAGATGGCATGTGATCAAACTGAACTTTAAAATGGTCCAAGAAGTGAGAGAGAGGGAGAAAGAGAGATTCATAAAAACCATTCAGAAAAGACAGAGTCTGGTCAAGCCAGCATACTAAAGAAGTCCCGTTTTAGCCAACAAGAGAAGCCACTTTTAAATCACCCACGTTCTCATGCTGTTTGTTTCTGCTTCTTCAGTTTTTGCTCGGCTCCGGGCAGCTCCTTTCTAAATCTTTTGTTGGGATGCTGCCTGACTCATGAAATGCTGAGGGCCAGCTAGATCTTCAGACTACATTTGCTGTCATTTTGTGCTTAGACAGGGGACTGCAAAAAAGATGGCCATCTGACCACACCATGCTGGCACCTTATCTCAGATTTCTGGCCTTCCAGGACTGCGAGAAGGAACTTTCTATTGTTTCTGCCACTCCATCTATGGTATTTTTTCAGGGCGGCTGAGCTGACTAATGCAACTGATCTCCATTTATTTCACATCAGTTTTCACAAAAACGTATAGAGCACTTCCCAGGAAGCGTGTATGGATTTCTTCATTTCTGCAGAGAAAGACCTTGGCCTGGGCACAGAGGACCGCCACATGTCCTGTGACACACCACCAGGTTATCTCCACACTTTGAGCTAGTTTCCAAGCCCATAAGTGCAGCAAATAGTAATAACAGATGTGACTCCTCTCCATACAAACGCACAGGAAACGTGTGTGATAGGATGCAATTGATTGTTGTCCCAGTGGTCTGTTTGGCATCTACTCATAAATTCATTTCAACATTCTGGACCTGACTACATCCCCATCTTCTCTGAATTCTCCTTTGAACTGGTTATAACATCTTGCAGTCTCCCACCTGAATTAATAAGTTAAATAAAACCTTTGACACATGTTCATTTTGTAGTTAATGGAGCCATGATTCTACTTTTATAAGAATTATCTTTCGGTGATGTCTCGCACTCCTTGTAGTGGAAATTATTCTAATCTCTCACGCTGCCAAGGAAGAACCTGGGACACAAAGGGGACAAGTAGTTTACCTGAAGTCACCCAGCTAAGTGGGGAGGGGCTGGGATTTGGAGGGTGGAATCTGCTTCTGCCTCTAAGAGGAAGCCAGCTCTACCCCAGTGGTGGCAAAGGGATGGCACGTGCACCATGGCGGACACACAGGTGCCTCTCTGCGGGCACGTGAGTCAAGTCGCCCCAGCCAAGGTCTGACAAATCATCAGCATGCGCACAACAGCAAAGATCACGTTAATTGTGCAAAAGCTCGCCAAACGGCAACTTTTACCTTTCCATGAAAAGCTGCTTGTATCACTGAAAGCTCTGTTATTGTGTTTTTCTTTTAAGACAAACAACATTAATATATGAGTTGTTTTTTCTAAACTAAGATCTCAGGATTCGGGTTTAATTGTAGTGCTGGCACATTGTGATAGATCAGTGCTTTCGGGTAACAGTTTGGGCATTTGATCTCTGAAAGTTTCGCCATCACTGCTGTGTACCCACACTGTTAATGTCCGGAGGTGGACTGTGAGTTGTTGCCCCGCTAGAAAATATACTTCCCAGCGATCGTAAACCCAGCTACAGTAAAGAATTAAAGAAACCGAGTTTAAATCAAGAGAAGACGATTTATTTAAAAGTGGTGAAAAAGGGGGAAAGGGAGATGATAGATAGCTACTCGAGGAGTAGGGAGCATTCGAAAGCGAAATACTCATGGGCCCTTCGTTGTAGCCCCTTTTTATTGAGGTTTTCTCCTTGTGCCACCCCTTTGGAATTTGGTTGACTCTTGGGCTTGTCTGTCACTTCTGCCTCGATTTCTCATAGCTAGGTGACTTTTCTTTGAAATTATGGGTGGGTGGGTGGTGGCTTAGGGCCAGGTTATGTAGATGTAAGAATCGAAAGGGAGAGTTTGTTTTCTGTATGTTAATCAGATTACCTGGGAGCCTTCCCAGAACCAGTCTCTTTGTCTTTGTCTCTCTAACTGTTGGAATGTAGCTGCCTTTATGCTTTTAACTATTTGATTATAGCTGTCTGGCTTTTAGAGTCTGGCTATAGAGTTCAAAATTGTCTATTAATTTTTAATAACATCTAATTAGGCCTTTACCCTATCTTTTCCCTACCTATGGGGTCCCCTGTCCCTACAACACCAACCTCATAAGAGAGGTGCATTACTTACAGGTGAGAACAGGGAAGCCCAGAGAAGTTAAGCAACTTACTGGCACTCATGTGGTTCCCAAGTGGCTGATGCTACCACAGGACGGTTGCACACAGCCATGGTGGCCTGACGTGGGTGCCGGGTGAAAGCCATGATATAACATTCATATAAATCATGGCTAATATTTGTTGTGTGCTTTCTAAGTGCCAGATAGTCTGGCAAGTTTATACACAGATAAGCCTTACATTTACTCCCTACACTGTTCCTACAGTGGAGATGCTTTTAGTAACCACATTTTACACATAGGGAGACTGAGGCACCCCGAGGGTAAATTGAGTTTTTCTTCATCTCCTGGCTTGTTTGGGAGCTGAACTCTGCAAGCTGATGAGCATCCGCATGACCCCACAAGGGTCTTTCTTAAGATTAGGTGTGTGTGTGTGTCCCAGGACTCTCCAAATGCCATCCTCTCTCCCATTCACACCTGGGACTCCGTCCTTTGGGTACGGCCTGATCTGCAGGGCTGATCTCTCTAGTGGGGCTGGGCTTTGGGGCACCAGGCTGCAAAATGCACTAATTACTGTTGGGCCGGGAGCCCTGTCCCCTGGGCCTCGGCGAGGACAGAAGGGGAGCAGGCATCGGAGGTGTCCACAGCCAGCTTCCTCTGTATCCCAGGGACCAGTAAACTAGTTGAAATGAGCCTAATAGTCACCCGGGGCCCCAAGCTGTGCAGGCGGCTCCCAGCCGACTGCTGGGCTGATGAGGTATTAGAGGAAGACACACTGAGCCACCACTTCATTTGCAAGGGAAATGACCGGGGTGGGGGGGTGTTTCATTTGCAAGCTCATGACCTGGAGGTTTTGATTAGCTGCGGAGAGAAAGGTCTGTCTGTTTTATGCATGAGGAGCTGTGTCTAAAGACCCAGCTGCCTGCTGCCCGCACCTCGCTTTCTCCTTCTCCCAGGCGAGAAGATGGGAAGGGGTTGGGGAAGGGTCCCGGAGGGCAGGATTTATTCCCAAAGGCCAAGGCTACCCCTCAGTGGTGAGGATAACGGGCTCCCCAGCCATTAAATGGTGACCCCCACCCCTGGTCTAGGGCCTGGGCGTGCTGAAGGAGCTCAGTGTGCAGAGTGCCTGGCCTGGAGCAGAGGCCCTTTCTGGCTCCAGCTCTGGCTCTGTGCACCACCCCCCACCTGGAAACCTCTGCCCTTCAGCCCTTCCCGACGGCGCTCTACACCAGGATGCCCCCAACCCCGGCCTCAGTCTCTGGCACAGGATTTCTGTGGGGAAATGGGCAGAAGACGCTAAACTAGATGTTTTTGCAAAAGTTTTCTCTCCACCCGTCCATTTTGGTGACAATTCCCCTTGAAAGTCATATCCTATCCCTTCCCCTCCTTTCTTTCCATCCACCCCGCCCCCTTCCTTGGGCTGCCTGGGTTTTTTCCATCTTCTTCCCATCTGCCTGCCCTGCCCCTGTGTGTCAGCTGCAGATGAGATTAAACGCTGAATTAAGCCTGGCATGCTACCAGGGAGCCGTCCTGGAGCCTGTGGTCTTAGCTGGGGGCTGCATCCCTGTGGAGCAGCACAAGCAGGTGTGCGTGCATGTGTATGTGTGCGTGTGTGTGCGCGTGCACGTGCGTGTGTGTATGTGTGTGTGTGTGTGTTAATCCAGAATCTTACCCTGTAACTACGTGGCTGTTTTTCCCAGACAGTGGATCCAAAATTTCCAGGGCTCATAACCCGGTTGCTCCGGAAATTCCCAGGCTCAGGGACTCCGGGACCCCAAGCTCAGGCTTTGGGGCTGGGCTGCCCTCAGGGTGGACAGGTGCGGCAGGCTGTGGCAGAGGTGAGTCCTGTCCCTGCTGCCAGGGCACCTGCCACAAGCAGCTTCCAGACTCAAGGCTAACACTGGCCTCTGCCACTTACTGTCTGGGTGGTCTCAGACAAGTTGCCGGGTCACTGGTCTCATCAACTCTGGGTCTATCCCTCTCTGATTCCATCTGCCACTTTAATGGTTTTTTTTTGTTGTTGTTGTTCTTGTTGTTGCTGTTTTTTGTTTGTTTTTTTTTTTCATTTAAGCCACTGTCTCCTGCAGTCACCTTGAATTCCAGGGAGGTCATGTCTGGTCATTGAACAGCTTTATGACAAGGGACTGAAACTACCCCAAGCAACAGCAAGTCTAGAGTCTCTCTTAAGTCTCAAAGAAATCATCTCACGATGAGATTGGCACAATTATCCCATAACCGGGGTCTGAGGCGGCCCCCAAGCAGAAGTCATCTTCCCATGATGAGACCTGAATCACCCCTTCCGGTCCTGCCAGCTTTCCCAGAGCTACACAGAACCAGTTCGAACCAGTCCGTGCCTGCTTGGATCATCTGCACGGCCAGCTGTGCAAACCCCCAACCCCTTCCCTTGCTCCCCTTTTCTTTTCTTTTTTTGGTGCTGGGGATCAAACTCAGGTCCTTGTGCCTGCAAGGCCAGCTGTGCAAACCCCCAACCCCTTCCCTTGTTTCCCTTTTCTTTTTTTGGTGCTGGGGATCAAACTCAGGTCCTTGCGCCTGCAAGGCAAGCACTCTAACCACTGAGCTAAATCCCCAGCCCCTGTTCCTCTTTTCTGTAAAACCTCAAAGGTCCTGTCGTCAGCCCCTTGGAGACAGAACTTGAACCTCTTTATCTGTTCTTTCTGGCATGGCCACACCAATGCACGCTCCTTTCCTGCCCTTCACCGATGCTAGTCTCCTTGCTTGGGATGTCGGGATAGGTGATTGGCCGGGTCTTTTAGGGCTCCCAAAGCAGAGGCTGTTGCCTTAAAATTCCAGTAATTTGAGCCTTGGTTTCCTCATTAGGAGACTAGGGAGAGAGTTTTGAAGAATTGGGGCTTTGTTCTTGACCTCAGGAAGCCTTCACAGCACAGAAGCTGCAGCTCTGAGTTCTCACCAGGCAGAGTCACCCGCGGCCCAGGTGAGGGCGCCAAAAACAGCTCGCCAGCACCGAGGCGCACCTTCTCCACAGATGTCAGAGCTGGAGGCCCCTGGGGAGGCTCTAATTCAGGTTCGTCAAGGAAGATGGAAAAGAGCAGGATGCAGCTCCAGGTGGCGCATGGCAGGTCACCCGGCTCCCAAGTGGGCCCTCAGGAGGGCAGTGGGGCTGTAGCAGGCACTGGCAAAATTGAATTTTAAAAGTTAGGCAGGCGTTGGGGATTTAGCTCAGTGGGAGAGCACTTGCCTAGCAAGCACAAGGCCCTGAGTTCCATCCCCTGCACCGCCCCTCCCAAAAGGTAAGTGACTTCTCCAAACTTCCTTCCACTGAACATATAAACAATACTCCCTTCCTCTCCTCAAGCCCAATGAAGCAACAGAATATGAAGATGCTGGCCCCAGGAGGTCAGGGGCCTGGTTTCCTTTGACAGGAGAGACAGGGGTTGAGCTGAAGATGGGAGCAATAAAGCAACATAAAGCAGACCGGAGAAGTTCAGTCTCAAGGCATTCCCTGCCCCCCTGTTCTTTGCCGCAGAAGACCCATCCACGCCTGAACATAAGGAGGCGATGACTGGAGGCAAAGGGGCCTCTCCATCTCCTCCCAGCAGGCTTTGAATAAATCCTTCTTTCTTTTCACCAAAATGAATAGCATCCTTTGATTTGAGGAGGGCAAATGAACCTGAGCATATGGACCTACAAGGCAGGTGACGGGGCTGCCAGAGGAGGAAATAACACAAACATGGGTGGGGACTGAGGATATCAGGCCTGGGCATGTGGGAAAAGTTTCTGGCTACTTGGTGTGGATTTTGCAAGTTTCTTAAGGCGGGAGCTTTCGCACCTCATAGAGGGCGTCTCCTTAGGCCTTGGGGAGGTGGAGGAGTGGTCTCCCGTCAGAGGGTTAGGGGTTATTGTTCTGTCTCTATTTGTCACTGGCCATGTCATTTGATGCAAGCTACTTAATTTTTATACATCTTAGTTTTAAACTATAAAATGGAGGTTAGTGACACCAAGAAACCCATGAGATGAGGCCTGCATGATTCAGAGGCTGGCACATTCCAAAATGTGTGTAAACATCCAATCTTACCTGACGTAGGAGAATCTCTCCTTCCTGCCAAGCTCACCCATCCTGGGCTGGGGCTTCCGGGGGGAGGCACAGTGTCCCCTCCCAACCAGGCCTCAAGTGGTCCTTGCTAAGGAAACCACTGTCAGAGAAAGCTAAAGCCCTGAGCTCTGAGGCTACCAAGCTCAATGGTGGAAACCGGGAAGATAGTGACACCTTAGAGGAAAGCCCTGCCCATCCACCCAGCATAGGGGTGAAGAGTGGGCCCTCGGGCAGCTCTTTCTACCATAAAGCCTACCCTTGGTGAGTGCCCATAATCCAGCACTCTGGAGACTGAGGTGGAAGGATCAAGAGTTTGAGCCCAGCCTGGGCGACTTAACAGTTTAGCAAGATCCTGTCTCAAAATTCAAAAAAAAAATTTTTTTTTTAATGGCTGAGGATATAGCTTAGTACGAAGGTTGTGTGTTCAATTCCCAGAACTACAAAACAGAAAAAAAAAAAAACCCACCTACAAAAGAGGAGGTGGTGAAGGAAACACCCATTCTGTCACCCTGTCCTCCCTTACACACTCAAGAGCCATGAAGGAAGCCCAGGCTTTTGAGGAGTAGCCCTGACATAAGAGAAAAGCCAGGAAGATGCAAAAATACTGGCCTAGGGGAAGCAGAAATAGTTCATGGAACAGAAGGCAGCATCTAAATCCTCTAGCGACTATATATAGAGAGATTAGAGAAGACATTCCATCCGTAAAACAAGAACTCAGTTTCATTGGGGGGAAAATTAGAGAATAGCCAAGCAGCTCTTGAGATTAACAGATAGGCCTGCTGAAATTAAAAGTTCGAGAGAAGGGCTGGAAAATAAACCATCTCAAAATGTAGAGCTAAAGGAAACAGAGATGGGAAATATAGGAGAAAAGAGAAGCAGGTATTCTACAGAAAGGAGAAGAACCTAGCCCCACACTGGGTGTCAGGAGGAAAAGGGACATGCCTTCGTGTTAGAAGGGAAAATTGTTTTCGGTCTGGAATTCTATACCTAGCTGAAGACCTTTCAGATGTCTAAAGGGCATGGTCACCTTTCCATTGCTGGGACAAAATACCTGACATACAAAATTTAAAGGAAGAAGGGTTTAATTTGGCTCATGTATCAGAGGTTCCAGTCCATGGTTGGCTGGCTCCAAGGCAGAATCATCATGGTGGAAGGGTATGGTACTGAAGAGCTGCCCATCTCATGGCAGTCAGGAAGCAAAGAGCCAGGGAAAAATCAGAGACAGAGGAAGGGGCTGGGGACAGATGCAGTTCCCAAGGTCATACTCCCTAGACCCACCCGGACACACCTAGAACTGTGCTTTATTAATCTCCTTGGCACTTCCCAAACCAATCAACTTGACAGTTGAGATTAGCTATCACTCAAGATTTGAGGCCCACTTATCTTTTGCCTATACGCATAGTTAGGTCCCTTCTGAAAAACAAAAACATTTGAAAACTTAAAACAAAGATTGACCATCACATAAGGATACAGTTTATCGCCAATGCTGAAATGACTAGATTTCTGCCATTTTAAGATCTGACTGCATTTTGAGTCAGCCCTAATCTTTAAAAGGCCTCAGGCATCTCGTTATTAGAAAAGAATTATTTGTTCTTGCTTATCTGCTTGTTGCCAGGGAATTCTCCTTCCTGCATCCTGTGCTCTCCCCAACACCCATCCTTTGTGCCTTCTGGCTGACAATAAACCCATAAAGTTGGAACCAGTAACTGCCAGTGTGAGAGAGACAGCCAACAGGCTGAGCCCTTGGTTTAGTCTCTCGCCATGTCTTAAGTGGCTTCTCCTAGTCACATTAGTCAAGGTATTTTACTTGCTACCTGTATAATTCTGCTTATCTGCAATGCTATAAGAGAACTTAATAGATTCATTGGTATAAGAATAGACAATCAAACAGCTGTTACTCCTCCACCGTTATGGAGCACTGCCTGATAAGTCCTAGCACTGCCTGATAAGTCCTAGTCGTGATGTTATCAGTTACTAAAATCACATTGAGCATCAAAGGGAGGAATGTGACAAGACCTCCACCATAAGTTCAGAAGTCGCAGACATCTACAGACTGACAGGCTCTATGTTGTCATGACAACCAGTAGGGGCTATGCTAAGGAGGGCTGACCTTTGAGCCTTCACTTAAAAGAAAGGTAAAAATAAACAAGGGGATAACTAAATTGACCCAACAGACATCCCTGAAAAGGTAACTGCCTGAGAATGCCACTCGCAAAACAGAGCCGAGATAATGTGATATGTGGTTAAGATGCTCAACCACAACTGATGTAAACACCTACCTGTTGTAACTAAAGAATTCAGTTTGTAAAATGTAACCACGAATTCACTGTATAAAAGCTCTGGTCAAATTGCAAGCCAGGGTTGAGAGGACTTCCTCGCACTAGCGAACTCTCAGCTAGCTGCCAGCTAATAAACGAACTCAAATTGACTTTTCAGTGTGTAGCATCTTTCCTTCTCAAGCCCAAGTGAAGTGACCACCGGGAGTCCCATCAGGCCACTTGGAGTCCCACTTCAATGCACCCGTTAAAAAAATTTCCCCCAGTTTTATGGAAGTATACTTGACAAATAAAAATTTTATTCAAGGTGATGGTTTCATATATGAATACAAACGTACCCTTTCTTGACTTGAGGACATTTTCAAGAGAAGTCAGGGGATAAATGAAGAAAGGGGCAGACTCGGGCAGCCAAATCCAACCTGTAAGAAGAATCAAGGGACGCTCCAAGAGTCCTGCATTATCTCACATCTGAATTGGTTGACCAACTCATCCAAACCGACCTGGCACTTGTCATTTGCAGGACTGAAAGACTTGTTTCTTGGGAAACCCATCCGTCCTTGGCAAAGCAGGATGTTTGATTTACCACAGGCTTAGATACCAAGCAGGTAAAACAGGAACAAGAGCAGTAAAGATTCTACAAAGGAAGCCTCCCTGGGGCATAGGTATTCCACAGAAATACAACACAGTGGAGATACCATTGAAGTATGTACCGTAAAAAAAAATAAAATAAGAGCCCCAGTAAAAATAAAAAATTATATAAGAAAATTATAACCCAATCTGAAGTGAGATCGAGTGTGCCATGATTTTAAGCTATTGATTCAGTAGAAGGAAAGAGAATCTATTTGTCCTTGACGTTAGAAACTATCTCCTATTGAGTGATCCACAGTGGTTAGACTTTGAACCCAAAGTGAATAGTCTGAATACACAACATGATACAATAGCAAAAATGTTTTGCATGGGTGTAAAAGTATCAGCGTCACTCACTCCTTTCAATTTTTAGAATCAAGCCGTGGATAAAGGAGAGAGGACTTGGTTGAAGTTCAGGGTCAGACGATAAATGTGAAGAACTTTGACAACGTGGTTGTCAGAGAGAACAGAGACCTTGCCTGGGAAGGGGTGGTGTGTGCATATCCTCATTACAAAGAGACGCGGGTCAGAGACTCATACCACGGTGAAATCAAGGTTTTCATGTGTTAGAGTTCAAAGGCACCAGACAAAACCAAAACAACTATTTTCAAACTTAGAGAGGCAGAGGGGAAGGAGAACAGAGCTAAACGATCATGGCTCACAGTGGGAAGCCAGTGACTTTTGGCTAAAATGGAAAAGTCAGGAGCCAGTAATATGGTGCATTAGCTAGAGTTCCTGAGATAACCACCAGCAACCCGGAAGTCAGGAGTTAAAAAAGGGATCTCTCCAGGGGTGATGGGGGGTGGGGCTGGAAGGATGAGCTGGGAGGTGGCTGCTTTTCATTATAAGCTCCTGTATCTTTTGATTATTGCCACAGGTGGGCATATGTTACCTTCATAAAGGCTGAGATGAAAAAGTAAATAAAAACAAACACAGATCTCAGATTTCACCCTTCTCTGGCTGGCTCTTGGCAGGGAATCCTGTGGTGATAATGGGCACACTTAGGCCTCTTTTAAGGAAAGGAGGAGCTGATTCTCACTCCAGGCTCAGCTGGGTACCTCGGCAGTGTGGAGGCCACAGGGAAGGGAGCAGACATCCCCCTGTCCCTTGCACAGAGGGATACCGATCCAGGCTCTCTGCCAACAAGCACATGCAGGCCATTGATGTCCCTGCGTCAGTCTGCTGGGGCTTCGGTAATAAAATGATGTAGAGACTGGGTGCCAGACTCATTTTACCGAGGCCCATCAGACAAACCCTTCCTGCTAAAGACTTCCATCTGGTGCTCCCTAACAATGGCCCCGCTCACACATTTGTCACCCATTTTCCCCAGCAGCAGTGTGGTGGACATCTCAGATGGGGGAATGTAAGGACGCGGGTCTGTAGAAAAAAAAATAAAACCGGGGCCTCCTTCAGTCTTCTAGCTAATCCTGACTAAAAAGAGTTAAAAGCAAACTTTACTAGAGAGATTCCCCTGAGAAGCCAGACAGAGATAAAATAAAGAAATAAATAAAAACAGATTTTAAAAAAAGACACCAAATGGCCTTGGGACTTACACCAGGACACCAGAGAAAAAAGAGCTGACAAGCCAGATACAGAGAAAAAGCCATGTCCACAAATGATAAGCTGCTCCCATCTCTAATAAAATAGAAGGAGCTTGGGAATTTAGCTCAAGTGGTAGAGCGCTTGCCTAGCAAGCGCAAGGCCCTGAGTTCCATCCCCAGCAGCCCCCCAAAAAAGAAAAAGGAAAAACAAAGAGTAGGGGCTAATTTTAAGACAGTGTAGTTTCACACCTGTCCATGGACATATACACATACATACATGTGTGTTCACTCTAGAGTCGCTATATGATTCACTCTGGGGTCATTATAGAGTATGATAGATACCCACATGCCCCCTTACTAACTCTAAGCTAACCAAGACTAAGGCACCCCCTTGCCAACTAGCTGCCCACCCCAAAGATAAGGCCTTGAAAGATAGGTCAAGGACAAGTAAACAGAGAATAAAACCACATATAGACCATTAACAGCAATGACCATTAACAGCCAGTTACGGCAAGTTCCAGGTGGAAGAAAAAGAGTCCTTCACACCCCCCCAGTAAAAGCAGCTGAGAACAGGGCTGGCTGGGGCTCTCTCCTGGCTTGCAGAAGGCTGCCTTCTCGTGTCTTCCATGATGAGAGAAAGAGAGCAAGACCTGTCAGCCCCTTGCGACCTCATTTATCCTTTGCGTGGAGGGAGGGTATTGGGGCTTCAAGAGAGGAATTTTGGAGGAGCACAGTTCAGCCCACCGCAGTCCTGAATGCTGACCAAGAGGTCAAAGGCAGTGCGCAGAGATTTTCCCTCCATCGTGTGTTCTGTTTTTGTTCCTTTGTGCCCAGTAGCCAAGTCTATGGTCTCCCCATATGGCGGCACTTCCCTCCAGAGAGGAGAATAACACTTCTCCACTTCTGTAATTACTACTTCCTGGTCGCTGTCATGATACCTACATGTGAGGACTGTGAGAGGACCTTTTGAAATCCTTTTTCACGTCCAGAAGCTCCTGTGACCCAGGCAGAGGACAAGACACCACATAACTCCCGGGCCACACTGTGCCCGGATTTCATTTGCATCACAAACTATGCACAGGAATACTGGGCCCCTGCACCACTGCTGAGGGATTTGACAGTGTGTATCACGTGACCAGAGTGCCCGGATGTGGTCCCAGTGAACCCAGTGTACAAAACGTGGATATGAGTGCCTTTCCCCTGTAGCTCCCCAAACATGATTGCCCACTTCTCTGGGAAGCGACTCCCAAAACAGCAGGTTCAAGCACCTGAGTTCCTGTTTCACCGCTGCAGCCCAGCGGCCTTCCCTGGAACCAGACTTGTTTTCCATGAAACCTTCCAAACGTGTCACACACACCACTTCCCCAAAGATTGGAGCGGTCCACAGGACGTTGTACTTTATGAACCTCACACTGTCAGACTTTATTTCCGCTTTAAAAAATTCATATAAAACAGACATTGCTGTATTTGGCAAACTGTTCGTTCAGCTTTACCCCTACACCCGCCAATTCTCACCAAGCCTTCTTACTGCTCAGCGCTTCCTTCCTAAGAACAATCTTTAGGACACAGGTAGGTCTGTAGTGGAAAGCAAGCTCTCTTAGTCTACCTGAAAATAGCTTTATTTTACCTTTACTTTAATAGTTTTTCTGCGTATATAATTGTAACTCCTTTTTTGGGCACTGCAAAAATGTTATTCTTCTGTCTTTTGGCTTCTAGTGATACTATTGAGGAGCAGTCTTTTCTCTTTACTACCTTACAGAATCTTCACTTCATCTTTTATATTCCATTGTTTTGCTACAATGTAGCTATCTGTGGATTTCTTCCTATTTATCCTTCTTGGAATTCGGGTTTCAATAATTCTGGAAAATTCTCTGCCATCATCTCGTAAAATTTTGCCTCTCTCCATTGTTTTTATTGAGTGTGCATCCTCATCTGGATGCCAGTTACCCACATTTGGCCAGCTTACGGTACCATCAATGACTCAATACTTCTCTTTGACTCTCTGTGGTGTATTATGGGCAAATTTCCTCAGACTGATTTTCTTTTTCACTAATTTTCTCTTCAGCTTATTTCATCTGTTTAAACCACTTAGTGAGTTTTCCTCATATACTTTCTTACTTTACTTTAAAAATAATTTTATTAAAGATAAACACTGAATTTAAAACGGTTATAAATTGTATCATTTAATATTATTTTATATTATTTAGTTTTAGAAGTTCTGGATGTTTCTTTTCCAAAGTTGCCTTGCTATTTTTTTTCTCTTTTTTTATTTTAATGGTACCTTATAGATGTACATGATGATAACATTCATCATAGGGGATTTGTACCTTTACATGATATATCTTGCTGCTTCTTTTTTTCCCATTCCCCTCCCCTCCCTTCACCCCCTCCTCCTTCCTTATTTACAAAAGCCTTGTTTCCATTTTTTTCCTTCCATTTCTTATTTCTCTTGTCCCTCCTTTCTTTTCCCCCTACCTTGCTATTTTTGATAATCTGCTTTTCTTTTCCCCCTACCTTGCTACTTTTCCCCCTACCTTGCTATTTTTGATAATCTGCTTCCTTACCACATTTTTGTCCTTCTCAATTATTTCTTTAAAATGTGCTTATTTCTTTGGGATATCTGGTAATTCCAACAGGCGAAGTCTTTTGGGACCTATTTGTCCAGTTTTTTGTTTATTTACTTATTTTTATTTTTATTTATTTTTTCTTTTCTCTTTTTTGGTACCGGGGATCGAACCCAGGGCCTTGAGATTGCTGGGCAGGTGCTGCGCCACTGAGCCACATCCCCAGCCCTCCTTTGTTTATTTCGTGAGTTTTAAAATTTTGTTTGCCTTTTCCGGCAACTTGTGGAGGTCACCAACCAGTTTTATATTATCAATAAATACTTTAATATGCATGACTAAAAGAGAAAGCTCTCTTTAAGTCCACAATGTCACAATCACATCTAAAATATTAACAATTATATCTTGATATCAGTGTTGCAAGTTGGGTCCTCTCAAAATGGATGTTGAAATGAGACATGGGAGCAGGATACCTCTTAAGGATCATACCTGGAAACAGAAAGGACAGTAGTGGGCAAAGGAGGAAATTCAACAGTGACTCAGGTGGGACAAGGTCCAGTCACTTCCACTGGTTTCCCTGGAGCGAAGAACATCCTGCTTCAGGCTATGGTAACCAGGCCTTCGTCTCTGCCCGGAGGCCGATGATGCTGGACCCCAGGGGTTCTCTGTGGCTGAGACCCACCAGGAAGGAAGCAGCAGCTGGAGGTCCCCCTGCGGCCTTGCAATCTCCACATCTGCCACAGTCCCAAACATCTCCTCTCCCAGCAAGTGCCCCAGGCCCAGCTGACTTCTAAATGGCATCAGCATGTAAACATTATTAAAGTGTGTGTTTCACAGAGTGTAGAAGCCTAAACTTTCCCTCTGAGGGTTCCATGTTGGAGTTTGCTGAAACAAACCAGCAATAGGTTAACAGGATTGAAAAGTCACAACAAATGTATACAACAAATGTATTTGTTCGTAGTGTCCCGAGACATGGGAGCCTTGAGACTGAAGACCCAAGACTCTGGGTGAATGAGCCCTTCGAATGCTTGGTTTGAGGAGGCGGGACAGTGTGTGGAAACGTGAGTGGACACAGGGATGCAAGCTAATGCCAGAGTTGGGGCAGGAAACCAGCAAGGCCTGTGTGTGCAAATTCTTCTCAGTTCCCAGTTCTTCCCAGGGGTTTGAGGATCTGTAACCAACACAGTCAATTACAGAATTTCTTTACAGTCAGCCTTTACACAGAAAGCTGGGAGAAAGTGAGAATAAGATTTTTAGGCTCCGTGGCTGGCTTTGGGAAAAGGGGTGCTGGTTTCTATCACCTACTTGCCTCAAAAGGGGAGGTGAGAAAGGGGGTGCAGGAGGTCAGGGAGAAACTTCTGAAACTTTCACTTTGGGGTCACATTTTCTGAGCCCTACCTATACAGACTTTTTAAAAATCAGGATCCAAATGAGTCTTACACATCATGATTGGCTGATTCGTATTTTAAGTCTCTTTTAATCTATATACTTCCTCTTTATTCTCCTTTTTTGGATGGCTGCGTTTGGCGGGGCGGGGAGGGGAGATATGAATTTTTTTTTCCTTTTTTTTTTTAATCACACCCCTGTGTGCAGTTTGACCCAGGATCTTGTTAAATACACTTGTCAGCCAGGGATTCCTCGGGCCACACAGGGAATATGGATCTGAGCCCCCCACATTGAAAGAATTGCTCAGAGGGCAAAAAGGCAGCGAAAGATTCAGTTCACATATGGATCTTGTTGCAGTTTGCATCTGGTGGGTGAAATCACTCACAACACGGGCAGCGCTTTCCAAACCACAGACTTTCGACTTCGTTCCATCTCCGTTCTCTCGGGGCATCCGCCTTGACTTCCACTTGAACATCTAATTAGCACACACATGCCAGTGTCTCTCCCACCTGAGTGGCTGGTCTCCATCCTTGGGGACACCCAAGGGAGGGGGATACCCATCGGCAGAGAAGGCAAAGAGGGGCTGGTGCACTGGACGGCAGGTTCCACCAAAGACCCTGCAAGACCCTGAACTCAAAGACAGCATCGCGATGCGTCCACCCTCTGCCAAGGGCACGGTGTGGGTGCTGCACCACACACAGGCACATCTCCCATTGTTCTAGGGCTCATTCTCTTCACACATCCAGAAACCAGGACAGGAAGCACCAGAGTGGGAGCACTGGGCAGGATCTGAGGCACACAGGGCTCCATCCAGTGGGCACAAGGGGATTCTGGGTCTCCGAGTCTAGCGGCCACCTAAACCCTGTGTCCTGAAGTCTTTGAAAGTTCCAGGTCTTCCCCTTTCCCCACAGGTCCATTTGGGGCAAGGCAGGGAACCACTTCTATGTATATTTGCTGTGGAGGCCCCACCTCTCCTTCAGTAACTGGGGCCTGGATCCAAGAACTGGCTCAAATCCAGAAACTGGGCAAGGAATCCTGGTGCCCCCAGTCTGTGCATCGCTGACCCTCAGTTGACTGATTGATCCATTTTTTCTTTTTTTGAGACAATGTCTCTGTATGTTGCCCAGGCTGGCCTTGAACTCACTATGTAGCCCAAACCAGCCTAGAAATCACAGCAATACTCCTGCCTCAGCGTCCTGTGTGCTGGGTTTACAGGCATGCACCACCACACCCAGCACTCTCAATTTGTTTTGATAGTCCAATGAGTAGTGCCCTTGTTAACTGCCCATCTTTTTTTTTTTTTTTTTTTTCCAAACTGCCCCCTTCTTTTT
>QZML01002905.1:108362-125538 GCA_016801275.1 Hystrix brachyura
CACACACACACACATACACATGCACACACATACACTGTGGGGGAAGGGGGCACATTTGCTCCTTGAGGGGTTGAGAGGCCCACAAGATGAGGGAACATAAAAATGAATCCGAAATCATTCATGCACCTGAGCCTGGGCAGAAACAGATATAAAAATGCTCTAAGGGACTATTTCAAAAGCAAGCATATTCCAGATCCTCACAGGGCAAACATTTTTAATATAAGCTCCCAACAAACAATATTGAAAAGCATCTACAGAAACAAACCACCAGGAAAGAGAGACACATCAGGTCCTAATAACTGAAATTAACACGATATCTGAACGTGACTTTTTTTTTTAAGGCATTATCTCTGGCCTCGAACTCACTATGTAGCTCAGGCTGGCCTCAAACTTGGAATGATCCTCCTGCCTCAGCCTCCCAAGTGTTGGGATTACAGGCATATGCCACCATGCCTGGCCCTGCACATGAGCTCAAGTGTATTTAAAATGATATGGAGGCAAAAGAAGGTATCAGAGTCACCAAGAAAGAATAGGATATTTGGAAATGAGAGGAAATCAGCCCTGAAAAAGAGTCAAATAGACCTAGAAGTGGAAAATACCTTCATTGAAATTATAAATGAAGCTCATGAGACAAATAATAGTTGAGGTTTGCAGATTAGCAAAATAGAAGACAAACAGAAGGAAGTCATCCAAAATGCAGTACAGAAATTTAAAAAGATTAAAAACGAAAGCATAAAAACAATGAAGAAATATGGAAGATAGAATGAGTAGGGTGAACATGTATCTCACAGATTTAGAAGAAGAGAATAAAAACAATGAGCAAGAAGCAAATTCAACACTCAAAATGACAACGGTTTTCCTTAACTGAAGGAACGAGTCATCAGACTGATGTATCACGTTGTCCAAATGGGAGAGATCAAAAACAAACCCGCATGTAGACACACTGGAGACATTAGAGAACGTCAAAGATGCAGAGATCTTAAGAGCAGCCAAAGAGTAAGACCATTTAAAAAGAAATGACAATTGGATGGACAGAATTCACAGCAGCACCAATCGGTGCCGGATGGCAAAGCTGTATCTTCAAAGAACTGAGGCCACGTGTCTGTTAGCCTGAAATTACAAACCCCGCTGAACTATCATTCGGAAGTGAGGGTTGGGATGGGGACGTTTTCAGAGGCCAAGGGCTTACTGTTCGTGGATCCTCTCTGGAAGAACAATCAAGAGCTCCCTTCAGTTGGTGTGGGAAGTAAATCCAGAAGGATTTAAATGACTGTCAACCTAATTAGCCATCATTGATAAATAGCAGTGATGTTAATAATGCTGATGATCAATCTCAGGAAGCTGAGGCGGGAGGATGGCCACAAGTTTGAGGCTAGCTTGGGCTATGTAATAAGTTCAAGGGCAGCCTTGACTACATAGCGTGACCTTGTCTTAAAAAAACAACAAATAAACGAAAACAAAGAAATAAAACAAAATTAAATTAAGGTGCTAGTCAGCCATAGCATGCAAGATGGGAGGAAGAAATTAGGGAAAAAAATGAGAAGATAATAGGTATAAGTCCAAACATATCAGTCAAGTCCAAATATGTCAGTAATTACAACAACAGTAAATATATTGATCTTGTCTATTAATTGACAGACTGATTGGATGAAAAAAACTATCTATACAAAAGCTCTAAGATACGACTAACCCATCAACACAGAAAAGTTGAAAAGAAAGGTTGGAAAAGTGTGTACACCAAAGAAAGCAATATTAGTATCAGCTAAAGGAGTCATTAAGATGAAAGCAGTAATAAAGGAAATTGGGGCTGGGTGTGTAGCTCAAGGGTAGAGCACATGCTTAGCATGTGTAGGGCTCAAGTTTGACCCCCAGCACCACACACACACACACACACACACACACACACACACGCACACACTACACACACACATGCACCACCACCATCTCCACCATCACCATCATCACCATCATCGAAATAGAAATTGTTTTCCATGTAAACATAGTCATTCTGAGCCTCTGCACATCTAAATATCTGATCTCAACTACAGAAAGCTAAACTGAAGGAGAACCCAATAACTCACATTCATACCAAAGAAAAGTAACATCACTGTTAGGATCTGGAGCTTCACTTAGTAAGAGCGTGAAGAGGCCTGACTGAGACCTGAGAGGAACTGAGTATTCCCTCAGACCCATCTGACACAACCTGATCAGGTGCGGGCTTGCTGCAGTCTGGATCTTCAGTGTCCCCTCAAAGGCCCAGAGTTGGGGAGCTTGGTCCCCAGGTCCCATCCTGGGGTGCCACTGTGGAAACAGTAAGAGGTGCACCCCGTGGGAAGGCTTTAGGTCATTGAGGGTGTGCACACAAGGGGACTGTGGAGCACTGGACCCTCTCCTGTCCTGTCTCTGTCTCTCTGTCTGTCTGTCTGTCTCTTCCTGACCATGAAGTGAGTAGTTTTCTTCTTCTCTGCCACTGCCATCTGGCAGTGTCACCAGAGACCTAAATATAGTGAGTCTGCTTGACCATAGACCGGGAGCTCTAAAAACCATACTTCCAAAGAAACCTTTTCTCATTATAAGTTGATTATGTCAGGTGTTTTTTTTTATGGTGCCAGAAAACTGACTAATACAGGGAGTATTAGTCAGAGAGTATTATAGACAAGTCTTAGCCGGCCTTCAAGGAACACATCACCCCGTCGGTTGTAAGTTGTTACACAGACGCTTTCTGGAGTGGGCAGGAGGAGGGGCTCCCCAACTCCCTGTACAAGGGCGGCTGCAACTTTGATGCCAAAAGCAGAAAGAGTGGTACCTAAACAGAAAGTACAAACGCAGATGCACAAATCTGAAATCAAAACTAGCAAACCAAGTCCAGCAACCTATTTATGAATATTTTATCACAACCAAAGACAACTCTGGAATATAAAGACAGTTAACACCAAAATATCTGCTCAAGTAATTCACCACGTAAAACATTAAAGAGAAAGGTCACAGGATCGTCTTGTTAGAGGGAGGGAGGGTATTCACTAAAATGCAATAGCCATTCATGATTTCCTAAAAAATTCTCAGCAAACAAGACTAGTAGGAAATTTTCTTAGATTCTAAGAAACATCTACAGAACTACACCCCCAAAATCATCATACTTAATGGTAAAACACTGGAATTGTGTTCTTTGGAATCAAGAACAAGGTAAGTATGCCAGTTCCATCATTTTGATTCAACATTTTACCAGGTTCTTGATCTAACATAATAAATAAGAACAACAATTCTTTAGGACAAATATTTGGCTGCATTTAATTTAATTAATAGTGACTTAAATGAAGTGGTATTTCTTTCTCACAAGAGCATCTGGAGGTGGTCCAGGGCTGGCATTTGTGTCCCCCGAGGCTGTCCACAGATCTCAACCTCAGCTTTCTTGTTCTCTCTTCCCTGGAGGGCTGCCCTTGTCCCGGGGCCCACCGTGACCATTGCCACACCCTTTCCCTGGTTGTGGCCCAACGCTTCTGTCCCAGGAAGTGAAGGATCTGCCCGTCTCTTGAAGGACACATTGCAAAGGCTGTCCTCAACGGCCCCTCCGCACCCTGTCAGTCACGTGTTAGTGCTAGGACATCTCCAATGGGGAGGAGAAAAATGCAGTCTTCATCCAGGCAGCCATGTCTGCAATGAAGCATCGGAATTTCTGCGTGTGGTATAATAAAAACATGCATCAGGTTTTTATACCCAATTGCAGGCACAGAGCTCCTTATATACCCTTGTGTTATTCTTGAGCTTATGCTAATAAGGCGATACCTGGTGGGGTCCCTAGATGGCTTCCGGCGGATGGCTGTCACCAGAGAGCTGGACCTTTCAGCCTTGTCACTGAGTTCTTTGGCAGGGAGAGAAGCTAGAAATTGAGCTTGACTCTAATAACCAATGATTTAATCCATCACCCTCGCACAACAAAACTGATAAAACCCCCAAACCACAGGCTCAGGAGCTTCCGGTTTGGTCCACACCTCCAGGAGCTGGGAGGGGGAGCCCATGGGAAGACCTCAAGGCTCTGTGCCCTCGTCACTTTCAAACTGGCTGCACCCCACTGGTGCTTTCTGATGGGGCTGTAATAATAAGTAGAACACTTTTCTCCAGCCTGTGACTCATTCTAGAGCATTGTCCAATCTGAGGACGGGTTATGGGAAACCCCAAATTAGTAATCAGTGAACAGAAGGGCAGGTAGCCTGGGGTACCTAGCACCTCATGGGGGTGTCTTGTGTGACCTGGTCCTTACCTGGAGAGGTCTGCAGTAGCTCTAGGTGGTCAGAGCTGAGTCAAACCATTGAACATGGCAATGGACTGCACACGTCTGTCTCTTCCAGATTCCTGTGCTGAAATCTTAACCCTCAAGGTGGTGTCAGGAGGTGACCTTTTGCAGAATGATCAGGTCACGAGGACATGGCGGATGTCAGAACTGAAGGATTAAATGTGAAAAAGACAAACTTTAAACACGCTTAAGAATGCTTTAGGAGAAAATACAGTAGAATAACTTTTTAATATTAAGGATTTCTTAAGATTCAACAAGCACAAATTATTCATACAGAATAAGATAAATATATTTGACTGTTGCCAGATGTAAAACTCTGAAACTGAAAAGACAATGTTCCAAAGTGAAAGGACAGCTGTACTCTGGGTAACCTTTAAAAACTACCACTTGGCTCAGTAGGTATTGGATGGGTGGGCAGATGGATGAGTGGGAAAAGAAAAGCACTTATTTATTTGTCTGTCTGGCCTGGCAATGAGGAGGAAATCTGAGTGTTTGTTACTATTTTTAAAATAGTGTATTAATAGAAAATATGAGGTATCTAAAGGTCCACCCAAAGCTTCATGCAGTCATAGGTGCGGCTTTGTGGAGGTGGGTGGATCTAGGCAGGGTGTGTGATGCTGGGATTGACTCAGGGTGCGATGCTAGGATTCAAGGTAACTGCTACCCACCCCAAGGGGGTAGCCTAGATAGATTATAAGGGAAAGAAAGAGGGTCGTTACTTGCTGCTCCCTGCTTGCTGCTTTTGCTGCCTTCTGCCCACCATGAACCGTTTCGCCTGTGGGATGCCCCTCTGCCATGCCACCCTGCCTTGGAGCCAGCTGACTATGGACTGAAATTGATACAAACTATGACCCAAAGTGAACCTTTCCTCCTTTAACTTTGGGTGTTGGGTATTTTGTCTCAGCAATAAAAAAAAATAACCAAGACACAAGGTGTAACAAGGCAGTTCAGGAGACAACTGTCAAGAGACCACCACAGTCAGACAAAAGGCTGGGACAAAATACACCCTCGGGCATAATAAACTCTTATCCTATGTAGCATAGCATGTTACTTCTCTACACTTGTGCTTTTTCAGCAGAACTGTCATAAGACTGATAAAGCCATAAATGCATAATATTTGCATCAAATGAGGGAACTCTTACCAAGGAAAGACCTAAATAAACCTTCAGTTTCACTTACTCTAAGTTGACTTAAAGATCACTAATTTTGGAGCTAGGGAGGTGGTACATGCCTGTAATCCCAGCACTCTGGAAGGCTGAGGCAGGAGGATCACAAGTGAGAGCCCAGACTGGGCAATTTAGCAAGACCCTGCCTCAAAAAATAAAAGGGCTAGGGATGTAGCTCAGTGCCACATCCTGGGTTCAATCTCCAGCACTACAAAACGACAGCAAAACACTAGTTTTGGAGGTCACACGGATGAATAATACATTATTAGTTCCCCACTAGCTTTGTGATAGATAAGACTTCTGATGTGTGCCTTGTAACAGTTACCTAGGTTACTTCTCGGAGATCTGAGGGCCACTTGTCCTGAGAACGCTGACACTTCATGTGGGCCTGCAGATGTCTCACGGGTGACTGGGACAGGATAAAAGGCCTGGCACCCCTGTCTTCCTATTGTGTCTGTCCCCTCTGTTGCCTTAACTCTCGAGTCAGATTCTGCTCAGCTCTGCATGGAGAACTGTTCATCGCCCGGTGGAGCTGCTGTGTGTTTTCTTTTTCTTTCTCTCTCCTCTCTTTTCTGCCCCCCACTTTTGAGTTCCTTTGACAGCCATAGCAGCCTATGTGGCTTGGAGGGAGAGGGTCCCCCACACACGCAGGGCTTTAGGAAGGTGGTTGAATCATGGGGCGCTGCAGCTACTTGCTGTTAGGAGGTGGGTCTGATCAGAAGAGGGGGTCACAGGGAGTGTGGCCTGGAAGAGTTTCTCTCCCTCTCTGGCTCCACCTTTCACTCTCTGCTGCCAGCTAAGCATCTCTCCTCCACCCAGGCCCTTCCACCGGCCATTTCTGTGTTTAAGCCTGCCAACAGGGATCGAAACTTCTAAAAGAAAATAAACTTCTCCTCCCTTAAGTTGTGGGTGTCAGGTATGTGTCCCGGTGACGAGAAAGTGACTAAGGAACAGCCCGCGTGTCTAAACTCCTTCCTCCCTCTCCTAAGGCCCAGCCCACACTGCAGGCCAGAAAATTTACACAAGATGATAGTATCAAGTACAAGAGGGATTCGGCCATCCTTAGCACAAGTTGACCATAATCACTGGTGGCCATAAGAAGTGTGTTTGGAACCACGGCCCTGGCCAGTGGAAGCCCCTAGACTTTAGCCTGCCCCCAGCAGGTCAATCAAAATCATCTCTATCACTTCTGAATCAAAAGATCCAATCTGGTATCAAAAACAGTTTTTATTCATAGTTCCTAGAGACAGAGACAGAGCTAGAGAGAGAACCCATACCACAGGGTGGGATGGAGCCCAGGGGACACACTGGGACCCTCGGGAGGCAGAGGGAGAGGCAGGACCTGGGGACACGCGTCTTTACTCTGGTTGCTGCCCCAAGGAACTGGGTAAAGAAGGCAAGCAGGTTAAACTGGCTACTTTGAATAACTCCCATGCACTCTGAGGCACACTGACTGTCCCCACTTGTCAGCACCCTGCCCCAGGTGACGAGGGCAGGGTGGATAGTGGCCCGAGCTATGAGCGAGTGCAGGAGGTGGTTGGGGTGCAGGCTCTGGTGGGTTGGTTTGGATTTAGGACTCGAGCCCCAGGAACAAGACTCCTCCTGAGCAGGGTAGGCTGGGGAGGTGACAAAGAAGGTGGTTACCCTGCAGATCTCGGGGTGTTCAGAACCAGGTATGTCCTGCAGAAGCAGGGCAGATGCTAAAACATCAAGTGTGCAAACTCCCACACATGGCTGATCCAGTTACGTGTGTGGTGCCTGCCCCTCCCTTAGCTTCCTGCTCCATCTGGAACCTCAGGAGACAAGGATGAAATTAAAATGCAAGAAGCAAGATTTTTTTTTTTTGTACTAGGGATTGAATCTGGGCTCTTTGTATTGAGCTACACCTCCAGCCTTTTATTTTTATTTTTAATTTTGAGACAGGTTCTCACCAAGTTGCAAAGTTGCCCCGGGCTAGGCTTGAACCTGCAACTTCCTGCCTCAGCCTCCTGAAGTGTTGGGATTCCCTACTTTTACCTTCTCTGTGACATGGAGGGACAAGGCTGAGGGAGGGGACACCCTGCTGCCCCCAACCCCAGCCAGGCCCCTCAGTGTGGGTCAACCCTTCTCCTGCCCACACTCCTCACTCAGTTGTGTTTGTGGCCCGAATGATTTTCCGTCAAGCCTTCTGCATGAGCAAAGTACCATGTCTTCTGGATGAGTGAAAATCCACCCATGGCTAATTTTTTTTTTTTTTTTGTGATGCTGGGATCAAACTTACAGCCTCACACATGCCAGGCAAGTGCTCTGTCTTCCGCTGAGCTATACCCTAGATCCACGGACCAAACTGTTAGAGAGTTTAAGAAATTCCAGTGCCAGCCCGGAAGTGGGGGGCAGAATCAGATACTCGCTGGAGCGGCCCATGACACACAGCAGCCAGACCTGCAGACGGCAATGGCACCCCCAGCCACTCCTGTGCACAGAGCTAGACTGGAGCCAGCAGGGTTTCTTCCCAGGCTCTGAGTCGGGGACAGTGCACGCTGGATCCCCAGCCAGGGTGGGGCCAGTGCTGCTGCTTGGACACGTTGTTCACTCGACTGTGTTCCCGGGGGCCCATTACCCAGCATGCACTGTGGGAGTCCCTGTCTTTGACAGCCAGGAGGAGATGGAAAACTGGACACCTACTATGCCAGGAGCAATGAGGTCACTCACAGCTCCCCAGGGCAAAACCAAACACAGGGACCATATTCAAAAATTCCCCAGAACTTCGAGTCGGGGATGGTAGAACATTAGACAGAGCACAGGACCCTCCCTTGGAGCTTCCAGGGAAGAGGTGAGGGAGGGCAGGGTGCTGTGGAAGCCACAACTATCCAGGCAGAGGGAGCAGGGGCAGTGGATGAAGGTCCTAAGGGGCTTTGGGGCGGGATCTGTATTCCTGGGGCTGGGGCTGCAGCTCAGTGGTAGAGCACTCACCTAACGTGTGTGGCCCTGGTGTGATCTCCAGCCCACAGCAAAAATACATACACGCATAAATGCATACATACATACTCTTACCCCAGAGATGTTATCAGAATCTTCAAAGATGAAAAGTTGTTACCAGGTGGAAAAAACCTGAACCAGGGACATAAGTAACCCAGGCAGATGGCAGCCACGAGAGACACCAGGAAGTAAGCTATTCTGGTCTCCCGGGGATTTGTGAGTCGCTCAATTCAGTCAAACCTGATGCAGAGGGCCCTGGAAGGGTGGATCAGTTATCTGCTGCTGTGTGACAAGTTTTCCCACCATTTAGCAACTCGGAGCAGCACAGGGCTGCAATCTCGGAGCTTCTGGGGCTCAGGAATCCAGGAGTGGCCCGGCGGCCTCTTTTGGCTCCGGGTCTCTCACAGGTTATAGTCAAGATGCTGGATGGGGCTGATGGTGCCTCCAGGCTCACTTGTGTCAGTGTGGGCAGAATTTGGTTCTTGACTGGCTGGTGGCCAGAGGCCTCCCCTAGTTCCCAGCTGTGTGGACCTTTCCACAGGCTACCTCCCAATATGGTGGCAGACTTCCTTTGGAGGGGAGGAAGTCTACAGTCTTTTTTTTTAAATTAATTAATTTATTTTTTTGAGGGGGTGCTGGGGATCGAACTCAGGGCCTTGCACTTGCTAGGCAAGTGCTCCACCACTTGAGCTAAATCCCCAACCCCTTTACAGTCTTTTTATAACCTAATCTTGGAAGTGAAACCCATCACTTTTCCTGTATTTTCTCACTAGAAGTGGGTCTTCAGGTCCAGGCCTCTCTCCTGGGGACAGTGGTTACTCAAAGTCCTTGCATTGCTGTGTCAGCCTGTGGCACCCAGCAATTTTCTCAAACATGAACCCAGGTGTTTCTGTGAAGGGACATTTTAGATGCAGTTCACATCTACAGTCACCTGACTATAGGTAGGACCAGGTGATGTGTTGGGCCTCATCCAATCAGCTGAAGACCTTAAGAGCAGATTAGGGGGTTCCTGGAGAAGAGGGAGTTCTGCTCCAACATGGCCGCAACCTCTCGGGCCTGAGCCTCCACCTCCCTGCACATTTCAGATTATCAGCTCCACAGTCTCACGAGCTAATTCCTTAAAATAAATCTGTTAATATTTACACACATGGGTCCACGGGCCCTGTTTCTCTGGAGGACCCTGAGTCTGGGAGCCAGGGTCATGGGGCACTTGAGGGATCAGCTTCCTGGGGCTGCCACAACAAAAGACCAGACTGGAGGGCTGACACAACAGAAAGTCACTTCTGACAGTTTGGGGTTTAAAGTCTGAGGGCATTCTGTGGTCAGGGCTGATTCCTCCTGAGGCCTCTTTCTGTGGATTGCTGGCAGCCATGTCCGCCAGCATCTGTACACAGTTTCCCTCAGTCTGTGTCTGCATCCTCGTTTCTTCTTCCCAGAAAGACATCAGTCCTGCTGGATTAGGGCCACCCTAATAGTCACCTCTGTCAGGACAGTCTCTCCAAAGACCGTCCCATCCTAAGATACTGGGTTCACATACCAATGAGGGGACACAATTCAGCCCACAGCACCTGTTTACCACAGATGGGGTGTGTGGGTCACCTCGGGCTACTATAACAAACACTGTAGACTGAGTGGCTGGAAGAACAGACACTTAGGTTCTCCCACTGCTGGAGGCTGGAGTCTGCGCTGGGGAAACTGGTGCTGCTGGGCTGCAGTGGCCACCTTTCCACTGTGTGCTCACATGATGGAGGGAGAGGCAGCAAGCTCTCTGGTGTCTTCTCCTATCAGGGCACTAATCCCATCATGAAGGACCCACCCTTGTGACTTCATGTAGCCCTAATCACCCCTCCAAATTCCCACTTCCCAACACAATCACACCAGGAGTCTGGGCTTCCTTGTGTGAATTTGGGGGGACCCGTGACATGTATGAAATGAGCTATGGACAGCTGGGCGTGGCACAGACCTATAATCTCAGCTACTTGGGAAGGGAAGGAAGGAGAATTATAAAGTCAAACCCAGCCTGGGCAACTTAGTAAGACCACGTCTTAAAATAAAAGATGGGATGGGGATACAGTTCAGTGGTAACACATCCTGGGTTCAATCCCCAGTACCACAATCAACCAATCAATCATCAATCAGAACTGTTATTTCCAAGTGTCCACCAAACCCTTTCAAGGTTGAGAATATCCAAGCTTGGGCCAAGGTCATCTAGGAGACGGCCGAGCCATGAGCCAGGCTGGGCTGCCCTTGACTTGGAGTGGGGCTGGCCGGTGTGACTGGTAATTACGCTATGTCAGCTTGACTTGAGCAAGAATCACCTAGAGGATTAGTTAGATGTTGGGTGTGTCTATGGATGGCTGACCTATAAACCCGAAAAGTAGGGGAGGAAGACCCACCCCAGGCGTGGGGGGCATCAACCAATACGCTTGTAGACTGGACATAATAAAAGGGGAAAGAAAGAAATGTTTTCTTGTTTTTGGAAGAGCTCTAGTCTTTGTCCTTGCCTTTGGACACCCATCTCTGTTTTTTTCCACCTTCCAGTGAGGACTCTTCCATCTTCCAACACAGACTCTGCTAGCTTCCAACACAGATTCGCAGAGCTGACTGTGCAGCGAGTTTCCAGGCCTTTGACCTGTAACTGCTCTACTGGGTCCTCTTGTTCTCCAGTGTGCAGAAATCCATTCTGGGTTTTTCCACCTGGAATCCTGTAAGCCTACCTAACACAACTCTTTGTGTGTGTGTGTATGTGTGTGTGTGTGTGTGTGTGTGTATGTATATACACACACACAAATATATATTGAATCTGTTCCTCTGGAGGACCCTAAATAACACAGTTGGGTAGGCTGAGGGGAGACTGGCTGAGTCACCCAGAAGCCAGGGAGCCATTAGCCCTTGAGCCTTGCATGGGCGAAAAGGGGATCCCAGGAAGACCCTGCTGACCTGTATCAGTTGCGATGGGCATTTATTTCAGTGGGTTCATGTCCATCAGTTTTCCAGTCTGAGGTCCCCATAGCAGCTAAGTTACAGGTCCACTGAAAAGTCCCACAGAGGGCTGGGGATTTAGCTCAGCGGTTAAAGTGCTTGCCTTGCAAGCACAAGGACCTGAGTTTGATCCCCAGCACCAAAAAAAGAAAAAGAAAAGAAAAGAAAAGAAAAGTCCCACAGACTTTCCCGACCTTCAATATAACACACATTTCTTTTTCTTTTTGCCGAAGTGGAGGTTGAGTGCAGAACCTTCGTGCTGAGCTACATCTGTAGCTCTTTTTGCATTTTTTTATTTTGATACAGAATCTCAATAAGTCACTAAATTCCCCAGACTGCTCTCAAGTCTGTAATCTTCCTGCCTCATCCTCCTAGAGTGCTGGGATTACACCCCACGCAGCTGGGCACACCTTTCTTGCAGCACCCCCTCTCCTGTCCATGTTTCCCCACGCAGCACTCCTGCCTACTCACGACAGGGTCATTTGGGGCTCTGCCCCGTGTCTGTACTTGCCCTAGTTTGTGGTCTGCACCCTTTGATGGGGGGTTGCTGGTGCTCTGTCTGCAGAGGCCCTGGGCCAGCCCTCCGGTTCCGGTTGACCACGTACTGCCCGCGGATGAGCAGCATCTGTATGAGTGCAGATATCAGCGGAGGGGCCCGGGGCCGGCTAATTCACAGCAGGCCGCCGTGCCACGCCTGCGTGCAGAAGTCACTGGGAAAGCTCCTGTGAGTTGCAAGCACTCAGTGAGCACAAAGCTGTCACCTGCCAGGGCCTGTCTTGGAGACCGTTTTGGCATTTTTCTTTGGAGCTGCCCTCTGGACGCTAAGCAGTTAACACAGCCCAGGCCAGTCCCCACCTGGGGCCCCACACGTCCCGCAGTCAGTGTGCACCCTGCTCTGGAAGTTATGCTCCTGGATATGTGGACAGACCTTCGGAAGAAGCATGAGATTGAACTTGGGCCCCAGCTAAGCAAATGCTGTTGCTCGAACATGCTGGAAGGAGGCTCAGAGATAAAAATCAAACACACAGACCATGTGCACACCCGGGAATACTTAGGTAACGTATGTACGGGCCTTTGGCCACACGCCAGAAATACACGTCTACTAATACCATTTATTCCAAGTGTTAAGTGTATGAATGAACACTGATCAAAATTGCAGGAATCCGAAGTGTTTTAAATCGTGTAGCAATCACCGCTGATTACATTCTTACTTTGGTTAATAGAAATAAATATCAAATTTAAGGGGAGATGTACCCAGGGGCAAGAGGGACACCAGCTGAAACAGATATGAGATGGCTCTCATCTCTTCTGGGTCTCAAAATAGAAGCCCTTTTCCCAGGAAGTGGCCCTGGTGGGTAGGTGGAGCTGGGGGTCTATCATCGGTCTGTGGAGCCCTGTTACCTGCATGTGAGCGGCTCCCAAATCCACAACGACAGCCCTGACTCTCCTCCAGAAGCCAGAGCCTCACTTCTGATGCCCGGCGAGACCCATTCCCTGTGCTTGGTCCAGTGAGGTCCAGGGGGCGCCGGCCCCAGGCGTGACCGGAGGGAGCCAGCCATCCCACCAGAGCCACAAATCGGCCCTTTCCTGCCTCCCCTCCCCCACCTCACCCCAGCCCCAAGCTCTGGCTGCAATTGCAGACTCCTCCGGGTGGGCTCGTTCTTCAGAGTGGTGTCCAAAACCTACACAGACTGGTCCTTCTCTAGTCACACCTTCCTGCTGGAGATAGGCGGGGCAAGACCACAGCGAAGTACCTCAAACTTTCCTGGCTTGGGGCTGGAGGCCAGAACTCCAAATGGAAGGTGTTAGCACGGTGGGTTCCCTCTGGGAGATCCTGAGGGAGGCGGTGTCCCTGGCTCTTCAGGTTCTGCTTGTCGGTGGCAATCCTCGGCATTCTTTGGCTTGCGGCAGCAGCACTCCAAGCTCTGCCCCTGTCATCACATGGCTTCTTACGGTGTGTCTCTCCTCTTCCTTTAAGTGTTAAATAGAACACACAGGGGCCGTTGATTTGAATTGAGCTCCTGCACCAGGCCCAACAGACAGACCAAAATGGAATCACTTGTGTTAAAGTTGAAACTTGAGCTGAAACTAAGTTGTTTCTGAAACCAAGAGAGAGAGAGCCCAACAGGACATTTTTAGCCCAAGTTATAAGGACGTCCCTCTGCTTCGACTCTACAAGGAGAGACACTTTCATGCCCCTTCTGATTTCCTCCACCCTTTTCTACCTGCAAAGTCAAGCTGATCTGCTTGGTTTATTGGAATTTATGGCAATGAGGCATTGTCTCATTCTAGAATCACAAATAAAAGCCGATTAGGATATTGCAATTTGTTGCTATTTTTCTTTTGACCTAGGAATCCAGTCCTTTTGGACGAGCGCTCACACTCATCCACCTTGGCCTCATCTTAATTATATCATATATGTGGTGTGATTGACAAATATGGTGAATGTTTAAATATTTTTTTAATGTATTAAAGTAAAAGACACATCACCCTGCAAGCACTCTATATCATATATGGGGTGTGATTGACAAATATGGCGACTGTTTAAATATTTTTTTAATGTATTAAAGTAAAAGACACATCACCGTTAATCCCCCTCAAAATACTCCTCCTTGCTTCAAACACACATATTCCATCGTTTTGCCACTTTCCGAACCAGTTCTAGAAGTCATCTTAGCTTTAGTTGTGTTGTTGTGGCTGCTTTAACATCCTGAATTGATTCAGAATGCTTAACTTTGTGGTCATTATGACTTTGGGAAAGTTACATGGGGCCAAATCCCATGAATAAGGTGGATGAGGACACGCCATCATGTTTTTATGTGCCTGCTCTTTCTGTTGGATGGCACGTGGCAGCAGCCTTTACTGTTTTTTTGTTTTGTTTTGTTTCGTTTTTTGGTGTTGGGGATCGAACGCAGAGCCTTGTGCTTGCTGGGCAAGCACTCTGACCACTGAGCTAAATCCCCAGCCCCTTTAAATATTTTTAAAAATTTATTATAGTCAAAGACACATTGCCATCGAGTCTCCTCAAAATACTCCCTCTTGCTTTGAGTACACTTATCCCTCATTCTTGGCACTTTCTGAAGCAGTTCTGAAAGTCTTTCATGAGAGTCTTCATAAGGTGGATCAAAAATACGGTGACGTGGGCACTAGCAAGCACAAGGCCCCGAGTTCAATCCCCAGCACCAAAAAAAACCCCCTAAAAACCAAAAAACTATATTTAAAAAAAAAAAAAGGAGGAGCTGGGGATTTAGCTCAGTGGTTAGAGTGTTTGCCTTGCAAGCACAAACCCCTGAGTTCGATCCCCAGCACCAAATAAATAAATAAATAAATAAAATTTAAGCATTCACCGTATATTTTGATCATACTTCATAAGGTCACATTCAAAGGGTTAGTGTGGACAAGAATGTGGGGGATGCTGTTCAATCCACTGCAGGAGTGAAGGGGCCTGAGTTCCCCATCTTGCCCCTGACACTGTGCGAGCAATCCCAGCACCAGGCCCAATTCAGCACATTCCAGTACAATGCCCACGGTGGCCTCTGCCTGATGCCCCATCCCCGTGGTCTCTGACTAGCTCGCAGTTGTGGAATGTGGATGGAACTTGGCCCCACAAACCCATGACCCCTCTCCAGCATCCTCAGTCTCAACCTTCCCAGGGCAGCTTGGAAGGGAGAAATTTTGGGAGCAAGGACTGCCTTTCATGAGGACTGCCCATTTCCTGGGAACGGATTCCTGGAGGATTTGGGAGTGTCTTAATCCATTCAAGCTGCTACAGCAACATGTCCTGGCTGGGCATGGTGGTGAATGCCTGTAATCCCAGTGCTCTGGGAGGCTGAGGCAAGAAGATTGCAAGTTTGAGGACAGCCTGAGGAACACGGCAAGAGCCTGTCTCAAAATAAAATAAAAAGGGAGGGGTGTCTAGCTCAGTGGTACAGCACTTGCCTAGCATGTGCAAGGCCCTGGGTTTGATCCTCAATTTCGAGGTTGGGGGCACTTAAACTGGGTAATAAAGAGGAATTTATTTCTCACAGTTCTGGAAGGCAGATGTCCAAGATCAAGGGTGTCTCGAACTCATAGATGCCCCTTCTCTGTGTCCTGACACAGCCAGAGAGACTAGGGAGCACTCGGGGGTCTCTGCTAAAGGTCACTAATACCATTCGGGAGGGTTCTGCCCTCTTGTCCTCATCTCCTCCCCAGGACCCATCCCTAATGGCGTCTCCTTGGGAGGTTGGCATCAACATAGGAATTTTGTGGGCACACGAACCTTCAGACTGGCACATAATTCTGATAGATGTTGGCACCCTGCTCTCTGCCAGCAAAGATTCTGCAGAGCAATTACAGTGTTGAATACCAAAGCGACCTTGGCTGATCTTCCTGCACTGTCAGTGTTTCTATCGTTAATGCCCCACGGGCTGCTCTCAGAGTCCTCTCTAGAACTGGGAGCCTGGGGACAGATCTGGGGACAGCTGTCTGGGTCGCTCCAGCTTTCCTGGGCCCACTGCTCCATCCCGTAGTTCCCCCTGCCCTGGACAGCCAAGACAGGCTTTGGACAACATCTGGGGGCCCACAGGTGGGCCGAGTGACCTCTGTCTCAGGATGGCTTGATGGGAACGCTCAGGTGGCCCCAGGAGACCTATGGCGGACAAGGCAGTTGCCTGGCTCAGATACCTGCCGGCTCTGAGGCCTGCGCCATCACTTACTCTCCACAGAGCCACTGCCTTCTCAAGCATGAGAGGTGGGGGTGACACTGCTTGCCAGGTGGCGCAGGTTGAGTGTGTGTGACTGTCCCCCAGTGGGGTTCCGTGGCGACCTTGTTCTTCATCGTGGCCCCATCATTAAAGGCTGGGCCTGGGCTTCAGCAGGTGCTTGGTACCAGTGGAATAAATGAATAACAATAAGTGAGGAAGTAATAAGTGAAAAAGTAATAAGAATGAAAGAATGGGGTCATATTAATAAATAATGAGTGCATGAATAATAAATAGATATAATTTAACAAACATTTAGGTACAGCTTCCCCAGAGCCAGGCACTGTTCTAAATTACAATTATTAATTCAGCAAATGCTTGGAACCACTTTGTGAGGCTGGCACCATTATTATTTCCTCTTTCCAGATGGGGAAACTGAGGCACTGAGGCTAAGAGACTTGCTCAACTTCCCCAGCCAATACAGGACAGAGGCCAGGATGAGAGCCACATCCCACTGCCTGTGAGTGTTAGCTGGAGGAGAAAAGGCAGACCGAGGCAAAGGCAAAGGAGGGGCAGTGGGCCATGCCACCAATGATTGGAGCTGGTCACAGACCAGCAGCTCAGAAGCGAAGTCCAAACTGAGGCCCCCCTTGCAGCCTTGGTGCCTGGCGTCTAGGCGGCTCCCAGAGTGAGTCGAAGGGCTGAAGTCAAATCACTGAGTCTTGGCAACGGCTCTTTGGACAGAACAGCACTTTCCACGGAGCCCCTGCATCGCCTACTGGAGGGAGGCTGGCACCACCCATGGCCCCCAGGTAGTCTCCCACAGGAAGTGGAAGCGGGGACAGCAAGCAGAGGCCGCGGGCTTCCGTCTTCCACAAGCTACTCTTATTTAGACTGACCGGGATCGCGCGCCGTGTTACTAAGTCAAGCGATCGAATTAGAGACTGCTGAGTTTTTTTCTCTTCCCTTTTTATTTTTCTTCTCTTTCTTTCCCTTCCCTTCCCTTTCCCGCCCCACTCACTGCCTTGATGGTGCCGGAGATGGAACTTGTGGCCTTCTGTGTGCTAGGCAAGCACCTACCACTGAGCTACTCCAGC
>QZML01002906.1:3695-24495 GCA_016801275.1 Hystrix brachyura
AAGGGGTATAATAGATATTATGTAAAAAAAAAAACAAAAAAGAAGATAGTATTCAAAAGAGAGAACTAGGTAGGAAAAAGGTAGATAAAGAAGGAAGTTTAAAAGAAAAGTAAGATGAAAGGGGAAAAATGTAAAAATGTAAATAAACTTGTTGCAAATAGAGAGGGGTGGGTGAATGGAAGGGAGGGGAGGGGAAGAGGGGAAAAACCAAAATACATCACATACAGGTACAAAATAACCATGTTGATTATGATCATTATGTATACAATGTACCAATACATGTTCTTGGTAAAAATAAAAAATGTATACGATGTACTCGTTCTTGATAAAAATAAAAATTTAAAAAAGATATCATAGATACGCAAGAAAATAAATATGGTTTGAGAGAAATATAAAACATCAAGTGTTTTATCAAGGAAATAAATATTCATATTAATTAATTATCCATGTACAGGAGAATATATGTTCGTTATATGACGACTGTAGAGGAAATTTTGAGATGTGGTAAATTTAGTCTGATTGTTGAAGGGCTGGTAAGGTTGGGATCAAAGAAGGAAAAGCATGAGGAATCCCAGGTTGCAGAGTGCAATGAGCAAGAGAGGTGTTTTCTGAGGACACTGAATTTACCAGTTTGTTTTGGGTAGAGTATGGAGACTAGAGAAAATTAAAGACTGCAAGGCAGAGTGCAGAAGAGCCAGTCAGGGGATTATAATTGCCACATCAGGGCTCCGGGGTCTCTAGGGCCTTGCATAATAAACAAACTCCTCACCCGTGCAGGAATGAAGACTAAATAATGCCATGAGGGTAGACTGGTGTGCTCAGCCTTGGGGTCAGGACACAGTCTGATGACACACCAGGTCTTTCCCAGTCTGAGCTTCACAGGCTGAGCAACTGCACATGCAGTGGAGAGGACACTCCCTTCTTCTGGGTTATGAGTCTCAGCAGTCACTCCTGCTAAGGGAAGGAACTACATGTTTCTGCAGCTTCCCCTGGGCCAGAGTTCTATCCCACGACTTCCACTCCACAGATAAAGTCAGGACCAAAGTGGTAAGACTCTCCCAGACAATGTTAGATGCCACTGGTCTCAAGAGGGGTTATCATCAGGCTTGATGCCAGTAGAAGTGAAGTTCATAACTGCAGTAGTTTTTGTATTGTTTTGTTTTGTTTTGTTTTCCTGGAGCTCCAGTGAGTACTGACCAGTAAGGTATTCTGCCTTCTCAGGTAAAATCCAGAGAACAAGGAATGTGCCATTGGGTAATTAGTATTGAGGTCTGTCACATTCGGTCCCTAGATTGAATATGGAAGTGTTAAATTTATGCCAGAAGATTTTTTTTTAACCTGGTTCAGTCTTGTTTTCTCTTAACACTGATTCACCTACTAACCTACACATGACATGTCATAAATATTTCTCACCTGTGCCCTAGAGATGCCAAAAATGAAAATGTGAGTCTTGGAGAAACAGTTATGTCAACAGAACCTAATTATGCCTTCCCTAATATGATAGATTTATGGCTTTCCTAATATGATAGATTTAGTAAAATAAAAAAGGAAACAGTCCCTTTGAATCTGTCACTATTTCTTAGGGACTATGGAACTCAGCTAAGCATGACATTATGGTAATTTTCCTGAATATCTGGAGAATTTTTATGTGTTTCAGGGTTTGTGTTCATTCTCTGTGCTCCCAAGAGAGATCTTGCTTCTCGTTGCACACACTAGAACTCTTCCTATGAAGGCTCACTATCAACCAATTGCAGGGCCTTGGGTAAAGTTTACTTGGGTTAGAAAATATAGGACTAGGACTAATATGTGAGATCTAAGAGACTCCAACATTGGGTTCATGTGAGGAGTAGTTTGCACCTGTTATTGAAAAATGAAAAGTCCCCAAGGGAGTATGTAAGAAGACTTTTCATGATAACCAGTTGTAGATTTGAGGCAGTCCCCAGAAAGAAGTCCAGTGAAGAGTGGAGAAAAAGTGTGAGGGATTGGAAAAGTTTCATGAGTGCAGCAACTGGCTCCTGTGTGGCAGACTGGTGGCCAGTGAGTGAACTGAGCTGAGCTCAACATAGAGTCACTGATTTCTGTCTTGGGAGACAATGTTATGCTTTTGGAGATCATCCCATTCTTATTTGGGCCTTGGGTGTTAGGAAGGAGGAAACACTGAAAAGAAGGTGATCAGCAAGAGGGTAGGCACATGTCAAGTTCTCAGGCAAAAAAGATTCAAAGGTAACAGGTGATCAATTGGAAAAAATTTGATCTTGAAATTACATAGTACTGGGGCCCTCAACTTGCACACAAAATTCATAAAAAGGATCATATCTCTATGAAGCAAACTACATCCCCATCTCACCTTCTAAATAGGACTGAAAGTTCTGCAGTGCTTCGTGCCTTTTTGAGGACCTGTTAAGAACTGGTGCAGGACAATGCTGCAGGCATCAAGAACTTAGTCTTTTCTGTGTCAGTTATTTTTCTAGGTGCTAAAACTAAGAACAAGATAGATGCAGCTCTGTTCTCTGTAAGCTCACTGTGGCAGGGTAGAAGAGCAGAAAGCACAAAAGTTACCCCCAGACATGGTAAATTTATCTGTGAAGGCACAACACCCCACACAACTATATAGCAGGCTTAAGCTCAGACCAGAGGAATCTAAAAGGAGAGTTTCTCCACTTCACCGCTGTTGACAGATTTGGACCTAATATTTCAGGAGAGAGACAGAGACAGAGACAGAGAGAAACAGAGACAGAAAGACAGAGGGGCAGGAAGGAGGAGAGAGAGAGAGAGAGATATTTTGTGCATTTTAGTAGGGGAGAACTGCAGGTCCCAACACACTCCAGAAATGTCTAGAAGCATTTGCCAATGTTCCCTGAGAAGGAACATCACTTCTGGTTGAGAACTACTGTCATAGGTAAAGTGACATGTAAGTATGCTTAAAGAAAGTTGTGATGTACAGACTGGTGACCAGATTTTTGATTTGGTAAATTGTGTACTGTTTTGCTCTTGGCTGAGATGGGACCCACAGTAAGATAAGCATTTTTGTAGGGGGAGCAGATGAGTTTCACATTAAATATACTAAGTTTGTGGTACCCAGGGAACGTCCAAGTGGATATGAGCAGCAAGATGATATATAACAGGCAGGCATGGCTATCATTACAGCACAGTAAAGTAAACAGATGAGGACATGATTGTCATGCAGTCAATAGCTCGTCACTCGCAGTTCACAAGAGGAAGGGTGTGACATGACACTGGGACCACATGGTGAAGCCTCAGGTCTCGTTAGGAAACAGAGCAATGAAAGAAAATGTGGCCAAGAGCCATGATCATCATTTGCACAGAAAGGAAGAGATGAGGCAATGTGTGCTGCTCAGAATTTACTAGTCTGAATAATTTTAGCAAGCTCCGTGATACAAAGTCTGTCCCTGGTTGTCTGGTACTTGGCAATGGAGTCACTAGGGGACAGGTTTGGTCTAGAGTATGAGAGCCCATGAGAAGCCAAGCAACTGGCCGAGCAGTGTATGAACTGCATACTGGTTGGTTTGCAAATGAAACATGTGTAATGAGGATGCTGCCTTACTATCTGTAGGGAATGCTGTGCCAAGAGAGGAAGTTCCTCCATGGTCAGCCAAGCTACCAACTGTCAATGTATCATAAATACATAAAATGAAAAGTTATTATCCATACAGATGGACTATAGCAATCTGAAGTTCAGAGCAGAAATTGCAGGCAAATATGTACTTAAGTGTACCTGGCATGGCACCAGAGTGTGGAATGCATTCATTAATTTGTTCAACAATAATTGTTGAAAGATTGAACTTTTTATTCCCCAGACACTGACTGAACTGGAAAATAGGATACAATGGTGAAGAAAAGCAGATACTGTTCCGTTGTAAAAATTAGTGCTACCAAAAAAAAAAAAAAGTGGTGCTGGAGGACAAGTGTTATAAGACAAGAGCTATATGCTCTTGCTCTTCTGTGGAGAAAAAATCAGAAACTAAATGTAGAAAAGTGATCACTGAAATTGAGGAAAGGGAGGTTGAGGTTGGAGGAGAGTAGGCTGGATTTGGTTATTGGGCATTTTATGCATGTGCTGAAATAGCTTTCTTTGTCTCATTGATTTTTCAGAACAGGTGGCACAGCTGGCCACTGAGAGTTGATCAGTAGACCTGATAGACACCTTAAAACTGTTGCCCGTTGCTATGGTGATCATTAACAAAAACTGTGATATAAAGGTTAGGCTCCATGTTAATTGGTGCTCTGTTTCTACAATTCACATTTATTCCATCTTTTTTGCATTAAGATCAATGATGGCATCTACATGGCTTCATAGAACTACTGGTACAACATTGATTCATTTTTCATGATCTCCTAGTTAAGAAGACCTAATATAAAAAAATGAGTTGGAAGTTGGAGTTGAACTGAGTTCCAGGACTGCTGCACTGACCATAATCATGAAGCAGAAGGAAATGAATGAGCACCCAGATGTCAAACTTGTGATCTCATCCTGCTTAGTCCTGGGTCTTAACTTGCTGAAAGACTAATTAATAGACAAAGAAGAGGACTAAAAGAGAACAACAGAGTATTACGATTCTATATATTACGCTTCAGATCTTTAAAGTCCGTTCCCACATTACTGGGGTTAGATCCTAGTCTCAATGCTGTGGGTGAAAAAATAAATCAGATCTACACTCCAACAAGGAAGCATCAGATACACAGTACACATTGGCCTGCTACAGTTCTGGAACCTATAGGTGGTAGGGCAAGTGCATGGAAAAATGACTCCCTCACAGCACAGGACTATCCAGTCTAAAGTATATAAATAGAAGCCTGGATAGTCCCCAAACTGAAGAGCACAAATGAAAATAAAATACAGGATTTGGGAGAATTTCAAATACTGTAAAACAATGTTTTAATCTATTTTCTTCATAGGAAGCATTGGATTGTTTTCTACTATTTTGAGAGGTGAAAGGCTATGGAAAGTTTCAATAACAGTTTTAGAGATGGCTTCATTCTGGTGGGCTTCTCAGACTGGCCTCAACTAGAACTCTTCCTTTTTGTCTTCATTTCAGTTTTCTACTCCCTAACTCTCTTGGGCAACACCACCATTATTGCTCTCTCCCGACTGGACCCCAGATTGCACACACCCATGTACTTCTTCCTGTCTCACCTCTCCTTCCTGGACCTCTGCTACACCACCAGTACTGTGCCCCAGCTTCTGGTCAATCTTTCTGGACTGGACCGGACCATCAGCTATGGCAGGTGTGTGGCCCAGCTTTACATCTTCCTTGCCCTGGCCTCCACTGAGTGTGTGCTCTTGGGAGTGATGGCTTTTGACCGTTACGCTGCTGTGTGTCGTCCCCTCCACTACACAACCATTATGCACCCCCAATTGTGCCATGCTCTGGCTATCTCCTGCTGGATGGGAGGTTTCATAAACTCTCTGATCCAGACAGGCCTCATGATGGCCATGCCTCTCTGTGGCCACCACCTGATACCAGCTGAACCACTTCTTCTGCGAGATGCCTGTATTCCTGAAGTTGGCTTGTGAGGACACAGGAGGAACGGAGGCCAAGATGTTTGTGGCCCGAGTCTAATTTTGGTCTTTCCTGCAGCACTGATTCTAGGCTCCTATGTACACATTGCTCAGGCTGTGCTGAAGGTCAAGTCAATGGCTGGGCGCAGAAAGGCTTTTGGGACTTGTGGGTCCCACCTCCTGGTCCACCTCCTGGTAGTTTCTCTTTTTTATGGGTCAGGCATCTACACATACCTCCAGCCCATGGGCAGCTATTCTGACAACGGAGGAAAGTTTGTTGCCCTTTTTTATACCATACTCAGCCCTATACTCAATCCTCTGATTTATTCCCTGAGGAACAAAGACGTCAAGGGGGCGCTGTGCAAGGTTCTTGGGAGAGACAGAGACTCAGAATAGCAGAGGGAAGGAAACCAACACAATGTTTACAGTTCATGAAACCCTTGCTTTCCTTGCGAGGCTGTTTATCACTGAAAAGTCACTCTCAAAAGGCCTCGCGGTTTTATTACTTTCTTTGTTAAAAAGATGGAAGCGAGATCACCTGAAGATGATTTCGAGTCAGTGTCTCTGATCAATGGACAGCAGGAAATAAAGGTTGATGCGACTTACGATGCTTGGGAGGTAGATATATTGCACCCCTTGGTGGAGAATGAAGATATCTGGGCAAGTCTGAGTGAAAAGAATTGATGACCGATGCATCGTCTCACAGATTGCACTGTGGCTAGAGGAAAAGGAGCTCCCGGACCTCACTCTCCTAATTAACTGCGACCCCAGCCTTGCTCCCAAATGTCAGGGTCTGTTTTTAAGTTGTTTAGAGTAATCCTTGCCTTATACTGGGAGAAAACAAGACGATGAGTCAGAGATACGTCTTGGAGTGCGCAGAGTTTCACACATGAATGCCGTTTACCACCAGAAGAAGGAGTCATTTGGTCAAAGGAGCCCCATTGGGTGCACCAGGAGTCTCAGAAATGCCACTTGGTGTCAGGAAGGCAGTATTTTCTATGAGAGAGCAGAGAGAGAAACATGGGTATAAAAATACTGAGTGTAGAGGAAGTGACATTGAAAATAAGAAAGAATAAATGGTTTTCCATTTTATTAGCAAATAGTTGATCATCATACACTAAGGAATCTTTTTGTATTTCTGTGGTTACAGTTGTATTATCTCCTTTATCATTTCTGATTTTATTTATTTGTGTGTCTCCACTGTTAGTCTACTTGAAGATTGCCAATTTTTTTCAAAGAATCAATCTTTTCCTCATGATTCCTTTACGTGTTTTTAGAGTCTTTCATTTACTTCTGTTGTGAACTTTGTGTATCTTTCCTTCTGTTAATATTGCATTTGTTTTTTAATATATTACATATTTAGGTATGTGTATAGGTTATGTACATGTATGATTTACTTCTCTATTTTCTTTAAAAATACTTTGTATCATTTTCCTAAGAAATACATAAACTGATATATGTACCTGACAAAACATGTACAAATATTTCATAACACCATGATTCATAAATAGAAACCAGTGTTTATCAATAGATCGATAAATTAAAGTGTGGTATATGTAATAGAATATTATCAACCACAAAGTGAAATGATGTGTTGATACATATTACATGGATGAAAACTGAAAGCATATTGTGAAAATCTATTTGTGTTAAACGTCTAGAAAAATCAAGCCAATATGGACAGAGAGTACATTGATACTTACCTGAAGTTAAAGATGAGAATGAATGACTATAGGAAATAGATTAAGGTGTCATTTTGGGTAATGGGAACATTCTAAAATGATGAGTGAAAAATTATGTGAATGTAATAAAAGTCACGTCATCGAATTGCATACTTTAAATAAGTGAAATGAATGATGTGAATTATATCTCAGTAACATTGCCAAAGACAACTTGTGTCAATTATACATCAAAAAAACTTTATTGTTGTATGAGAAAAATCTGTCACTCTCCTCACCCTTTTCCCACATTCAGCATTCTTCAGCCAATAAGCAGCATACCATCATGAATATGAGGTGAATCTTCTCTAATATAAGTACACAGATATGTATATACAGAACCTTCCCCTTTTTGGAGACTTAATATAATACTATGTGTATTATTAGGAACTTGCTTTGCTCATTCACACCTGGATGAAGAGTTTTCCTTTAGAACTGGATAGCTGTGAGTTTTCCTCTAGAACTGGATAGCTGTGGAACCATGGAAATTTTGATTAATTTGTCTGTGCCTCAGCATCCTCTTCTGTAAAACAGGAATAAGAACAGTGTTGTAGCTTGTACCTGAAATATTCTGTGTTAAAGACTTGGTCCCCAGCTTGACACTACTGGGGGCAGTGGAAACTTTAGGATGTGGTACATAGTGGAAGCTTTTAGGATTTGGGGGTATGCTCTTGAAGGTGACTGTGGGACTATGTATCTTCTCTCTCTCTTTCCTAGGCCATGAGGTGATAGGCTTTGCTCCCGTATGCATGCCCAGCCATGGTATGCTGTCCCAAAAGCAATGGGTCAACCCAGCTATGGGCTGAAAACTCCAGAATTGTGAACCAAAATAAACATCTCCTCTTTATAAGTGGAGTATCTCAGGTATTTTGTCACAGTAACAGAAAGCTAACATGAATAGTAATTAAAACCATGTCATTACAAAAGATTTATGGGGGTTATGATGTGCAAAGTTTGTAAAAGGTGTTTTGCAAATAGCAAGCCCTACAGTTTTAGCTGTTATGTTTCTTTCTTAGATAAGCTCATCACAGCTTATCAAATAAAACTTTCCCCTATCCTCTTGGAAAGTAACAGACTAATAACTACATATACCTGAGGCATTGCCTTAATTATATGTATAGTTAGACTGAGCAAGGTAATAGTATGTTAAGTATTTTTTCATGTTTCCATGAATAGCTAAGCTCTCTATATGAAGGGAGAGGCTATACACTTACCAACTTAATCACAATTATTTCAGATAATTTCTATATCTTCTTTGGATATAGATTTCTTTGGACTAAGAGATTATAGTTTTTTTGCATCTGCTTCGGGCAAAAAGAAGTCACTGCATAAATATTTTTATTAGAGTTACACTAATTCCATTGAATGAACACCTACCACACACCAGCCACTTCATAAACAGTGGAAAGGACGGGTTATATTTACATCACCTCAGCGAGGGGAAAACCTGAGGGGAAAACCGGGCTCAAGTATGTCAAGATTGCTTTTTGAGATCACAATGTTAGGAATGGCAGAACTGTTTCCTGTATATCATATAGTGATTACTCAAGTGTATACACGTAATTTTGACAGTTGACTTTTTATTTGCCATAATACCCAATAAGTGATTTTTGAATGAATAGGAGAAATAAGTTATGTTCTTTTAACTTTTAATGGATAAAACAGGTACTAAGAAATAGGCAATAAAGCACATTAAATACAACATGTGAGGAAGATAAAATATTCAAACATGGCAATAAGAAAGTTAATATTTACTTGTATTGATAATACACAGAAAGGAGAATATATTAATTTTACAAGAGGCATTCAGAGAAGGAAGCCATTTAGATTGTGGTGAGCAAGATAGACTTTAAGGAAGACATGAAATTCAGTGTGAATGGTGAAGGACTACTGGGTTTGCATTTGAGGTTTGGAAGATGTGAGCTATAGGAGCCTATGAAAAAGTGACAAGCTGTGTTTTGAAGACACTGAATAGATCAGTTTGGTTTGGCACAGTGTGGGGAATAGAGAGGACTGAGGACTTCAGGACAGGGTGGAGAACCAGTTGATTATAACTGTCACATCGGAGCCCATGCAGTCTCTAGGGTCTCCTAATAATTTTTAAACCTCTCTCCACTATTAAAGAAGCTTGAGCAATGTCCCAAGGGCAGAGTTGGTGTGCTCACAAATAATTCGATGTCAGGAGACAGTCTGATGACACACAAGCCCCTTCCCAGGTTGAGCTGGGTAGACTAAGCAACAAGAGGTGTGGCAGAGGATGCTCCCTCCTCCTGGGTTGAGGTTCTCAGCACTCTCTCTGGCTGAGTGAAAGAACCACATGTTTCCACAGCTTCTTCTGCACCACAGCTGTCACCCAAGGCTTATACTCCACAGATGAAGCCAGGACCGAAGTGGTGTCTTTCTCAGGCATTGCTAGATGCCACTTCTCTCCAGCAAGTCTATCCCCTCCTTTGATGCTAGTAGAACTGAAGGAGATAACTGCAGTAGTTTTCTTTCCTGGAGTTCTGGGTGAGTACTGTCTGGGTAGGTTATTCTGCCTTCAGAAGCAAAATCCACAAAACAAGGAATATTCAATTAGGCTATTATCACTGGAATTTATTGTGTTGGGTCTCTGAATGAATGGAGAAATGTTAGATTTATGCAAGAAGCTATTTTATCACTGACTGAGTCTTTCTCTGCCACCTCTTCACCCACCTGTCACAAAATAGTCTCTCCTGCATCTCTTACTGTCCAACTGCATAAACTTAGGAAACTTGTTATGCATACATAGAACATTTTGTTTCCCTCTGATAGTGCAAAAGTGACTTAATATCATTTGAAGCCCCTGCTAATGCTCAAATCGTATGATGCTGAGGATATATCCTGTAAAAATTACACATCACAGCATGGAGGTGAAAAGCAGAGACATGGTCCGAGTTGTTGATCAAGAAAGACTTGTTGGACAATTATACAACGTTGGGACAATGTTCTATGTGAGGATTCAGAGTCAACAATTTTAACAATTTTTTAAATTCAGCTTTCAAGACTTTCAAAAACTGAGAAGTGTGCATTAAGAAATTATAGGAAAAAGTAAAATTAGATTTAGATTTAAGGCTAAATATGAATTACAGGAAAAAGTAAAATTAGATTTAGATTTAAGGCTAAATGTTCTACCAATAAAAGTAATTAGAAAAGAGTTTGTTCAACCTCCTTTGCTCGCACAGAAAATGGCACAGTCTGACTTAAATGTGCCCCCATGTAGTCAAGCAACACCATTAAAATATCAGACTGGCAAGAAGTATACAATACCATGTGCTATACTGGAGAAAAACTGTCAGATGTCTCTGATCTCAAGAAGTTTATTACTTACAGAGATCATGCACAGACGTATACAACTACAGACAGAAAAAAAGAGACATGAAGGCAGACAATTATCTTTCTAATACAGGAGAAAAAATATTTAAGCATGCAAATGTCAAAAACCTTCTAATAGGTCGAGGAAATGAAGACTCAGGGAAACTTTTGAAGAAGATAATTTAAGGTTAGAAAAATACAAATATCAGTGTTGGATGTGATCCTTGAAACTGTTTGACCTAACTTTCTAATTAATGCTGGAACATTCTAAAACATCCAGTAAATTCAGCTTTTATCCTCTGAATGAGTGGAAAACTTTCAAGTGACCAGATTTCATGACTTGCTTTCCAGGCAGTCTGTATTTAGATTGCTTCACTATGTTTCAGGTTTTCTTTGTTTTATGCCCAATCTTTCCTCCTATGTGGTCCTGGTGTTTAACCTTTGAAGAATAATTGAGAAACGTACCATATTTTCCATAAGATAGATCTTAGATATGGACACAAGCTATCTTGTTTGTCTTTACATAGTTTCTTTTATCACCTAAAAACACAATCTAAAATACCTGTTTCTCATGGAGGTTTTCAGATGTTTCGTGTTCATACAAGACAGAAGTGTTTTATTCTATGTGTTTTGTCAAGATTTTAATCCAATCCTACGGCCAGCAATTTGTAAATTACTCAGACTTCTGCCTAACCATGGCATGCTGACATACTACACTTTCGATGTGAAGAAGGATAATTGTCCTGGAGATGGCTGGGATGAAATATGAGTTATTAGGAACCAGCTATCAGCTTAACATAATTTTTCTTGGTATAATAGGTTTAGGAAATATTGAAAGAAGTAATCGGGGTTTTTTTTTTAAATATTGAGGGGTACTGGGGATCAAACTCAGGGTCTTGTGCTTTCTAAGCAAGTGCTCTAACACTGGAGCTAAATCCCTGACTCCTAGAAGTAATTGTTTTTAAACTGGTACTATAACTTGAGGAATAGGGACTCCAGCAAAGTTTGGTATCCTGGTAATTTTTCTCAATATCTGGAGGATTGCTATTTGGAGAGAAGTCTGTGCTTATTCTGTGTGCTCCCAAATAAAGTTCCCCTTTTGCACTTTCATGCACTGGAATTCTGCACATGAATGCTCACTGCTGCCCAATCCCTGAGCCATTGAACCAGGGATAGACTGCACCTGCTTTATGAGATGTAGGAGTAAGGATGAGGGAGATACACCAGAGCCCAACACTGGTTTCATGTAAGGAATAATTTGCTTCTGCTGTTGAAAATGGAAAGGTCTCTCAGGGAGTTTTGTAAGAAGAGGTTTTTTGTTTTGTTTTGTTTTGTTTTGTTTTGTTTTGTTTTGTTTTGTTTTGTTTTGTTTTGTTTTGTTTTTCCATGATTAGCAGATAGAGGCAGAAGTTAGAAGTCAGTAGAAAGTCCAGGAAAAAATATGAGGGATGGAAAAATCATAACTGCAGCAACAGGTTCCTGCTTAGCAAGGGCATGGCCAGTGCAGGGAGCAATGTGAACTTTGCTGAGCAGGGAGCCTCTGGCGTTAGTCTTGAGAGAGGTTTGATATAGGTGGACTTGAACACTAAAGCTTTGAACATTAGACTGTTCTTAACCAGGAGCGAGGATTTAGGAATTGGTGCAAAACTCAAAGCAACAAGAGGAGAGCTAATGTCATGTTGTCGGGATGGACAGCATCCAAGGTGAGGGATCAGGGGCAGAAAAATACCTTTGACCTTGAAGGTTCAAGTATCAGTGTTCTTTTGTTGCACAGTAGATTGCAGAAAAGAGTACTAGGTCTAAAGGAAAGAGGATTTCCTCCAAATCTCACTTTCTAAATAAGATTGGTACTGCAGCAAGCTTTCACGCCTTTCTAAGAACCCGTGAAAAGCTACTGCAGGTTAACACTGCAGACATCAGAGACAAGTATTTAGCTTTTCCTGTGGCAGTCATGTGCTAGTCACTAAAACTGAACAAGATAGACACAGCTTTGTTCTCTATAAACTGTACTGTGTGGAAAGAATAGAAACATCCAAAGTTAAAATCAAACATGGAATGTGGCATACGGGAAGGCAACGTGCTCCGTAGCATCACATAGCAAAGTGCTTTAGTTCAGTCCTGAGGAGTCAAAGAGTACTTCCAAGAAAAGAAACGCTCAACTTCAGTACTGTCGATACTTTTTAGCCTGGTAATTCTTGTGTGTGTGTCTTGGGTGGGAGATCGTCTGCCTTCTAATGGCCAAAGCAGAACACTTAGCCCCAACACACTACATCAACACACTACAAAAATGTCTATATGAATTAGCAAATATTCCCTGGTGTTGAAAATGACCACTTTTTGAGAATTTCTCTTATCTATTTAATGTGCTTGAACAAAGTTGAGGGTAGAGGCTGTGAACGGTTTCTGGTTTGATTAGCTACTGTGTCCTCCCTTGAGATAAAACACAAAGGAGGAAGAGCAGTTTTTCAGGACAAGGGGATGAGTTTTGTACAAGACATGCTGAGTTTGTGGTGCCTGAGAACATCCAAGTGGAGATGACCAGCAAGGCTGTGTTTAACGGACAGCCTCGGTTATCAACAAAATATGGCGAAGCCAGCAGAAGAGGACACGACTGTTGTTTAATCGAAAGTTCAGTTTGCACAATTCGTAAGAGGAGGGTACAGCGTGCCACACGGGGCCAGAGGGTGAGACCCCAGGGCTTGTCAGGAAACAAGGGAATGAAGGAAAATGTGGCTAAGAGCCGTGATCGTGATTTCCACAGAAAGGAAGAGATGAGGCACGACACACAGTTAAGAACTTACTAGCTGAACATTTCCAGCATGCTCTGGTACAGAACAGCTGTCCCCAGCTGTGTGGCCCTTTGTCATGGGGGTGGTAGGGCAAGTGTCATGGCCCAGAGTGTGAGCTTAATGAGTATCCAAACAAAGATTGAGATGGAGTATGGGCTTAGGATTCGCTGGTTTGCATATGAAAGGTGTAAGGTCAGGAAAGTCCTTTCCTATTCCTAGGAAATGACAGCCCTGAGAGAAGTCCCTCCATGATTATTTGGGCAACCGAACGTCAAAACATCAGAAATACATAAAGTATTGAGATATGATTAATATAGGTGAATTATAAATTTCAGACAAGAGAATTATAAGCTATGGGATTATAAATTTCAGAAAGAGATTGAGGGGGAGGCATTGGAGCTGTGGTACACTTTGACTTCCCACATGCCTTATTCCATGTTTGACTTTAACATGGAATTTTCTGTTCTTTTCATATATTAGATTTATAGAGAACAGACCTGTGTCTATCCTGTTCACAGTTTTAGTGCCTAGCACATGATTGGCACTGAAAAAACTAAATGTTATAAACGCAGGGACTTCATGATTCAATCCCTGGTGTGAGTGATGTTTTCCAGGAAAGGTCTGCAGAATGGTAAGGGTAGAGAGTTTGAGGTGGAACTCCAACATATAAGGAATGCACAAAAAAAGAGGAGTGTACCAAAGAGACTGGAGGATGTCCTGGAGAGAAAAACAGCCAAGAAGGGAAGGGAAGAGTTTGGTTTTTGTTTTTTTTAATGGACAGTAATCAGCATGTGAAATGCTGCAACAAAGGTGAGTACTGAGTACTGATAATGCCCACTTTATTTTCCTAGATATAGTGTTGAGTACAAAACCCATGTAGCATTGAGTTGAAGAGTGAATGGGACAAGAAAGAGTAGAAACAACGTGTGTAGAAAATCCTGTGTTGGTCAGAGTTCTCTACTGTAACAGAACCAATAAAATATTTACAATTATGCAAGGGGGGTTATTAGTTAAGCTTGCAGGATCAATGCTGGAGAGTCCATTGTGGGTCTAAGAGCTGAGAGCCAGAGAAACCAGAAGGGGATTAGTCCTAGAATCTAGAAGCATCAGAAGGAGAGGGCCCCACGATGCAACCTCATTTGGAGGCCAAAGACCTAGAAGATCCTCGGAGAGCTGCTGGTGTGAGTCTGTGTCAGGATGCTGAGGAAGCTAGAGTGTGATGTCTGCAGGCTATGGCAGCAGCAAAAGTGCACCCACTCGAGCCCAGTGGAGCTGCATATGCTGGCAGCCTTTCTCATTCTGCCAGCCCTCCAGCCCACTAGGTGGTAACCGACTGCATGCAGGGCTGCTCGTCCTCCTCAGTTCATGGATCTGCATGTCAGCTGTCTCTAGAATCACCCTCTAGACACTCCCACATGTGCGGTTTACCAATTCTCTAGGCATCTCCCAGCCCGATTGTTGATGATCAAGACTAACCATCACAAACTCCTTCAATAAACTTATGTATAAAAAGGAAGAAAGACAAAAGGCAGTAACTCAATGGGGAGGAGTTTTTTTTAAGAGGAGTTTTTTTAAATTGAAAAATCTTGATCTTTGATCACTTCTGTTGAGAAAAAAGCCAGTAGAGAGTGTTAAAGACATAGTAGCAGGTTAAATTTTTGTTTCAACTGTTTGGACCCTTGAGTTATTCTTTTAGGCAGAATTTATTAATCTGATTTTAGCCATGGAGACCAGGGAGAATTGCAGTTTTCCGGCCAGGGATGGTGGCTTATGACTCTAATCCCAGCTACTCATAAGGCTGAGGCAGGAAGCAGGAAAGTTTGAGGTCAGCCCCAGCCTGGGGAAAATCAAATTTAAAAGATGGAGTGAGAGGCACCATTGGAGATGGAGCTCAGCACTTCATCAGTTCAGTTTCTAGTACTGCAAAAAAAAAAAAAAAAAAAATCAGCGTAAAAAATAAATTTAAGACATATGGATGGAACAGAAAGATAAGTTTCAGGATATTAGCAAAAACCGATTGACACATGAAAAGGAAAAGACACATAAAGATGGAAATAGGGACCCAATAAGAACAACAGGACAAAGGAATATAGATGATGAATTGAGGCAGAGAAATCATTAAATAAGATCTTGTTTTGAGATTCTGTGCAAGGGAATCATGAATTAGAGGACAGTAGAGCTGTAAAGATGAAACAGTTATGTTTCCTCCAGTGCTTCACTGAGAGTTTTATCCAGTCTGAGCTTGCATTTGGTAAAATCAGCCAGCAGCGGTCACCGTAGACTTTTGCTGGGTTTGGGGTCAATATACCCCAGGTCATTTGTGTCTTTAAGTTTTCTAATAGATTGTGGTCTAATAAATGCAAGTTCAGTTCTCCCTATTCTATTTTGTCTAATTAGAATCTCAAGCTAAGGTCAACTTCCCCAGTTCAATTTTTTCATAGTATCTTATCTACCATGGTATCTACTTATTGGTTTAAGACTCCTTGTATAACTGTTACTTCCAGAGGTGGACTGTGAGCTGCTGTCCTGCTAGGAAATATATTTCCCGGCAATTGTAAACCCAGCTACAGTAAAGAATTAAAGAAACCGAGTTTACATTAAGAGAAGACATTTTATTTAGAGGACAATTTATTTAAAAGTGGTGAAAAAGGGGGAAAAAGAGATGATAGGTAGCCACTCGAAGAGTAGGGAGCACTCGAAAGCGAAATACTCGTGGGCTTTTCCTTCTAGCCCTTTCATTGAGGTTTTTCCCTTGGATCTGCCCTTGGAATCTGATTGTCTCACCTCTGCCTTGATTTCCCTCAACTCTGTGACCTTTGTCTTTTGGCAGAGGGCAAATTTATGGGCGGGTGCCTTAGGGCTAGTTAATGCAGATATAAGAGTCAAAAGGGAGTCTGTTTTCTGTATGTTAATCAGATTACCTGGGCCCTTCCCAGAATTAGTCTCTTTGCCTTTATCTCCTTAACTGTTGGAATGTAGCTGCTTTTATGTTTAATGTCTGATGAGGCCTTTACCCTATCTTTTCGCTAACTATGGGGACCCCTGTCCCTACATAACCATTTTGAAATTCCTTTGGGTTACTGTTCAATCTTTTCTCTATTTCTGTTTCTAAATTTTGTTCAGTGTGAATGTATATATTTTATATTTTATATTTTAAATTATTTTTATTTGTATGCATTTTCAGTATATAATATTTACATTTGTTAGGTTTACGCGGAGGGGGGGGAAGGGAAAAGGCTGACGACGCTCGCCGTGGGAGAAAGCTTTATTAAGGTGTTACAGCTCCCCCCTGTCACTCGAGTGAGAGTGGCCTTTTATCCCTTAGCCGCCCCCCCCCACTTCGTGACTTTGGAGGCTTGAAAGTGTGCATTTAGGATTGGTCCTTTCTGCACGGGGTGATTGGGTGATGGGTAACGCCCCTGGGTAAATTGGCGCGACGGACCTAATTGAGGACCCTAGTGGGGGGAGATTCTAGCATAGAGTAGGGGGCGGGGGGAGGGGCTTTGTGAGAAACCAGCAATGGCCATTTTGGCATCTGGGGAGGGTCATCCTAACAACATTTATCTTGAGGAGTAAGTATATGTACATTCTTAATTCTTCTTATTTACCTTCCCCACTCCTCCCTCTTCCCTCTGTTTCTAGATCCTTTTCCCCCTTTTTCATTGTTTTCTTAGTTCATGTTTATGACACATAGTGATTACATTCATTACGTGTAGCTGGCACCTGTACATAACACATCTTAACTCTTTTTATGTCCCTTTCTTTTTTTTTTATTTTTTTATTTTTTATTTTTTGACCAAGAACATGTATTGGTACATTGTCCATATATTGATCACATTTAACATGTTTGTTTTGCACCTGTACATGGTGTCTCTTGGTTCTCCCTCCCCACCCTCCCCCCCTTCTGTTCCCTCCATCCCTATTTACAGCAGGTTTATTTAGAATTCTCTTCCCCCCCCAACCTCCATCTCTTGGCCCCTTCCCATTAGCAAAGTCTCCCTCTATCGCTTTATCTGTCTTTTATTTTGCTGTTTACTTATAATTTGGATTTCTCATATGAAAAGCCATATGGTATTGGAGCTTATGTCTCTGATGTATTTCACTTAACATTATGTTCTCAAGTTGCATCAAATGACTCAAGTGACAAATGACTCAAACTTACCCTTCTTTGTAGTTGCTTAGTATTTCATTACATATAGATACCACATTTTCTTTATCCATTTGTCTGTTGATGGATATTGTCTTAGTTACTTTTCTTTTGTTGCTGAGACAAAATACACAACACCACTGTGAAAGGGGGAAATATTTATTTGGCTTACAGTTTGTAGAGGTTTCACTTCACAGTTGTCTGGATCCAAGACAGGGCAGCATGGCAGACAGGCAGAAGGCAGCAAGGGAAGCAATAGGGGTAGGCAAGGCTCTTTCTGTCCCTTATATTGTTACATCCAGAGGTAGACTGTGAGCTGCTGCCCCGCTAGAAAATGTCATTCCCAGCGATCGTAAACCCAGCTACAGTAAAGATTCAAAGAAACCGAGTTTAAATTAAGAGGAGATATTTTATTTAGAGGACAATTTATTTAAAAGTGGTAAAAAAACAAGGGAGGGGAAGAGAGAGATGATAGATAGCTACTCGATGAGTAGGAACCATTGGAAAGCGAAATACTCATGGGCCCTTCATTCTAGCCCTTTTATTGAGGTTTCTCCCTTGGGTAAGCCCTTGGAATCTGATTGGCTCTTGGGCTTGTCTGTCACCTCTGCCTTGATTTCCCTCAACTCTGTGACCTTTGTCTTTTGGCAGAGGGCAAGCTTAATGACGGGTGCCTTAGGGCTAGTTAATGCAGATATAAGAATCAAAAGGGAGAGTTTGTTTTCTTTGTGTCAATCCGATTACCTGGGGCCTTCCTGGAATTAGTCTGTTTGCCTTTACCTCCTTAACTGCTGGAATGTAGCTGCCTTTATGTTTCTAACTATTTGAGTATAGCTGTCTGGCTTTTAGAGTCTGGCTATAGAGAATAACATCTAATGAAGCCTTTACAGTATCTTTTCCCTACCTGTGGAGACTCCTGTCCCTACAATATTTTATGGACACCTGTCCCTACAATATTTTATCTAGGCTACCTGCCTTAGGGTGCGTTAGCACTCCCACCCTTAATCCCAGCACACTTAATCCTAGTATCACATCCTTGATCCACATCCTTGATCCCAGCAGAACTCCCAGCAGAACTGTACCAGAACAATCAGTGTTGTAATCACACTCTAGATTCAGCCACCTCTGAAAAAAACCCCATCTATGACCTCATGAGGCTTTGAGGCGACATGTAGATACAAACTTTAATAGATATGCAAGCTGCTTCCAGGATTTAGCGATCACAGATTGCACTGTTATAGTCATTGGTATGTGTGTTCCATTGTAATATGATGACTTGAAATGTTTCAGGAAGGTGCCTAGAAGGGAAATAGCTAGGTTGAATGGAATGTCTATTTTTAGTTTTTTGAGGAATCTCCATACTGATTTCCATAGTGGTTGTACTAATTTACATTCTCACTAGGTGTGTAGGAGGGTCCCTTTGTACCACAGCCTGACCTGCGTTTGTCATTACTTTGATTTCTTGATGATAGCCATTCTTTTCATTGTAAGATAAACTCTCTGTGTTGTTTTAATTTGAATTTCTTTGCTGGCCAGTGATGTTGAATGATTTTTCATGTATTTAATTGCCACTTGTATTTCTTTCCTGAGCAGTATGTATTCATTTTAGTTGCCGATTTTGTTATTGTGTCTTCTATTGTTTTGGAGCGGTCTGATTTTTTTATATATTCCAAATATTAATCCTCTGTCCAAGGAGTAGCTGGAAAAAAATTCCCATTCTGTAGATTGTCTCTCACTTATAAATACATTAAGCATATCTACATGTCCTATTAGCATTACTGATTTTTTCTCAAAATATAGAACAGGAATTGTTAAAACCTTGTGCCACTAAGTGGGGAGGAGTTCAGATGTGTTATTTCCTTCATGTTGTACAGAAAACAAACATTTCCGGAACATTTATGTGTGCCAGCCATGGTGCCAGCATGGGGAATGCATCCACTAACTGACTCACAGTGTTTCTTGATAGCCTTTCATGCTCTGGGCACTGAACAAAGAGATGGGATACAATAGTGAACAAAAGCAGGAAAAGATTAGTGGTGGGGACAGACAGATGTAAAAGTACAAATAGTATAGTCATTTTAGTTTACAGAATGTGTTTTATTGTAGGGACAGGGGTCCCCATAGTTAGGGAAAAGATAGGGTAAAGGCCGCATCAGACATTACACATAAAAGCAGCTACCTTCCAACAGTTAAGGAGATAAAGGCAAAGAGACTAATTCTGGGAAGGGCCCAGGTAATCTGATTAACATACAGAAAACAGACTCCCTTTTGACTCTTATATCTGCATTAACTAGCCCTAAGGCACCCACCCATAAATTTGCCCTCTGCCAAAAGACAAAGGTCACAGAGTTGAGGGAAATCAAGGCAGAGGTGACAGACAAGCCCAAGAGCCAGTCAGATTCCAAGGGCTGACTCAAGGGAAAAACCTCAATGAAAGAGCTAGAACGAAGGGCCCACGAATATTTCGCTTTCGAATGCTCCCTACTTGTCCAGTAGCTATCTATCATCTCCTTCCCCCACCTTTTCACCACTTTTAAATAAATTGTCCTCTAAATAAAATGTCTCCTCTTAATTTAAACTCGGTTTCTTTGAATCTTTACTGTAGCTGGGTTTACGATCGCTGGGAATGACATTTTCTAGCGGGGCAGCAGCTCACAGTCTACCTCTGGATGTAACAATATAAGGGACAGAAAGAGCCTTGCCTACCCCTATTGCTGCAGTATCATTTAATCCCAATCAAAAGCTGCAAAATAGGGTTTTTTCCTATTTTGCATATAAAAATCAATATTCACAGAGGTAAGTTTTTCAGAACAGATAGCGCGCACCTTGTCAGTGGTGGAGTTGATCAGTAAACATCTGATATGGACTTTAAAACTTTTGTCCTCTGCTATTGATTTAGGGGGATAAAATATACCTCCCAACCTGCTAGAAATCAGGTACACTGACTTCTTGTTCCCCGAAGTCGAAGAATGAATTCTAAGGAACAAAGGAGGTTAAGAGTAGGAAATTTATTGAGAGACAGAAAGAGCTCCTGAGAGACAGGAGGGGAGCCGAGGGGGTTGCCAATGAGCTCACTTTTCCGGGGAAGCTTTATAGAGCAAAATCGTGAGGCGGTTATAATATGTGTCAAAATGATGATTAACCAATAATACTACAAGTATAGTCGCTTAGGTAATATTGATCCAATGGAAAAGAAGGTCACATAACAAATGAACATGGAAAGAATAAGGGAATTCCAGGATGGGTTGGGAATCTGGAGGTCTTGGTCGCCCACCTGGGTGACCTAGACTTT
>QZML01002906.1:24525-37005 GCA_016801275.1 Hystrix brachyura
GTTCATTGTTTATCTTCATTGTTTATCCCTCAGCCTTATCTTGAGTCCTGACCTTCAATGGATGCGCCTCGAGTCATAGTTGTACTGTGTTCTCCTCTTGTGTATTGACTCCATTGAGGGCCCAGACCTGTCTGACTGCCTATAATATTTCTACCTTACTTCGCTGTCTATAATACTATGATGCTCATTTTAAAACAGCTGTGATGTGATGGTTAAGCTACGTGTGAATGAATATATGGTTATTATCATTTACATTCTCTCTATCTTTTCCACAAGTGCATCAAAGTTATAAATGCCTTACTGAAGTGGGACATGGTGGTGCATATCTGTAATCCCAGCAACATGAGAGGCTGAGGCAGGAGGATCACTGCCAAGTTAAAGGCCAGCGTGGATGATATAGTGGGGTTAAGACCAGTCTGAACTATGTAGGGAGACCCTGCCTCAAACAAACAAACAAACAAGCCTTACTGGAATCATTGGCTGGCATTTATTAATGATAATCTTCCAGTTCAGTAGATGTAAACAAGGGAATGAATTAATATCACAAAATTTGCTCACATTGAGCAATGCTAGGCTCTCTTGATTAATGGCAGCCTTGGTTTATTTACTTGCTTCCTTGTTTAATCTCAGAAAATATCAGTCTTAAAGACAGCAAATTATTATATCTGTCCTCTCATAGTTTAAGAAAGAGGTTCACCTAAAAATTTCTCAGGAAAAAGAAATTTTCATTAGATTTGAAGGGAAAGTTAAGTGTTTCACTCCACAAAATATATTTAACAACTCCTATGTATCCTAAATGCAATTAACACTGATTCAGTACCCTTAAGTATACCACAAAGGAAGACTCCCATATTTATTTTAATATTTGTTATCTTTTCTACCACTGAGGACTTAGAGCTCAGAGAGAGAAAAGACATAAAATAATTCTAATGATTGTGTCAAGTACTATAAAGAATGCTTACATAGAGGACTGGGCTACAGGGTGGGGAGCTGACTCTTTCTGGAGAGCAGTGGATGGTTTGACCAGTTGAAGACACCTGTGGGAGGGTACTCCAGGCATGCAGACTCATAATAGGGAATATTTGTTGCTAACTGCCCCCTCAAAAAAGTGGGGATCTACACTCTTCCTAGTCCTTTTCTGCTCACAAAATGTCCAGGCTTGATGACCAACCATAATCAAATGAGCAGATAAAAAGCCAAAACACACCCAAGGTCTTGGCAGCTCAGCCTGGTCAGACTGTAAACTGTGAAACAGTCTACCCACTAGGTCAGGGAAACGAACAAATTACAATATAGGACACAGGTTACTAATGTTACATTTTTACACATTAGCTTCTTTTTATTAGTGCATATTAGTTATACAGAATAGGGGGCTTCACTGTGGAATATTTGTACATGCATATATTTCCTCCATTATCCTCTTTGTCTTTGCTTCCCCTCTACTCTTGATTCCCTTCCTCTTCCCTAATAGTCTATATTCTACCTTCATGTGTGAAAGAAAACATACAATATTTGACTTTCTGGGCCTGACTTTTTTTTATTTAACATGATGACGTCTATTTCCATCCATTTTCTGCAAATGATATGATCTTGTTCTTCTGACTAAATGTTCCATTACACACACACACACACACACACACACGCACACACACACACCCCACCACTTTTCTAATCCATTCAATTGTTGTGGGCACCTGGGCTATTTCCAGAGCTTAGCTATTGTGAATTGATCTGCAATAAACATGGGTATGCAGTACACTGTGGTTTTTTAAAAGTTTTCACAATCCAATGTTGTCAGAGAGACAATAGATCATTTCTACTTTTAGACAAGTAAAATCAGTTCCAAAAGATTGAGCAGCCTGCTTAAAATAACAAAATAAAATAGGCAGAAAACTAGGATTCAAACAAAGGCCATATCATTCCTAATCCAGTAATCTCCTGTCTAAACAACATAAGAGAAAAATTGAAAATACGGAATGGAATAGCACAATAGAAAGCAAAATGCACGATTCTGGGGTATTTAGGGAATACTGTGAAAGACTGTTTAACCTGCACTCTTCACAGGCATTAACTTGTCCATTGCTATTTGTGCAGGTGAAAGACTATGGGAAGTTTCAACACCAGTCTTAGAGATGGCTTCATTCTGGTGGGCTTCTCAGACTGGCCTCAACTAGAACTCTTCCTTTTTGTCTTCATTTCAGTTTTCTACTCCCTAACTCTCTTGGGCAACACCACCATTATTGCTCTCGCCCGACTGGACCCCAGATTGCACACACCCATGTACTACTTCCTCTCCCATCTGTCCTTCCTGGACCTCTGTTTTACCACCAGCACTGTGCCTCAGCTCCTGATCAACCTTCAGGGACATGACCGCACCATCAGCTACGCCGGGTGTGTGGCCCAGCTTTACATCTACCTTGCTCTGGGCTCCACTGAGTGTGTGCTCCTGGTGGTGATGGCATTTGACCGTTATGCTGCTGTGTGCCATCCCCTCCACTACACAACCATTATGCACCCCAACCTTTGCCATGCTCTGGCTATCTCCTGCTGGATGGGAGGCTTCATAAACTCTCTGATTCAGACAGGTCTCATGATGGCCATGCCTCTCTGTGGCCACCACCTGAACCACTTCTTCTGCGAGATGCCTGTATTCCTGAAGTTGGCTTGTGAGGACACGGGAGGAACAGAGGCCAAGATGTTTGTGGCCCGAGTCATAATCGTTGCTCTTCCTGCAGTACTAATTCTAGCTTCCTACGTACACATTGTTAAGGCTGTGCTGAAGGTCAAGTCAATGGCTGGGCGCAGAAAGGCTTTTGGGACTTGTGGGTCCCACCTCCTGGTGGTTTTCCTTTTTTATGGCTCAGCCATTTACACATACCTACAGCCCATCCACAGTTACTCTGAAAAGGAGGGAAAATTTGTTGCTCTTTTTTATACTATAGTCACTCCCATTCTCAATCCTCTGATTTATACCCTAAGAAACAAAGACGTGAAGGGGGCTATGTGGAAGGCAGTAAGAAGAGGCCAAGACTCGAGACCATAGGTAAAAGAAGGTCAATAAAATTTAGGTAATAACCCCCTCAGATCATGGGTTCTTTCCTGCTTCTTGGAAGGCTGTTGGTCAGTAGGAAACAGACCTCTGTAGTTCTCAGGGCTTTGGTGCCTTCCAAGCTTGGAAATTTCTGGGAAGTCGCCTTGAAATTCTTTCTAGTTCTTTTTTTATGACCATTGTTCTTCCAGGAGGAAGCACATATTTTTATCTTTTATCATTGTTTTAAAGCAACAAGGTCTGAAAATGGGTGAATTGTGGCAATATACAGAGACAGGGCTTGAGTTCTTAGTAAGTATGAGAGTGATCCAAAGCTTAATTTGAAGTCATAATGTTTTTAAAGTCAGTGATTCCCAATGTAGCGTCGTGTCATTGTGCTCAAAAACAGAGGAAAAGTTCACCATGCTCTTTGAATTATCTATGGCCCTGGCCATGTCTGCTCTCTTCTCAGCGGCCATTTCTAAGTTTTTTTTTACAGTAATTACCTTTCCATAATACTTGAAGAAAACAAGAAGATCATGAATAAATGTGCTGAATGCAGCATGTAGAATTTCCAATATCATGTTTTCCCCTGCTCAAAAATGGCAAAATTACGGTGGTGCCTTGGTTCACAAAACTAATTCTTTCCACGTTTCTGGTTACAAACCGAATTGGATGAGAACCGAATCAAATTCAGTGCATAGAGTTAATGTTGACCTTATGGAGAAATTTGATTCAGTTCTCATCCAATTCGGTTCACTACCAGAATTGTGGAAAGAATTACATTTGTGAACCGAAGCATCACTGTATCAGAATGCACTGAGTAAAAGGAGGCATCAAAGTGTCATCAGCTGTACTGAGTCTCAGTCATGCTGCTTGGTGTCATAAACAAGATTCCAAAGATATGAGCACAAACTAATGAGCGGTGAAGAATAGAGGAAAGAAGAATAAAAGGGAAAGACACAAATAAGAAAAGAGATTCTTAAGTGGTGGGAGTGGTGTGAGGTTCTAGAAATACTAGGCTGAAGTATGAAAATGATCATTTCAAATCCTACCAACACTATGTCACTCTATGAACTTACATGATTGATTCGTGTCACAGTGCAGGTATAATAATCTTTAAGTCTCCTTAAATTTTATGTTGCACTACCTTTTAGTTCAATAAGATAACATGTTTGCTAATATTTGAAAAATATTCTTACACAAATCATCCTTCACCCCAGTCTTATGAAATTTAGTTCGATTACATTCCCTGTTTATTTATGAGGAACCTGAAGTTCACAAGTTTAAATCACTTATATAAATTCATATTGCTAGAAACGGGCGATGCTGAGATCACAGTTTCAGTAACCTTAAATCCAACTCTTACTAGAACACAATTCAACTTTCATTTTCTGAGAGCAAAATTTTAATACAGGAAGTTTGAGGGCAGAAAATTACAGGGACAGAGAATGAAATATGAGCTTAATGTGCTTCACAGTTTTGCTTTAATTGAGAATAACCAAAGAATTCTGGGTTCTTCTCAGTAACACAAATTTTGGTTAGAGGGCATGTTTATCTTCTTGCACAAATATCCAGCAATCATCGTTCTCTTGTCTTGAAGTTTAGTACACTTTAAGTACAATGCTATGCAGTTTGGTACACTGTCATCTTAATTTTTACAATACAAATATAGGAATTATTTTCCTCCCCCAATTGGTTTACTAATCAAAATCCTGAAATTTCAGTAGTGTGATTAGCCTTACCTAGGCATTAAATGGAGGGTCAGGATTTGAATCTGGCCTGTTTTATTCTAAGTCTGACCCACCTAGCCATTACCTAAGCATCCATATTTTATATTTAGAAAGTGAAGGCCCTAACTATCTACATAGAACAAATGTTTTTTCTCCTGTATCAAAACCTAACAATTCAAGCACATGTATTAATATAATGAATAAGTGGAAATTATTTGAACCACCTGGATATAATTTAATAAATTTACTTTGTGGTTAATGTGTCATCCTTTCACTTGGCATTTTGTAAACATAGGTAGCCAAATATATTTAAAAGAGCGTATCTATAGCTAAGAAATATAAAGAGGCCACTGCTACAAGTGGCTTACACAACCGTTGTTTTTCATCAAGAAAGATTTTCTGTGAGGTAGATGCCATTTCCATGAGACACCTGCCAGAGTCACTGAATTGTTTCCAAAGTTTCTTTCCTGCATGGAGCAGAATAGTAACACCTTGGCACCTGTCTTCTTTGTCTCTTAAACCTTTAAACCTTTTTCAATTGACCTTCTGTTTGGTAAAACATCTAAATGAAATTTTAATCTAGAAGTAATGTTTGGCTCTTAGCCATGGATAAAAGAGGAAGATGGAAAAGATTGGCTCTTGAGAGGAAAAAATTAAGTGACAATTTAACAGAGAAGAAATAACCAAATTTTATAGACTTTGTAGTAAATACCAGAAAAATATGATATATATACACATTGAAAAACATTCCTGGACTTCATAACTTGCTTTTGTTATTAAACAACAACAAAAAAAAAGGTAGAACTTCATTGGTGTTACTGATAGTATTTATACTTAAACTCCATAGTATAAGATCAGGAAAAAAACAAAGGTGTCCCCTGAAGGTTTATTCCAATTTTTAAGGCAAAAGATTCATTATCATCAATGACATTCATGAAATTTCCACAAGGAGGGGAAAATATTAAAATATTAGTTCAGTGCTCATTTTATCATTTCATATGTTTCAAAGGAAATGACAACCCAGTGACAAGATAAAGTAATAAAGGGAGTGATTTAGGTTCTGAAACGGAGTAATAATGGGAGTGATTTAGGTTCTGGAATGTACCAAATAACCCTAGACTTGGCAGCTTGGTCACTCCCAGAATGTTCTCTGACCTGCTTAGTTCTTAGCGTTCTTAGCCAAATCCACTGGTAATGCACAAATGAAAGGATATGTGTTTGGTTTTGGCATTTCTCATTACTAGATGCTTCTAACAAGAGGCCCCCCTGTCTAGACCCAAGTCTTACCTATCACAAAGCATCACCATGAGTGGCTCTCAGATGCTTCCGGACCCTGAACAGCATGAAGTAGCAGGCACATGGGACACCACACCTGGCCCATGTGGCTGCTTTTCAGTCCTCTATCCTTGGAGCAGAGTGTGACTCAATGCTCCAGGCCTCACAGATCCCTCTATTCATCACAGTGTGGCCTAATGTAACCACGAAGTCAGAGCTACAACCTCAGGACAGTGCAACCTTTCCTCTGAGAGATGTCATGTACTTTATGAGGCCTGGAAATAGCCACAGAAAGTGGACAGGGTCTGTAGAGAAACAAGAGATCCCTGACCAGACTGCGTAGATCTGGTGCTCCTAAACTTGAGATTGTGGCACTCTCCTCAGAAATGTCTCCCTCTAAGGAAAGCAGCTCATTTGACAATGTTTAGTGAGAACTATCTAGGCCCGGATCCAAAATGATTCCAGTGGTTCATATAGTGAAAGTGGTGATACAACTACAGGAGCTCCTTCAGTCCCCGGCTTTGGAGTTTTGCTGCGGTACGCAGAATAAAAATAGCTACTGAAGCCCCTGAACATGCCAGCTATTGCCTGCTCATAATATGAATGCCCATAAAAAGAAACTGAATAGAAAATGATGGGCCCAGAGGAACCCACCACTATCCTACCTGCCCAGAGTAAGGCAGGGATGATCTCCAAGCCACAGAAGAGTGAGGGATCCTCAGCTGCACAGCAGATCTAGACTGGAGGGACCCCTGGCCAAGACCCCGTCTCCACCATGTCCACCCAGGGCTGCATACTCTGCTGGATGGAAAATTAGACCCAATACTGCCACTAGTCACTCACCTGGAAAGAGTACACAGGGATGGTCACCACCCAAACTCAAACCAGTTCAAGAAAGGCATTTTGCCTGCCTGCCTCTTCTTCCCACCTGTCCAGCCTCCTTCAGGAGCTGCTAAGGTTCAGGTAAGGTTCAGGTCCAAAAACTGGCTCCAAAATTCGCACCATAACTCAGCCTTGGACTTCACTTTCGCAAGCACTGACCTCTGTCCCCACTATAACTTGACCCTGGCTAATGCACCTACTTGGCAAGACCAGGGTGCTTCAGTCCTGGCCAAAGCCATGAGGCAGGAAGGCGAAAGAAAGGAAAGAAAGAAAGAAAGAAAGAAAGAAAGAAAGAAAGAAAGAAAGAAAGAAAGAAAGAGAGAGAGAGAAAAGGTGTTCCATAGGAAAGAGGATGTGTGGAATTGTCTCTCTTTGACATGACCTTATATGCAGAAAACTGTAAAGACTTCACCAAAAACTGTCAGAACTGGTAAATGAATTCAGTTAAGTTGCAGGACACAAAATCAACATGGAAAAATAAGTAGCATTTGTAATCATTAACAACAAACTATCTTAAAAAGAAGCCGAGAGTCAAATCCTATTTCCAAGAAAATTAAAAAGAATAAAATAGTTAAAAGTAAACGTTACCAAGGAAAAGAATGGTCTCTATAATGAAAACTATAAAACATTGATGACAAAAATTTTAGATAACACAATAAATAAAAAGATACTCTATGTCATGGATTGAAGAATTAGTATTGCTAAGTATCCATATTGGCCAAAGTGGTATGCAGATCAGTGCAATCCTATATTAGTTCCTTTTCTTGTTGCTGAGATAAAATACCCAAGACCCAAAGTTAAAACACTAAAGGTTTACTGTAGTTCACAGTTTGTAGCGGTTTCAGTTCATAGTTGGCTGGCTCCAAGGCAGGGTGGATGGCAGAGGGCCATAGCAGACCAGGCAGGCAGAAGGCAACAAGCAACAAGCAACGAGCAACAAGCAATAGTCCTCTTTCTGTCTCTTATGTTTTATCCAGGCCATCCACCTTACTCATACCCCTACTCCTAGCATTGACCTGTGAACCAAATCCAGCATCACATCCTTGATTCCAGCATCACACACACACTCTAGATCTAGCCACCTCTGAAAAGCCCCAGCTATGACCGAATGAGGTTTTGGTGGGACATCTAAATACAAGCCATAAAAGATTCCCATCAACATTTCAATGGCTTTTTCCCACAGAAATAGAAAAAAAAATTCTAAATGTCGTATAGAACTACAAAAGACCCCAGTGGGCAAATTTGAAAAAGAACAAAGCCAGAGATATTATATTTAATGATTTCACACTCTGTGATAATGATATACTAATCAAACAGCATAGTATGGGCATAAAACAAACACACAAACAATTTTTCAATGGGGCAGAACCCAGAACCCAGAAATAAAACTATGCATATATAGTCAACCAATTTTTAATTTAAAAAGCCAGGTCTATACAATGGAAAAGTGAAGATGGTTTTGGAAAAACTGAATATCCACATGCAAAAACTAATATTGGATTGTTTCTCATACAGTGTTCAAAAATAAATTCAAAGTGGACTTAAAATATTTACTTTAAGACTTGAAAGTATAAAACTCCTTGAAAACATAGGGGGAAACTTCTTTGACCTTCGTCTCAGCAATAATTTTTGGGATTTGACAGCAAAAGCATGGCAAACAGATACAAAAGTAATGAAATGATACCATACCAAGCTAAAAAGCCTCTCCGCAGCAAAAGAAGCAACCAATAAAATAAAAAGATAACTTACAGAATGAGAAGAAATATATGTATCCTACACACTTAATAAGGGGTTAATGCCTAAAATTGATAAGGAATGCATACAAATCAATTGCAGGAAAACAACTCAATTTAAAAATCAGAAATGGGTCTGCAAAGACACTTCTCTAAAGAAGTCATATAAATTGCCAGTAGGTATATAAACAGATATTCAGCATTACTAATTATCAAGGAAATAAGTACAAATAAAAATCGCAATGAGCTCTCACCTCATAGCTCTTAGGATAGCTACTATAAGACATCAAAAGATGACCAGTGTTTGGCAACCATGAAGAGAACAGGAAAATTTGCACCCCGTCCAATTACTATGGCGTGTTTCTAGCAAATCACAGCCATTATGGAGAAGAGTGTAAAGATTTCTCAGAAAATTAAATACAGAACTACCAGATTATCCAGCATCCCACTTCTGGGTATACATCCAAAGGAAATGACTGTCTCAAAGAAACATCTACACTCCCATGCTCATTGCAGCATTAAATAGCCAAGATATAAAAATCACTAGTGTTTTTCAGCAGATGAATGGATAAAAAATATATCTATCACATATTTTAAACATATATTTAATATATTAGATTTATTATTATTAGATATACATTAGACATGTTTTATATACATTGAAATGGAATATTATTCACCCCTTAGCAAAAAGTCAACATTGCCATTTGCAGAACATCGATGAACCTGGAAGACATTATGCTAAGTGAAATAATCCAGACATGGAAAATACTGTATTTCTCACTCATATATGTATGGAATCCAAAAAAAAAAGAAAAAAAAAAGAGAATAGTGTCAAACTCATTGAAGCAGAGAGTACACTGAGGTTGCCAGAGACTGCAGGATGAGAAAAAAGAGATGATATTGGTGAAAAGGTACTGGAGACTTATCATATAGCTCAGTAACTAGAGTTAATAATAATGCATTGTGTTATTGAAATTGCTGAAAGTTGAGAAGGTGTTCTCACCATGAACAAAACTAATGGTTATTATTTGAGATGATGAATATGTTAATTGGCCTGATGGTGTCAATCATTCTTTAATGTATGCATATATCAAAACGCCCTAAATACATGCAATGTGTATTTCTCAAAAGATCCATAATAAGTTCCTTAGGAGATGGATGGTTACTTAAGGAATGATTTAGATTGGAGGGTGATTCTTTAACTGCAAAAGAAGGGGTCAGATGCACTCACATCAGAATCATCAGCAGGAAAAAATACTCTTATTCTCATGGATTGTAGGGTGTGTGTGTGTGTGTGTGTGTGTGTGTGTGTGTGTGTGTGTGTGTTGAGAGGAAGGAAAACATGCATGTGTTGTCTGTGTTGACAACCTCTAAGAGACCCACTGTGACATTAGGAGACCAAGGTGCAGAAGATGTAGGAGGAAATCCTTGTCACCAATGCTCAACAATAGTCACGTTCATCTCCATCTAGTCTCTGCTATTCTGTGAGCAAAACTGCAGCTAACTCTCTGTGTTTAAATTCTGTTCTTGTATCTCAATGCACAGATATGCTGCTTGATTAATCACAAACTGAGTCAGAAGAATACTAAAGAGAAAGACGTTCCTTTGGCTGAATGGAGTCCTCATCCGTGTTTAGCACTTCAGATTTTTTGAAGATTTTTATGTTTCTTTCTAGTTCTTCCTGGCATTGATGTAAGAGAGCTGAACTTGACATTTCTTGTATTACAACACAACACAGTCCAATACAGTGCCCTTGCTCATTAATCCTTGAATTTCAAGTCTGGGTGTGCTCAAGAGGCTGTTCTTTTAAGCAAAATATAATAGAAGAGGGAAATATCCAGAAAATGATGGAAAGCATATTATAAAATGTTGTGTAAGTAATCTTCGCTGACATTTTAACTATATTAAGAGGTTCCTGAAGAGGTGATCAGATTGTGAGGGCATGAACCTCATCAATGGTTTAGCTCATGGATGGGTGGATAGCTGAATGGCCTGTTACAAGCTGACACCTACTTAGAAGAAGTTATTTATGGGGATGTGACCTTGGAGACCATATCTGGTCTCTTACTTTTTCCTCCTCGGTGTTCTCCCCTCCTGCTTTGCTTCCCAGTCACCAGGAGTTGAGCAGCTTTCCTCCACCATGCCCTTCCACCACTGTGTTTCTACCTTGGAACCAATCAACCATGGAGTGAGGCCTCTGAAAAATTAAGTCAAAATAAACGTCTGCAGTAATTTATGATACACTTCAAAATAATTAAAAGGATACAAAACTACCCAACACATAGAAATATTAAATGGGAAGATAAAAATGCTGATTACCATGATTTGATCACTATACATTGAATAGATATATCAGATTATCATACTCTAGCCCATAAATTTGTACAAATATTATACCATTCCATTTATTACAGATTTTCATTAAAATTTATCCAAAATTACACAAACTTGCAGGCTGTTACACAAACTTACAGACCATAATACACTGTGCTTTCTGCTTATAAAAATAAGCAAGGCAAATAACCTCATAGATGCAGTGTCAAGTCACAACTACATGAAGTTGACTGTAGTGCCTAGTGTACGTGTTACTGTTTTAACTTTGGGTTATTAGGTTCTTGTTTTTAGGATATCTTTCTTCCTCTGAGTTCTCATTCCACTCTCCTTTTGCCCTCTTCTTGTTCCCTTGGGCCCTTTGCCTATTGGGTAAGATACATCCTCTTGTCTTTTCGTATCCATTATTTATCATTTTCTTTACTTTGTATTTTGCCTCACTCAAATGAGGGATACTATACGGTATTCAAACTTGGGAGTCTAGTTTATTTCACTGAACATTATGTTTTCTGGGTCCGTTCATTTTCCTATAAATGACTCTAATTTGTCCTTCTTTATAGCTGAATAGTATTCTATTATATATAGGTACCACATTTTATTTATCCAGTTATCTATTGATGGGTATACAGGTCTTAAAGCCTGAAAGTAGAAATCCCATATGACCCAGGCACTCTCCTACTGGGTATCTTCCCCGCACACAGGTATCACTTTAGTATGATGTTTTTAGCCCTTTGGGGAAGATACCTAGTAGGGGAGTGGCTGGGTCCTATGGGATTTCTACTTTCAGGATTTTGAGAAATCTCCATACTGATTTCCATAATGGTTTTACTAGTTTGCATTCCCACCAACAGTCTAGGACGGTTCCTTTTTCACCACAACCATGCCGTCATTTGTTATTGTTTGATTTCCTCATGGTTACCATTCTTTCCAGGGTAAGGTGGAATCTTAGAGTTGTTTTCATTTGCATTTCTCTAATGGCCTAAGATGTTGAACATACTTTCTTATGCTTGCTGGCCATTTGTACTTCTTCTGTGAAGTATCTGTTCATTTCTCTTTCCCATTTCTTGATTGGTCTTTTTATTTTAGGTGATCTAATTTTTCATGAGTCATTAATTTTAGGTCATTTTTTAAAGTTCTTGTATATTCTACATATTAGTCCTGTGTCTGAGGAGTCACTAGAAAAGATTTTTTTCCCCATTCTGTGGATTTTTCTCATCACTCTACTAATTGACTTTTTGCTGTCCAGAAGCTCTTTAGCCTAGTATAATCCCGTTTGTTGATTCTTGCTCTTTCCTGTGCAATTGATGTTCTGTTTAGAAAGTCATTTCCCAGTCCTATGTGTTCAAGTGTTTTACCTATTTTGTCTTCCAGAAGGTTTAATGTTTCTGTTTTAACATTTAGATTTTTCATTGATTTTGATTTTAATTTAGTATGTGGTGAGAGATACAGGTCCAGTTTCATTCTTCTACAAACAGATAACCAGTTTTCCCAACAC
>QZML01002912.1:5206-16675 GCA_016801275.1 Hystrix brachyura
GATATGGCTCCCAATGAGAGGTAGCTTGCCTTTTGGCATGGCAAAATACTCAGGGCCACTTCGGAAGGTTGAGGACACATGTGAACATACCGGCAGGTACTTCGATATAGGGGCAGGGCACAAGAAAATTTACTCAGTGTGTGTGTTAGGATTAGTGTTCTTCTGAGGTTCAGGGTGTCAATTCATGCTGCAAAATACATGGTCTGGGTAACCACGAGCAGGGCACACCAGACCTTCCAGGCAAGGTTCTCTCTAGAGGCCTGGCACAACACAATGTTGCCACGGTTAGGGTTAGGATTAGGGTTCCTGTGAGAGTTAGCATGAAGAGTCACACAGCCACATACTTGGGTGAGGGGCCAAGATTAGAGCCCACCAATTCTGCGAATAGGGCAAAGCTTAGCTGCATGTCACAACCAAATTTCCTGAAGGTTATGGTTAGCATTCATGTTCTGATGAGGGTTAGGGTGACAATCTACGCTGAAAAACACTTCCCGTGGGTCACCAAGTTTAGGACACACTGGATCTTTCAGGCAGAGTCATGATCAGAGGCACGGCTCAAAGCAATTTCCCCAGAATTAGGGTTAGGATTAGGTTTCCTGTGAGGTTTCTTGTGCAGATTCCTGCGGCCAAATACTTGGCCTTGGCTGCCAAGTTTAGGGCACACAGGAAATCTTAGAGTTATGGCCAGGATTGGCTGCATGGCACAAGAAAATTTCTTCCAGGTTACAGTTAGGAAGCATTCTGGTGGGGTGTAGCACTAAGACTCACGCTGCCAAATACTTGGCCTGGCTTGCCAAGTTTAAGGCACACCAAATCTTACCATTCACATTAGGCTTAAAGGCATGCACACTGAAATTTTGTCAGGCTTAGGGTTAAGAGGAGAGTTATGGTGAAGGTTAGAGTGATGATTCATGCTGCAAAACATTCTGTATTGCCGGATAAGTTGAGGACACACTGGATCTTAGAGGCAGACTTTGATTTAGGTGCAGGGCACAACAAAATCTACTCAGGGTTAAGGTTAGGATTAGCGTTCTAGTGGGGCTCAGCAATAAGATTCACACAGCCAAATACTTGGCCTGGCTTTCCAAGTTTAGGGCACACTAAACTTTGTGGTGCGGCACAACAAAATTTCGTCAGGGTTAGGGATCAGATGAATGTTGTGGTGAAGATTAGAGTGAGGATTCATACTGCAAAACATTTCATATTGCTGATAAACTGAGGGCACACCGCATCTTACGGGCAGACTTCGAAATAGGGGGAGTACACAACAAAATTTACTCAGGGTTAGAGTCAGGATTAGCGTTATGGTGAGGCTCAGTGTGACGATTCATGCTTCAAGATACTTGGAATGGGTGTCCATATTTAGGGCACTCAGAACTTGCAGGCAGAGTTCTCACTAGAGGCCCTGTGCAACATCATGTCACCATGGTCCACGTTAGGATTAGTGTTCCTGTGAGAGTTAGCGTGAAGTTTCATGCAGCCACATACTTGGGCGAGGGGGACTAGATTAGGGCCCACCAATTCTGTGACTTAGGGCAAAGCTTAGCCGCATGTCACAACCAAATTTCCTGAAAGTTAGGGTTAGCATTCTTGTTCTGATGAGGCTTAGGGTGATGATTCACGCTGAGAAACACTTGGCATGGGTCACCAAGTTTAGGACACATCGGATCTTTCAGGCAGAGTCATGTTCAGAAGCACAGCGTGACGAAATTTCCACAGGGTTAGGGTTAGGATTAGCCACCTGGTGAGGCTCGGGGTGATGATCCATGCTGCAAAATACTTGGCATGGGTCGCCACCTTTAGGGTACCCCAGAACTTCCAGGCAGAGTTCTCTCTAGAGGCCTGTGGCAACACAATGTTGCCATGGTTAGGGTTAGGATTAGGGTTCCTGTGAGGAGATGACATGAAGATTCATGCGGCCATATACTTGGGCAAGGGGGCCATGATCAGAGCCCACCAATTTTGCGACCTAGAGCAAAGCTTAGCTGCATGTCACAGCCCAATTTCCTGAAATTTAGGGTTCGCATTCATGTTCTGATGAGGGTTAGGGTGACGATTCATGCTGAGAAACACTTGACATAGGTCCCCAAGTTTAGGCCAGACTGGATCTTTCAGGCAGAGTCATGTTTGGAGGAACGGCATGCCAAAATTTCTTCAGGGTTAGTGTTAGGATCTGGCTTCCTGTGAGATTACTCATTCAGATTCATGCATTCACATACTTGACCTCAGCTGCGAAGTTTAGGGCATAGGAATTCCTAGGTCTGGGGCCAGGCTTTGTGGCATGGCACAAGAAAATTTCCTCCAGGTTGGGGTTAGGATTAGCGTTCTGGTGGGATTTAGCACTAAGATTCACACTGCCAAACACTTGGCCTGGTTTGCCAAGTTTAGGGCACACCAAAACTTACCATTTAGGTTAGGCTTATCGGCACATCACAAACAAATTTCATCAGTGTTAGGGTTAAGAAGAGCGTTCCTGTGAAGTTTAGAGTGATGATTCATGCTGCAAACCATTCGGTATTGCTGGACAGGTTGAGGGCACACCGGATGTTTTGGCCCGACTTCAATGTAGGTTGAGGGCTCAACAAATTTACTCAGGGTTAGGTTTAGGATTAGCATTCTGGTGAGGGTGAGGGGGACATTTCATACTGCAACATACTTGGCCTGGGTCACCACATTTAGGGTACCCCAGATATTCCAGGCACAGGTCTCTCTATAGACCTGACAGAACACACTTTTGACACAGTTAGGGCTAGGATTATGGTTCCCATGAGAGTTAGCATGAAGATTCATGTGGTTCCATACTTGCTCAAGGGGGCCAAGATTAGGACCCACCAATTCTTTGACTTAGGGAACGCTTAGGCGCATGTCACAACCAAATTTCCTGAAGGTTACCTACAGCATTCGTGTTCTAATGAGGGCTAGGGTGACGATTCACGCTGAAAACCACTTGGCATGGGTCTCCAAGTTCCAGACATACCGGATCTTGTAGGCAGAGTCATTTTCAGAGGCACAGCATGACGAAATTTCAGCCGGGTTAGGGTTGGGATTAGGCTTCCTGTGAGGTGATTCATACAGCGAAGTACTTGACCTTGGATGCCAAGCTTAGCAAACATGAATTCGTAGAGGTAGGGCTAGGCTTTCGGTCCTGACATACAAAAATCTCCTCCAGGTTAGGGTTAGAATTCGTGTTCTGGTGAGGCTTAGTACTAAGATTCACACTGCCAAATACTTAGCCTTGCTTATCATGTTTAGGGCACATCAAAACTTACTGTGCCATTAGGCTTAGAGTCAGGGCAGGCACCAAATTTGTTCAGGGTTAGGGTTAAAATGAGCTTTGTGGTGAAGGTTAGAGTGATGATTCATGCTGCAAAACATTCAGCATTGTTGGGTAAGTTGAGAGCACACCGGATCTTACAGGCAGACTTTGAAGTAGAGGCATGGCACAACAAAATTTACGCAGGGTTAGGGTTAGGATTAGTGTTTTGATGAGGCTCAGGGTGACGATTCATGCTACGAGATACTTAGCCTGGGTCGCTATGTTTAGGGCACCCCATACCTTCTAGGTAGAGTTCTCACTAGAGTCCTGGCCCAACATTATGTTACCATGGTTAGCATTAGGAGTAGGGTTCCTGTGAGAGTTGGTATGAAGATTCGTGTGGCCATATACTTGAGTAAGGGGGCCAAGATCAGGGCCCAACAAGTCTTCAACTTAGGGCAAAGCTTAGCCATATGTCACAGCCCAATTTCCTGAATTTTAGGGTTCACATTCATGTTGCGATGAGGGTTAGGGTGACAATTCACTCTGAAAACACTAGGCGTAGGTCCCCAGGTTTAATCCAGACCGTATGTTTCAGGCAGAGTCATATTCAGAGGCATGGGACAACAAAATTTCTGCAGGGTTAGGGTTAGCCTGGGTAATCTCCTGTGAGATTACTTGCTCAGATTCATGCAGCCACATATTTGGCCTTGGCTCAAAAGCTTAGGGTACATGAATTCATAGGGGTGGGGCCAGGCTTTGCGGCATGGCATGAGAAAATTTCCTCCAGGTTAGGGTTAGGATTAGAATTCTGGTAGTGCTTAGCACTAAGATTTATGGTGCCCAATACTTGGCCTGACTTGCCAAGTTTAGGGGACATCAAATCTTATAGTTAACATTAGGCTTAGAGGCATGGTGCAACCAAATTTCATCAGGGTTAGGGTTAAGAAGAACGTTCTGGTGAAGGTTAGAGTTATGATTTATACTGCACAACATTCTGGATTACTGGACAAGTTGAGGGCACACCGAATCTTACAGGCAGACTTCGATTAAGTGGCACTACACAACAAAATTTACTCAGTGTTAGGGTTACGATTAGCATTCTGGTGATTCTCACAGTGACAATTCATGCCACAATATACTTGGCTTGCATCGCCAAGTTTAGGCAGACTGGATCTTTCATGCAAAGCCATATTCAGAGGAATGGTATGACGAAATATCCGTAGGGTTAGGATTAGGATTAGGCTTCCTGTGAGGTTTCTTGGGCAGATTCATGCGGGCAAATAATTGGCCTTGGCTGCCAAGGTTAGGGAACACGAAATCTTAGAGGTAGGGCCAGGCTTTGGAGCATGGCACAAGAAAATTTTCTCCTGGTGAGGGTTAAGATTAGTCTTCTGTTGAGGCTTATTAGCACTAAGATTTACACTCCCAAATACTTGGTGTGACTTGCCAATTTTCGGCCACACCGAATCTAAGCCACATTAACTTTAGGCTTAGGGGCACGGTGCAATCAAATTTCATCAGCTTTAGGGTTAAAATGAGTGTTTTGATGAATGTTAGAGTGATGGTTCATGCTGAAAAAATTCAGTATTGCTGGACAAGTTGAGGGCACACCTGATCTTACAGGCAGACTTCAATGTAAGGGCAGGGCAAAACAAAATTTATTCAGGGTTAAGGTTGAGATTAGTGTTCTGGTGAGTTGCAGGGTGACAATTCATGTTGTAAGATACTTGGCCTGGGTTGCCACATTTAGGGCACCCCACACCTGCCTGGCAGAGTTCTCTGTAGAGGTGTGGCAAAACACAATGTTGCCCTGGGTAGTGTTAGGATTAGGGTTCTTGTGAGAGTTAGCATGAAGATTCACGTGGCCACATACTTGGGCAAGGGGGCCAAATTAGGGCCCACCAATTATTCTAATTTGGGCAAAGTTTAGCCACACGTCACAACCAAATTTCCTGAAGGTTAGGGTTAGCATTTGTGTTCTGATCTGCGTTATGGTGAGGATTCACATTGAAAGACACGTGGCATGAGTCACCAAGTTTAGGACAGAATCGATGTTTCAGGCTGAGTCATGTTCAGAGGCATGGCAGAATGAAATTTCTGCAGGTTTATGGTTAGGATTAGGCTTCCTATAAGGTTTGTCGTGCAGATCCATGTTCCCAAATCTTAGCCTTGGCTGCCAACCTCAGGGCACAAGAAATCTGAGAGCTAGGGCCAGGCTTTGCAGTATGGCACAGGAAAATTTCCTCCAGGTTAGGGTTAGGATTAGCTTTCTGGTGGGGCTTTGCACTGAGATTTGCATTGCCAAATACTTGGCCTGGCTTGCCAAGTATAGGGCACACCAAATCTTTCCATGACCATTAGGCTCAGACACATGGTGCAACCATATTTCATCACAGTTAGGGTTAAGAGGAACGTTCTAGTGAAGTTTAGACTGTTGTTCCAAGCTGCAAAACTTTTGGTATTGGGTGACAAGTTGAGGGCGCTCCAGATTTTACCATTAATATTAAGCTTAGAGGCACAGCACAACCAAATTTCATCAGGATTAGGGTTAAGATTAGCATTCTGGTGAAGGTTAGAGTGATGATTCATGCTGCAAAACATTTGGTATTGCTGCAAATGTTGAGAGCACCCTGGATCTCACAGGCAGACTTGGATGTGGTGGCAGGACACCACAAAATTTACTCAGGATCAGGGTTAGGATTAGCGTTCTGGTGATGCTCAAGGTGATTATTCATGCTGCAAAATACTTGGCCTGGGTCGCCACGTTTAGGGCACCCCAGACCTTCCAGGTAGAGTTCTCCCTAGAGGCCTGGGGCAACACAATGTTGCCACGGTTAGGGTTAGCATTAGGTTTCCTCTGATAGCATGAAGATTCATATAGGCACATACTTGGGCGAGGGGGCCAAGATTAGGGCCCACCAATTCTTTGATTTCGGGCAAAGCTTAGCCCCATGTCACAACCAAATTTCCTGAAGGTTAGGATTGGCATTTGTGTTCTGATGAGGGTTAGGGTGAGGATCACGCTGAATAACCCTTGGCATGAGTCAAGTTTAGGACACACTGGATCTTTCAGGCAGAGTCATATTCAGAGGCATGGTACGATGAAATTTGGGCAGGGTTAAGTTTAGGATTAAGATTTCTGTGAGGTTTGTCGCACAGATTCATGTTGTCCAATACTTGTCCTTGGCCCACAAGCTTAATTCAAAAGAAATCTTAGAGCTAGGGTCAGGCTTTGTGGCATGGCACAAGAAAATTTCCTCCAGGTTAGGGTTAGGATTAGCATTCTGATGGGGCTTAGCACTAAGATTCACACTGCCAAATACTTGACCTGGTTTGCCAATCTTAGGGCACACCAAATCTTACCATTAACATGAGGATTAGATGCATGGCCCAAGGAAATTTCGTCAGGATTAGGATTCATATGAGTATTGTGGTGAAGGTTCAAGTGATGATTCATGCTGTGAAACATTCGGGATTACAGGACAAGTTGAGGGCACACTGGATTTTACAGGCAGACTTTGATGTAGGGGCAGGGCGCAACAAATATACTCAGGGTTAGGGTTAGGATTATGGTTCTGGTGAGGCTCAGGGTTACAATTTATGGTGGAAATACTTTGCATGGGTCACCACATTTAGGGTACCCCAGACATTCCAGGCACAGTTCTCTCTACAGGCATGGTGGAATGCAATGTTGACATGGCTAGGGCTAGGATTATGGTTCCCGTGAGAGTTAGCATGAAGATTCATGCGACCACATACTTGGGTGAGGGCGACTAGATTAGGGCCCACCAATTCTTCAATTTACGGCAAAGCTTAGCTCCATGTCATAGACAAATTTCCTGAAGGTTAGGGGTAGCATTTGTGTTGTAATGAGGGTTCGGGTGACAATTCACGCTGAAAAACACTTGGCATGGTTCACCAGGTTTAGGACATACTGGATCATCCAGAAAAAGTCATGTTCAGAGGCATGGCACAATGAAATTTTCATAGGGTTAGGGTTAGGATTAGGCTTCCTGTGAGGCTTCTCATGCAGATTACGGTGGCCAAATACTTGGCCTTGGCTGCCAAGCTTAGAGCCATGAAATCTTACAGTTATGGCCAGGATTTGCAGAATGGTACAAGAAAATTTCCTCCAGCCTGGGGTTAGGTTTAGCACTCAGGTGGGACTTTGCACTAAGATTTACACTGCCAAACACATGGCCTGGCTCGCCAAGTTTAGGGCACATGAAACCGTACCACTAACGTTAGGCTTAGTGGCACAGCACAACAAAATTTGGTCAGGGTTGGTGTTCAGATGTGCATTGTGGTGAAGATTAGAGTGATGATTTATGCTGCAAAACATTTTGTATTGCTGGACAATTTACGGGCCCATGGGATCTTACAGGCAGACTTCGAAGTAGGGGCAGGGCACAAGAAAATTTACTCAGTGTTCGGGTTAGGATTAGCATTTTGGTGAGGCTCAGAATCAAAATCATACTGAAAGATACCTGGCCTGGGTTGCCACATTTAGGGCATCCCAGACCTTCCAGGCAGAGTTCTCTCTAGAGGCTGGTGCAACACAATGTTACCACGGTTAGTGTTAGGATTAGGGTTCCTTTGAGAGGTAGTATGAAGATTCATGTGGCCACATAATTTGGTGAGTGGGTGCAGATTAGGGCCCACCAATTCTTCAACTTGGCAAAGCTTACCCACATGTCACAACCAAATTTCCTGAAGTTTAGGGTTAGCATTAGTGTTCTGATGAGGCTTAGGGTGACGATCGATTCACGCTGAAGAACACTTTTGCATGGCTTTACAGTTCCAAGAAGAATGCTGATGATATATTGGTTAGAATTGCATTAAACATATGTAAAATTTGTGGAATGTTGCCATTTTGATAATATTGCTTCTGCCTATCCAGAAACAAGGAATGTGTTTCTAGTTCCTTGTTTCTTCTTTAATCTACCTTTTTTTTTTTTTTAAACTACTGTACTATAGTTTCTGTTATAGAGGATTTGTACTTCCTTTGTTAGGCCAATTGCCAGGTATATAATTTTTTTTTAAGCCATCTCGAATGGGATTGTTTCTTGGTTTCTGTCTATGTGGGTTCATGTTCGGCCTACCAGAGCACTATTGAAATAATTCTGAACTATTTCCCATCATTATGTTTTCTTTGGTCTGGTACCTGTCCAGATGTTGTCCCAGTTTTGGTTGGATTCTTAATTGTTGACCTTAAGAACTATTTGTGTATTTTGAATACAAATCTGGTGTCAGATATGTGTTTTGCAGAGAAGTTATTCAACATGTAGCTAGTCTTTTTGATATCCAAACAACTTTATTCACATAGTATTAAATTTAGTTTTATGAAGCCAACATGGTTGATATATTTACTTTTGTGAAGAGAGTTAACACTTGAGGTTTAAAATGAAGTTGAGAGTGAGGATCAGAGGTTAGGGTGTGAGTAAATTTGAGAATTTGGGTTAAGTTTATGCTTCGCATTGGGGTTTGTGTTTGGTTTGTGTAGGAATAGAGTCATTCTTAGGGTTGATAATTGCAAAAATTACACTGAAATTTTCTTGTATTTTATCAGTTAAATAGTGTTCCAAGTGAATTGTGGTAAATTCAATATTTGCATTGTAGAACCTTAGAGGAAATAATAAAACACAGTCCAACAAATTATAGTGCATTATTTTGCTAATCTGACAAAAATATTAAAGACATTGCTGAAAAATTTTTGTTTTCTTAAAAGACTGAGAGATGAAATACAAGTAAAAGCTGCCCATAGAATTTTTCGTGAGTCCTCTTTGATTTGAAGATGGCTGACTACTAGCCATATTTTCACATGACCTTTCACATGTTCACCACTGGTGTCTCTTTCTTGGGGGGGTAGTGCTGGGGATTAAACTCAGTGCCTTGCACTTGCTAGGCAAGTGCTATACCACTTGAGCTAAATGCCCAACCCAGTTGATCTAAATCCCCAACCTTGGTGTCTCTTTTATAAGGACTTAAGTCAAACTGGATTAGAATAGACAGAAATTCTTGTTTTTCTTCAAATATAATTAAAAAAGTGGCTCATATCGGCATGGTGGTGCATGCCCGTAATTCCAGAAACCAGGAGGTTGAGGCAGTAGTGATATAGGGGAAAAATATAACTCCCAACTTGCTAGATGTCAGATACACCGAGCTCTTGTTCCCTAAAATCAAAGAATGAATTCTAAAGAATGAAGGAGGTTAAGAGTAGGAAAATTTATTGAGAGGGAAAGATAGCTCTTGAGAGACAGGAGGGGACCTGAGTGGGTTGCCAACAAACTGTACTTTTTAGAAGTTTTATAGAGCAAAATTACGAGGTAGGTAAAACATGGGTTAGAACTATGATCAGCCAACAACATTACAAGTGTAGTTGTTTAGGTAATATTGATCCAATGGGGAAACAGGTCACATAGCAAATGGACATGGAAAGAACAAAGACATTCCAAGATGGAGTGGATCCGGAGTGGATCCGGAGGACTGGTGGATCTTGTCGCCCATCAGGATGATTGATATTTGTCTAGGCTTTACTGGATTGGATGAGTATAATCCTCAGCTTACTGTTTATCCCTCAGGTTGGTGTGTAGTTCTGGTCATTTTATCCTTATCTTGAGGCCTGGCCTTCAGTGGATGCACCTTTGGTCATAGTTGTAGCGTATTGCATATTGACTTCTTCTTGCATATTGATTCTGCTAAGGGCCCAGCCCTTTCTGACTGTCTATAATATTTCTACCTAACTCAGCTGTCTATAATAGTAAGATCACTGTGAGTTCGAGCCTGGGCTACATAGTGAATTCAAGACCAACCTGAACAACATAGCAAGAACTTATCTGAAAGAAAAAAATTGGCTCACATAAAAGATGACAGAAAAGGGTTAGGCTCATCCTTCATTCCTCAGGAGATAAGTATATCTGTATGGAGTGGCCTCAGACACTCATTTCCACTCTGTGGCCATTCCAGGCTGGTTTGTGCAGTGGTTCAAACACAGCAATTCTTAGAAAAATTCATCCATCAGGCTACTTAAGTGGCAACAGTATCTCCACCAGTCATCCAGAGCTGTTGGCCAGTATCAGTCTCTGTAAATACTGTCATCAAAGGGCTTCCAGTGCTACTCCATTCTACTCTAGGGTGCATTGGTCTTCAGATGCATTCTCTCAATCCTAACTTAATTTATTTTATTTTATTTATTTATTTTTTTTCTGTGCAGGGGATTGAACTCAGACTAACTTGATTTAATTACAACTTTTTATTACTATGATTTCAGGTAGCAACTCCATCATGTAGAATAAAGTAGAAAACATTTATTCAACATTTATTTATATCTGGAGTATCTCTGTAGGTGATATTCTAGTCAAGGCATAATTAAAAAAAAATCAGTTGTGGACTTCGTGTTGTTTATATATACAATACCATATACAATTCCAAGTATCTGGGAACATCCAGGTGATCATATTCTTTTCTTGGGGTTGTTGCTGGGGATTGAACTCAGGGCCTTGAGCTTGCTAGGCAAGCACTCAACCACTTGAGCTTCATCCTCCAACCCCAAGGTGATCATATCCTTGATCATTGTTCTCAGGGATTTGATACTGTGTGACTACAGTTTATGTAGCGGTGGTGTTTAAAATCCTTGTAAGGACACTTTCTTCTTCACTCCTAACATATACAAACTTATATTCAAATAAGATGACATTATATGTTCTTGTATATGAACAGAGTAGAATTATTGAAAAATTCATGAATTATTTAAAATTATAATTTTAATGCAATTATAACAAAAGTCAATAGCTTTATTTTCTGGAGGTAAAGAAGTCCATTTATGTGCTCCATATGTTAATCCATTTTCTGTTACTCTGACTGTGTACCTCAGACTGGATAATTTGTAATGAATAAAGGCTTTTCAGCCTGGGGTTCTGAAGGTCCAAGTTTGAGGGCTGCCATCTGGTGAGGGGACCACCATCTTGCTGGTGGGGACACTCTGCAGAGTCTCGAGGCAGAGTTGAGAGGATAGAGGTGCATACAAACACTGGGACAAAGTGGTCTTTCTAAGAGTTCCACTTGATAGATGACTCTGTAAGCCATTACTTTATGACTGAATCACTCCATTTATTACCTAAGCACCTCTTAAAGACTCTTCCACTACCGAGGATTTAATATTTCACAAAGGAAATTAAATTTCAGTATGAGTTGTTTTTTTTTTTTTTTTA
>QZML01002917.1:2282-24361 GCA_016801275.1 Hystrix brachyura
GCAGAACAAAAACTTTTGGTTTTCTTTTTTCTTTTTTTTTTTTTTTTTGGTCAAGCTCATTAACTCACATTTAAGAGTGATAAATAATACAAGACATTAACAAAAGTGCTGACAAAATGAGAGATTAATTATTTTAATTAAGTTTTTAAAACCTCATACTCATTGTTTGCATTGTGTGTCTGTGTGTGTCACTGACTTGGCTTAAAAGACCAAATTTTATTTTTATGTCTTCAGGATAAAGTTATTAAGGTAAACACCTAAGGGAAATTAATACATCTCCATTAAAGGGTATATCAAGATAACTTTCAAAATCAGAAAAAAATCCTATAACCCTACTCTTTTCTAGTTTAGTCATTCAGCAAACATTTATTGAGCACCTGCTTTGTACTGTGCAGGTGCTCTAGGTTCTGAGAACACAACTGAACAAAATTCTGCCTGCACATGGTAGATGATGACACAGAACACGTGTGCAGTATGTGCAACATGCCAGATAGTGGTGACTATTCATAATAAGGAGAAAGCAGTAACAGAAAGAACAACGTCGATCTTTAGGGGAGAGGTTGTTAAAATGTACATATATATAGTTATATATGTAAATTATATTTATACATTTAATTATATATATAATTAGCATCCAAAGACAATCAGAGGAGACTGCACCAGCCAGAAGAATTGCATTTTGGTTACTAAGGGGAGAGGGCCGGGGACATTTTATGAGTGGGATTCATGAAATGGAGATACAGTAATCACAAGGTCAAGCATGATGATGAGAAAGTGCCTGCTGTAAGGTAGAAGACGAAAGTCAGTCAGAGACAGGGAACTAGATTGTCAGGGTATTACAGTGTGATGCTGTCGTGACTGAAAATCTTGAGTGTCCATCCAGTCTAGATAGCGTCCACAGGCACGTACTTGTACTTGAAAACGGGCTTTTTAGTCTTGCAGAGACAGAGAACACACACCACTGCAATGTCTCAGTAAGACATCAGCAAGAACAAATCACAGGACTTGGGCTTTGGTTGAGGGGCCTGGATGCTGGCAGAAAGTGGGAACCGTTCTCTCACTGAGTAATTCTGGAGGTCTTACCTCCAGGAGCAGCATACTACAACAAGGCTGAGGCCGTCAGTGGTGGGGAAGTAGCAAATACTCATTCCAGTCAGAGAGAGGGATGTTTTATATTTTGGGGCTGCACAGGGATCTTATTTTTTTTCTGTGTTTAGATAAAATTATGATGTGGTCTTGCCTTATCTCCCTTTAGCATCCTCCCAGAGTCTGAGTTGGATATTCCTTGAGATTGTTTATAGCCAAGAAAAAATTAATATGGCCTAGCTCCCAGATATCAGGACCATTCTTTGATTGCTTTCAAAAATAACTTCCTAAGTGGAATGGGAATGTGTCAGTAATCTGAAGCTGAAATCCTCAAGGAATAAGAGGAGAACCAGCAGAGTAAATATCTACAAACAGAAATGAAGAGGAGAAGTTAGAGTCTGGCACCATGAGATTCAAGATACTTGTTTGTTTTACTAGGAATAAACAATGAGAAATAAGGAGGGTACTTCATCAATCCATGTCTAGGTTCAGTGTAGGGAGAAAACTAGTCATATATGAGCACTCAGAGAAACAGAATCATCAGAGGTGTGCATGGTTTTCGTTATAGCAGAAAGGGAATAACAGAAGAAGATGAGGATAAATGCCCAGGTAGAGTCCTGAGAAGATGGTAGACCGTGAGAACAAGATTAGAAAGGGGGTGTACAGAGCCACAGGAGGGTTGGCCTGGCCTTGGGGCTGAAAGTGAAGGTCAAACTGTGACTGTTAAAGGTAAGGAGGGAGGGATGCAGAAACTTCCAGAAGGACTCAAAACTCTGGGCTCTCCATGAACTGTGAAGCCTGGGGAGCTGTTCAGGTGGCCCAGGCAAGAGCTTGACCCCACATCTTCCTCGTGGCCCAGGCAAGAGCTTGACCCTCTCTAGGGGCTGCCCTGTTGGGGGGACACTAGTCCTCTGAACACAGAAACTCTCTTTCAAGCTAAGGAGGCCTCTTTATTGTTTTTCATAGAAATGTTTTCATTATTGGATTTAATTTAATGATCCATACAAGCGAGGAATTTGCTTAATTAATTCCATGTACTAACCCGGTATCGCATACTTTTGTGGAAATGTCTTTGGATGTCTCTCAGGTTTTTCTTCTTGTTCTTTACTGAGTAATTACATAATTGTTGGCATTTCTTTGGATACCTTAGCATGTGTTGCAATATGTATTTGTATAATTTAGGCACCCGGTCTTTACAAGGAGGTAATACTTCACTACTAGAGGCAGAGCAGCATTCCAGGTGCTTTGCTTACTCCATTATTTAGGAACAATTTGATGGAAAATCATTGCGTTTAAGCAAATAGAAAATCATTGTGTTTAAGCATCAGGGCCATGGGTCAGACTATATGGAATTGGATTCTAGTTTCTCTGATGATAAATTGGGTAACCACTCTTAGCTTTCATCTTTACATCTGTAAAATTGAGATATAACAGTACCTGGCTTATAGGTTACCGGAAGATCAAAGAAGCTAATGTATGTAAAGTATTCAGCCCAATGTCTTCTTGTTATGTAGACTTCTTGCAGTATATATTAATTATACCTTGGTTGCTGGATTGTTGTAAGTATTGGTATTTCATCATGGTAATTTTATTTGTGATACCATGGTGTAGTGAGAAAAGCCATTGATTTATTCTTGAATGCCAGCTGAGGATGCTGACTAATGCTGCTGGGATTGAATTTTCTTATCCAGAGTAAATGGGCTGGAAACATTACTAATGGAATGTGGGCCTAATGGAACATGGTCCTAATTTCTACAAGAGCATGAAAGGATAGGATGATAAATATGCAAATGACTAACACGTGCTGGCCACATTAGAAACATTAGTTTTCTTCTTCCTTGCTCATGACTATTAATTGTGAAATCCAAATAACTTTCCAGAGGTCACACTCTTCTTTTCTGGTTGTTTATTCTTTAGTGAACAACACCAAGTACAGACCAGCATCTGATGTCACTTTTGGCATCCAAGAGCTAAGTATCACTGAGCACAGAGTGATAGCCACTTCCTTTTGATGAGAATCTCTTGTAAGCACCAAACTTCTTTGGTGTTACAAATGTCTCCAAGTACATAGAAGCAGAGTAATATGGCCCACAATATATAGTGGAGTTTTACACAAAATTACTTAATTTACTCTCTTAGAGACAGAAAAGGATATTTTTCCAAAGGAAGGACAGAATTTCTAAGGCACCATTGGATGACCTCTGCAGAAACTGTGTGCCTCTCCATCCCTTCAGTGCAACCAGTTCACCTACTTTTTTCCAACTTCTAGTCAGCCCTGTGACATCACCATCCCAGAATAGCACTTCCAGAATCAAGGGACAGTCAGAATCCCTGGATCATTTCAGTTCTAGTTGAACAGAGAAGAGATCTCTCAGTGATCACTCTCTAAATCTGACATTTAAGAAAGCAGTCATGTCCAAAACACTTCTGGGTGACTGACATGGCAAGTACCGGTCTGGCAGCTACTGGGCACACTCCAGTGAACAGACTGTGCCCTAAAGGAGAGGCTGTAATCCAGACACAGTTAGAAAGGAGTGCTGTCCCAGACACGAAGGTGTCTTAGTAATATGCAATAAAATCAAAGTTCCAGGTTTATTTCTAGGTTTCTGGTTGGAGTGACAGCATAGGTCATGATGTGATTCACCATCAGAGGAGGAATAAAATGAATAGCTATTTCGTTCTTTGTTCTTTTTTACTGTCGGAGGAGGCGACAATGGAAAGAGAAAATGTTTGCTTTGCTGTTGCTGGATATACAATTCTGACATGCCAGGGAAAGATTAGAGCTGTTATTTGCAGTGCTGTACCAACATGTGTGGGACCTAGAACGGTGGGAATGGATGAGGGCAGTCCAGGTGCCTCTCTCTCCCTTCTTCCTTAACTATCATTGTTATGCATAATAAGGACATTAAAATAGAGAGTAACAATCTCCAACCATTTCTCCTGGTCTTCAGTACTCCACTCTCATCACTGCAGTCTATGTGGTAGCCAAGAATGACATTATCTTTTGGAGCATTCTTTTATCCCAGCACTATGTACTATTTTTTTTTCTCGATAATGGATAGAAGGATCAATTCATACTGCACACCTCACTCTTCTTGATAATGGATAGAAGGATCAATTCATACTGCACACCTCACTCTTTGATGCTTTGATATTTTAAGGTTGAAGTTGACCCATTTCTGAAAAGGAAACATATTCCCACAATATTTCTGAAAATTCTGCTTTTACCTCCAAAATCCCCAACAGTGGTGGATCAGTGGACCAATGGAATAGAAAGTCAGACTGGGAAGGCCGTAGGTCAAAGGCATAGTAGTAATTCCTCAGGGTAGAGGATTCTGAGTGATTATTTTCCCCAAGTATTTTTTACTTTCTACATATATACTTTTTAAATACCCATGATAAATATTCATTGACTTAATATTCAGGAAAATATATTTTCATTGAAATCAGTCTGGCAAATCTTCCAGACGAGCTGAAAACTCTGGCATGGTCAGTTGAAAGGGGTTTCATGAAAATCGCAGGGGGACGTGGTGAGCTCAGAATTACTGGATGGATGAAGACGAAAGCAAGGAACATCATCAGCTAGCAAGTGCTCTCAAGGCCCTGTTTCTGTCTCGTGAAAAATGGCCCAGACCTCCCAGAAGAGCTCGTAACAAACATGACCTTCAAAATGGGAATTATTCATCTAATGATTTTTGCAGGCAGCAAAGTAAGTCCATCCTCTGCAGAAGTAATATTCTGAAAGGCAAGCGAAATTTATGACATTAGGTCAGTTTCATGAGCCAGGAATTTTGATTCTATGTAGAAGAGACAAGGGAATGACCACTGGCATCCAGAAGATACTGATGGGCAGTACTGATGTCCTCCCAGTGGATAAAGCTCTTTATTTTTGTTTTTAAACACATAAGGTCACATTGCATTATGGAAATGAAATAGCTCGAAAACAGCGTGTTAGACTGATCTGCTAAACATTATCAATTCTGCAAAGCAAAAGCAAAAAAAAAAAAGGTTACTATTTCTATGAATTTAATCATTAGTAGAATAAAAATAATTGTCCTTTGGTTATTTTCTTCTCAGACAAAACATAGCATCAATCTTTAAGTTAAAATGAAGTGGGACACTTCAATAAAAAGAAAGCAGTAGAAACCAAACAATGAGAAATAAAAAAATACAGAACAAGCAGCATAGAGATGGAAGGAAAGTTACACTTTTTGGCCTGTATTTGCCAAAAAGAAAAGAAATTCAAAACCATCAAGCACTCACATACCACGTCTAGTTTTTAATACAGTGTTTACACATAGCAATAGAATAAATAAAAACATAATGTGGCATACTGCTGAGGACTCTGTCAAACAGTGCGTTTCTAACCCCTCATCGGATGGTCTTGTCTGCCAGCCTTTGCCATTACAAAAACCAGGACGTGGTTTTGTTTTGACAGCTAACACATTCCTAACAAGTATCTTCAGTTCCTAGGAAGAATTTGTCCAAATATCAGGCATGGTTGCTGAGAACTAGCTATTATACAGAAAAATGGGTTCATTTTTGTCCAAGAACCCCAACATAAACGCTAGATGTCTTGGTCCTCTTCACTTATGGAGAATGGATTAAAATGAAGGAAGCATCCTTTCCTTAGATGCAGTTCTTCATGCTTCTTAAGCTGCACTTGTGTGCCTGTGGCGATCTGTTCGCAATTCTCCACAGACACCATGTCTAGTTTTACACTTTATGTCCCGCTTCCTTGTTTGGCCACACATTTATCCAGAGGCCTGTATGTTACTCAGTTCTCCTTCCAAGCTGTGCTTACAAGCTTACTTGGAACCCTTTTAGCTGCTGATAAGGAAAGTTAAATTTAAGTGGAAACATTGGGAGAAATGAGAGAAAGTTAGAAGGAGAAATCATGTAATAAAATTAGAAGATATTTTTAGGAAAAGGTTGCTTGAAGAAATTGAACAAGGGTACCTTGCCAGTAACAAACCTTTCACAACACTATGAATGTATTAATTGCCACTGAATGGTCCATTTTAAATGACCAAGATAATAAAATCTATGTTACATGGATTTTGACACAATAAAAAATGTAGCCTAAATAAAAAGAAAATAAAAGCCTTTTACCTCAGACAGCACATCAGGATTTTTAAGAACCTGAAAAGTGTAGGTCTAAGCCAGTGTTGTTTAAGCTGCAGGTAGCGTTCATTCTGTAGGTCATGATACCAATTTACATGAAACCAGTACTGCTTAGTGAGATGAAGAGAAAATACCTGAGAAAATGAGTGGATCACATTTAAGTAATGGTAAATTCAATATACTGTAATCAAACCTGCGTCAGCTGTGTGTATGCATATGTTCATGTACTAGTGGTGATATAAAACATATTTCTCGATATGTTATAATCACAAAGTTAGAAGTCAAATATGGTAGCTCATGCCTGGAATCCCAGCTACACAGAAGCTGAGGCAGAAAGAGCATCAGGTCAAAGTCAGCCTGGGCAACTTAGTGAGACCCTCTCTCAATATGAAATGAAAAGAGCTGGGGTGTAGCTCAGTGGTAGACCACTTGCCTCACCTGCACAAGGCCCCTGGTTCTATCCCTACAAATTTCTAGCCCTTATACCAAAGGGGCAAAGGTAGAAGATACTACATATAGCAATGATCAGCCTACAGCAGATTTAGCTAATGCAATAAGGTATTAATAATATTACCACATACCAAGATTATAAATATGTCCAATTCTGAAATAATACAAGCATAGAACCATAAAACGGATGTCTATTAGTAGATAACCTTCGTGATCTGTCATTTACAAAAATGAACAGAACGAGACGGTGGTAACTATTGGACACCTCATTTTCACGCCAAGAAACACCCAAGTATAGAAGTGAAGGCATGTGCCTGTATTCAACATTCAGTTCAAGCAAGCAGACCCTCGGAAGTCAAAAGAAATTGGCATTCAGCAGAAACTATTCTGCAACGTGTGACAGATTTCTGACAATTATGTTCTTTAAAAAAGTAAAAAGACAGATTCAGATGAGAACCATCTTTGACACTTGTACAAAGTCCTATTGTAAGTCTACACTACTGTCTTGAAGCTCTGACCACAAGGGTCTGAGACATATATAATGGAGTTTGAGAAAGTCCAAGTAGTTGCAGTTAAACTAAATGAGGCGTTGATACAGTTAGAGTATTTTCTAAAAATGATCAAGAATTTTGTATTATCTTCACTTCCAGTACTACAGAATATTGAGTAACCTGTAAGGCTGAGCCTGTTCAGTGAAGGATTAGGGTTAGCTTCATCTAAAATTCCTAGAAGTTTGTCATAGTCAACCAGGAGGTCTCCGTCAGCAGTGAGGTTGTAGTTTCCAGGATTCGCCTCTTGGTGGATAAGGCAGAACACATATGGTCCTTTTTCCAGATATTCTGAGACCCATCGGACTTAATCCACACTCCAGGCAGAGAAAACAGGGTCTCATTCCTACTGCAAATCACTCATTAATGTGTGCCAGATGGTTTCCTGGAAGACTGGACGAGGGAGAAGATGTAAGACATCCTAAAATGACATTTACCCTATGCACAGTGGGGTATCAGTAAGAACCTGCTGACAATTCAGATTTTAAATTTCCTGCTTCCAGAAAAGCTGATAATAAAAATCCCAAACCATAGACACTTATGCAAGATTCTCTTCCCTAACACTGAAAAAAGTTTCTAGTTCAGCACTAATAAATATTTCAAAACTTTTTCAGATGGGGGGGCTTTATCATGACTTAAGAAGCTTAAGCGTACAGATATTTAGAGGAAGTGTGCTGAGTGCTTGAGGGCTCCCCACTGCCTTGGTTTAGCGAAGACCTGGGGATGGAGTGGAAAGAAGAGAACAGTGTCCCCCAAGGACAAAACTCATTATCTATGAAATGGCCAGAATGATTACAAATGAGTAATAGAGGAATCCAGAACATTTTAAATTTCAATTCAAATCATTTGGACATGTAAAATTGAAATGTAATTGCACCCAAAAAACATAAAATCTACACTATTCTCCCCATCCACAAGAAGTCTAATCTATCATTTGATTCTTATGAAACATTATTTCATAATAAACCAGGTAACTAATGTCAGTCTATTTAAGAGAAAGACACTAAATTGTGTCAGTCGATTTTCCAGTAAAATCTAACAGCAAAGAAATGTGCAACTGACCACAAGGGATAAAGAGGCCCCAGAATTACACCCCAGCTGTAAACAAATCATAAAACTGGACAGAACGCATGAAAAAACTCACTATGCTCAGAAATCACACGACGGTACAAGCCCAGCATTCCTCAAGAAGAAAAACAAGGTGATCCGAAAATCATCTCTGCTACCTACCTAGGGATGCATTACACATCACAGTGCAAGAAGGACGTAGCATAGATGAGTTAAATGCATAGAAATTGTGGTTCAGAGAGGGACATACAGACAACTGAAAACTCTGGAAAAGATGTCCAGAGAGAAGGAGCAACACACAGCATCAGAGCTCTGCAGATCCTCAGAAGGGCACTGCTGAGACCCTGCTGAATAGGAGCCTGTGCATGGTCCCTCAAAAGACCAAGGAGAGTTGTGAATCTCCCAGAGCCACACACGATGAGAACAGAAGTGATCTGTAATCCACCAGAGTGGGAAATGTTATTCGGAGAAATCAGTAGAGACTCAAGCAAGATTGAATGGATTATTGAACAAATAGCCAAGCTATTCTTAGATTAAAGACCACTAGAGTCCTGCTGAAACTAAATTTTAAAACAATTCTCAAATTATCAAGCTAATTTCCAAGTAGTTTAACTTCCTGTCTGAACAGTCTTTAGAGAAAAACAAGACCTGGGCACTCAACAATGTGCCATTAATAACATCTAGTGTCCAGTGAAAAATCCTAAATACGCCAAGAAGCAGGCAAATGTGACTCACAGGAGAAAATTCAGGCAATAAAAAATACTCAAAAATTACAATTTTAGTAGACTAGAACACTAAAGAAACCTGTTATAAAATAGTGATAAGAGACACAAAACATAAAAGTAACAAAATGAGAATTCTGGAGATGAAAGAATACACACAATATTTCAAAGGAGCATAGTGTTCTAGGTTTTCCAATTTCTTGGCATATATAGTTGTCCATGAATGTCTCTAATGGCTTTTGTATTTCCGTTGTATCATTTATAATGCTTCTTTTTCACCTCTGATTTTTTGGTCTTTTTTTCTTAAAGATTTGTAAATTTTATCTTTTTAAAAAACAATACATTTTATTAATCTTTTATATTTATTTTATTTTTTTATCTCTGTTGCTATCTTTATTATTTATTCCTTTCTACTAATGTTAGTTATGGTTTCTCCTTGATTTTATAGTTGCTTATACACAGTGGAAATCTAGGTTGTTTATCCGAGATTTTTCTACTTTTTCAATGTAGGTGGTAACTGCTATAACTTTCCTTCTTGGTACTGCTTTTTCTTTGTCCCACAGGTTTTTGTATGTTGGATTTTCATTATCATTCATTTAAAGAAATTTTTAAACTTTTAAATTTTTGGGTTGACCCATTGGTCATTTGAGAGCACATTATTTAATTTCCTTGTATGTGCATAATTTATAAATTTCCTTTTTATTACATGTCAAAAATAAAAATGATTAGTGTATGAATATAGTAAGTCAAGAGAACAAGTCTAAAAGTGAAACAGTGCTTTAGCTAAAAAGTAGTATAAACAAAAAATTCTCAACTAATAGGAAGAAAACACAGGAACAGGAAACAAATGGCAACATGGTGAATTTAAATACATATACGTCAAAGATTGTAAAACATAAAAAAGTTCTGAATTCCAGTTAAAAGGAAGACATTTGTAGACTGCATAAAAGCGAGATTAAAATGGCATGCTGTAAGGAAGAAACCCAGTATGTATATGTACATATATGTCAAAGATTGTGAAACATAAAAAAGTTCTGAATTCTAGTTAAAAGACATTCGTAGACTGCATAAAAGCAAGATTAAAATGGCATGCTGTAAGGAAGAAACCCAGTATGTATATAAATGAACAGATCAGTTAAGAAGGTGGAGTAAGAAATAGTATGTAAACACTATGCATAACGTTGCTGTGGATACACATATAAATAATTAGATGAAATAGAACTAGTACAAAGAATGCTGCAAAGGCTAAAGAAGGATGTTTAAGAATTATTAAAGACCCAATAGAGCAAAAGCTATGAGAACCTTGAATGTATAGCTCTTAATGATTAAAGAGCTTCGAATATGTGTGGAAAAAACTGACAGGACTGAAAAGGAAATAGTTATAGATTATAGAAAGACAATTATTGAGACTACAAAAAAAAAACCCTAACAGCATCATCAGCAACTAGATCCAATTAAAACAGAATACTATACTCAACAACAAAATAATATGTGCCATTTTTAGGTGCACATGAAACCCTCACCAAAATAGACAACGTGGATAATCAAATGAGTGTATGAGTCAGTATTTACTAGAGAAACAGATATAATACAAGATACATGAATATATAAGAATTTACAGATTGGCTTACAAGGACCGCCCACAGAGTCAGATGTGGAAGGGTGCAGAGGGCCTACTGGAGATCCGAGGGATCCAGCCAAATGTCCGGAGCTCACTGCAGTGTCCCGTAGGAGCCCATATCTAGAGGCTGATGGGTCCGCGATGGAAGCTAAAGAGTCTGCACTAGAAGCCAGGAGTCCAAAGTGAAGGTGAAGCTCCTCCGAAGAAACTGAAGCAAATCCATCCTGCTTCACTTCCCCTTTGTACCATCCAGGCAACGAGCCACCCTGGGGTGGAGCTTCTACACCCAGGTGTGGGACTGGTAAGCTGATTTAGTTGAGCTTCTCACAAATTGACACAATCAACCATCACAACGAGACCGTGAATTTAAAAGGATTAAAATCACACACACACATATATATAAAACCATAATAAAATTGAAACGGAAAGCAGTAACAAAAGTATTTGGAAAAGGTACAAATTTTTGGATGTTAACAAAATTTTGAATAACCCATGGTCAAAGAGGAAAGAAGACAGAAGCTATGTTGGACAGAATAAAAATGAAAACAACATAACAGAATTTGTGAGTTGTATTAAAAGTAATTCTTGGAAGGAAATTTGTACATTAAGTGATTATATTAATAAAGAAGACTATTAATAAGGAAGAAAGAAGTTAATTCTGAGCTTTTAGACTAGGGAAAAGATAAACAAACTCAAAATATATAAACATAAGAAACAATAAATAGGAGAAAATATTTTTAATCCAAAAACAGATAAAAATCAGTGAAACCAGAAACTATTTTTTATAAATATTTATAAAACTCTAGTGGACAAGCTGACAAAAGAAAACAGGAAAGACAAATTACTATTATGCAACCCAGTTATTCAAAAATACTTTGAGAAATTATTGGAGGAAGCCAGCATTAATCTTATCCCAATGCCAAAGTCATTACAAGAAATTAAAGCATAGGACCAATGTCCCTCATGAACAAAGAAAGAAATTTCTTCAGAAGACACTGGAAAATCCATAAATTTTTTATGAAAATATAACTAAGATCAAATTAATTCCAAGATTTTAAGATTTAAAATTCACAAATGAATTATCATAACTAAAAGGTTAAGTGAACAAAGTATAGAAAACATAATTATCTTATTAAATGGAGAAAAATTTTGCAAAATTCATTACCTCTTCATGACATGGAAATAAAACCTCTTAGTACACTAACAATAAAAGGTAACTACTTCAATCTGAAAAAGAGAGTATTTAGGAGAAATTTAGGGCTAATAAAAGAATAATAATAATAATAATAATAATAATAATAAAAAATAGGCTGAAACCTTTCTTTCCAAGACCAGGACCAGGGCAAATAAGGAAAAAAAAAAATCAAGGACATGCCAATTGGAAGGGAAAAAAAATTATTAGAATCAACAATTGAGTTTTGAAATATTATAGGATACATGGTCAATAAATAAAAGTCAATTACATTTATATTACTTATCAATAAACAGGAAATGAAATTTCTAAATTCAATTTTTCATGAAATAAATATGTATGGTAAATTTAATAAAGTAAACGCAGGACCAGTAAACTGAGAGCTGTATAGTAACTGATGATAGAAACTTTTAAAACTCTAAAGAAGTATTTTCATGGATTGAAAGATTCGATATTATTAAGAAAGAAATTGCTCCCTAATTATTTAATCTGTGGATTTAATTTAATCTCAGTCAAAACCCTATCAGGTGTTTTGGAAAAACTGATAAACTAATTCTGAAATAATATGCGGAAATCCAAAGGACAGTTCTGAACAAAGAAGATTTTGAGACTTGCTGTGAGACCGTAATAAGAACATGACTGACCACAATGGAACAGAATGGAGGATTCAGCAATACACGCTCTTATAGGTCAACTTATTTTTTTTTACAAATATGATGAAGTAATTCAGTTGGATAAACGAAAACTTTTGTAAACAATAGTGCAGGAATAACTGGATGTCAGTGTATGAAGATGTCATATTTTATCATATCATAAAAAAAGTAAGTTGAAACCTAAACTAACCTCAATATGAAATCTAAAAATATAATTATTATGGAAAATATAGGAGGATATTTTCATAATAGGCAAAGTCACAGGAGTAAGTCAATATAAAGTACCAATAAAAATTATATACTAATCATAATTTTTAAAACTTTGCTCTTCCACAGAAACTATTAAAAATGAAAAGATGCAGAGTAGAAAAATACTTTCATGCATATATATGACAAAGGAATTCTTTCCAAAATATGTGAAGAAATTGTGAAACAGCAATAAAAAATTAAGCAGCAATTTACCATGAGCAAAATTTGAAATAGACACCTCCCGACACACAAAAAGACACACAAATGACAACTAGGTGCATGAATAGATGTTGTTATCATACTTAGAGAAATGCCAGCTAGAACCACAAGGAGACCAAAAGTTTAAATATTGGTAGCAAGTATTGATGAGGATGTAGGGCACTGGAATGTTTCTAAATTGCTGGTAGCAATTGCCACAGGTTCTCTGGAAAATGGTTTTGCAGTGTCTTACAAGGAGAGTGCACAGTTATTCTACAGCCCACTAATTCCATCCTTAAATATTCGCCCAAGAGAAATAAGTAAGTTACCTAAAAATCTTGTTCACAAATGTAGATCGCAGCTTAGTAAATAATAACCAAAACATGGAGATGAATAATAGCCGGGTTCTGGATGCACACCATGTGGGATAATCCATACAGTGGACTAGGGCTTGGCGGTAAAAAGGGACGTGCAACCTGAGCATGACTCTCAAAATCACTGCCTAAGTGAAAATAGTCAAACTGAAAAAAGTGCTACTTTGTCATTCATTTGATATGAAATTCTAGAACGAGCGTGTTTGATTCATGGTGAAGGATTATGCTAATCTGGGAAGAAAACCTGTCAGTTTGGGTTGCACCGGGAACAGGCTGGGACATCACCTAGTCAGGAGCTCAATGGAAAATGGAGGGTGATGGAAATTTCCTCTGTGATGATTGTGGAGGTGAGCACACAGATGCGCTGACACAGTGAAACTGATCCAGCTGCACTTCCACAAAAGGTACATTTTCTTGTACATAAATTATACCTCAGTAAAATTGATCTAAAATAAATCTTAAGCCATCAGGTATGAATTGCAAATGAGTGCTTTCTAAAACATCTGAGAAGTAGGAGATACGTAAATGAAATACTTAACCCTGGGCTTCCTTATGTACCATCATTCCTTTATATTCAGTGACTTAAAATACAATATCGTAAATTTTATACTGTAGGTGCACTAACTAAAAATTTCCCAATAATCCAAAAACTACTAAAAGCCTGGAGTCTTTTAGAAGACTTTTATTTATTAATAAAATTACTATTTGATTAATAAAAATATTAATATTTTTATTAATATTTAATAAAATGGAGGGCATAAATAATAGGGTCACATTCATTTTAAGTATAACTATAAATTGAAATAAAGCTATAATATAGTTACACAATCGATTATATTTGTATCAGTCTCTACCTAATGTGTGTGTGTTCTCTCAAATTGCATTGCAAATAGATTGAAATTTAGTGATCCTGAAATAAAAAGGAAGTGACCAAATATTTTTTAAATGGTGAATTATAAGTGATGTTTTTTGTTACCCAGCCTTACATCAAATACTATGCTTTTCCTAAATGTGGTTGGCTGACACATCCCAGAGTTTTCAAAAAAAAGCAAGCTATAAAATTTTGCATCTAACCATTCCAGAATACTAACATTTTTCCCATATCTTAGAGCATTTCTTACCTACATAAATTTTAGATATCTTACAAGTTTTATTTTCCTTATTTCTTGCTTATTGAACAAGTATGTGAGCTACTTACACTAGCAAATAAAAAGTATAGAAATGCGGTGTGAGGTTCTTACAAACCATTGAAGTAATCTTTTGTCTTTAATCCAGATCCGTGTTCAGTGCAGTTTAATACATAATAGCCAGAATTATTTACTAAGGCAGACTTAGAGAAGTGTGAATATGCAAATAGAGGATTTTTTACTATGTATCCTCAGGTGATAGTCATCATATTCATTAATTCTTTCACTGTATATTTGCTGAGAGTATATAAAACATGACACTGCTGTAAAGGCAGGATTTGTAACATCAAAGAGCTCATTGAATATGCATTTAATACTATCTCCACATTTTTTGATACAGGTAATAAGGTACTTAAAAAGGTCATAGTAACTCCAGCATGTACTCTGTCCTCATACACATGTAAGTAGCTCACATACACATGCTTAAAGAGAAATGACATTGTCCATGGAAACGGCATGAGTTATATCATAATAAATGAACAGCAGAAAAGATTTGTTTTAATCTCAAATTATCTTCTCAATAAACTCAACAATGAGTATGGGAATATTGCTCTGTATGTGCTACCTAAATAGTACAGTGCCACATTATGTGCCTTTCTATCCACCATCAGTGGGAACGTGTTACATGAATTGGGTATTTCCTTCCGTATCCGACATGAATTAGGTACTTCCTTCCATATCCGCCTATACCTTCGCAGTTTCGTGTTAATCACCCGTGAGTGACCTCTCTTTTAAACAAAGTATGTCAATAAAAATAAGACACAGTGACAAAATGAAGGAACAATCAATATTGTCAACTAAAGAAAACATCTGGACTGAAGACAGAACAATTGTCTCCATCCACATGCAGAGATGGCTAAAATCAAACTCAGACATTAATAACAGGTCCGGGATGTTTCAGCACTCCTTGACCCATGACTGTCAAAAAATCACTTCTGTGACCCAAAAATATCCAAAATTGTGATTGCATGGGTTAGGTGGGAATAGGGATGTATTTCCTTGGCAATTTGACAATTATAGGAAAGGTCAAAAAAGCTAGAACTGAAGAATCCAGATACGAACTAAGTCAAAAACTGAATTAAGCTATTGTTCATTTGCAAGCTACACCAATTGTTCTTTCTTTTAGGGTTACGGTGTCCTTTCTTTTAAAATGACTTGAAAACAAATAATTGTGGGAACATAAAGATGCTTGTACTTTTTGTTTGGATTTATACCAACAAGAAGCAGATACAAAAACAGTTTTCTGTTGTTTTTTTTTTTTTTAAATACACAGTGGTCAAGAAGTATTTTGAAAGGACACTTGGAAGCTCCTAAGGGTCTCTTCTTCCTTCACGTTTCATGTCACAGAACCTTTCTTAGACTGTGCAGAAGGATGTTCTTTGGACACACCTGAAGACACTTGGGGAGTGATATTGTTAGGATTCTTTACAAGCAGACAAGCAACCAGAGCAATTCATTCTAGTTCCGAGACAGTATGGTTACATAACAAAAATTCAGACTAACATCTGCACATTTCAAAACATTACATATTTGGTTTCTTTCCCTCTTGGGGAACAAATATGTCTGAAAGTCTTTTACTTTCTTTCTGCCCCCTCTCACCATTCCTTGGCATATCTTCCATTCTCTTGGGCGAAAGAGGCAAACTATCCAAAATGCCTTTGCTGTAATTGTCATCTAGGTCCTTACATGTTAAAAAGAAAACATAAAATCCCTTATTTTACAAAGAGTTTTTCTAGGATACATTTCCTGCAAATACAGGGGTTTCATTGTTGTTGGGGGGGTTGCTTGTTTTCAGTAGTCTTAAAATGTGAGAGCTAACATTGAAAGTTCTATAGATAAGGCATTTTTTAATATGTCCACATATAGCAAATTGTCAGTATGATACAACCACCCCAGAAAGCAAGCTCCGTTATTATCTCACCCAACAAATGAGAAGGCTGAGGAACAGCAATAAATGATCAAGTCAGAATTGAAACCCCGAGTCAGTGTGCTTGATCAATACGTTTTAACGAGGAATTCAGAGTAATCCATGCTACAGCTGAATGGATCATCTCTTCTGTGTGGTGTCATCACCAGAGCATTTTGCTTCTTTGTTTGTAGGCTTGTTTTGGCCATGGATGCTTTCTTTGACTGTCAGGAACCACTTGGTCAGTTCATTAGAGACGACTCAGTGCAGACACAGTTCGTGTTGGTGAATGTGCACGGGAGGCCTCCTTCCATCTGGTCACAGCCCACGTCCCAACCTCGTCACCCAGCATACCTGCCCCCCAGTCCATAGCCACTACATGACTCAGCGTTCTGCAACTCTTTCCTTCTGTCTCTCGTCTCCAGAACTTTGTTCACACTCTACTCACTCTCAGTTTCCTAGAAGTTCACTAAAAATCAGTCTCTTCCAGAAAATTTGTCCAAGTCTGCCTAGAGTTATCGCTCCCTCCCTAGTCTCCTATATTTTGGTTTGTGTTTTTAAGATGGTGATCAGTTCCCCAGAGGAAAACATGAAAAGTATAAGAGGAAAGCTTTCCCTGAAGAGTATTAGAAAACTCAAGGAAAGGACCTGACCTCTACATTGACCTCTAAACCCAAACAGAGGTCTCTAGATAACCCTTCTTGTTGAAAAGCTAGTAAACAAGTTCTCTCTACATGCAATTTTAATTTTTTTTTTTTACCATTTTAACCAAAAACTCAGGGAAGTTTAAGCCAAAGTGAGGTGGAATAGATATCTTTATTAGTGCTCCACAAGTTGGTGGGATATACCTCATAAGGTTGAACTATATTCCCAGAACACTTTGAGTTATCTCACATTTATAAAGTTAAAACAGGGAGAAGAAAAATAGTGATTTCTATACTTCTAGACATTGATTTATCACTTCATCACCCCCTATCAGCTACCTTAAAGGCAATCGACTTAGAACAAAAAACTCCTATGGATCTCATTAAGAAATCCCAGGATGTTAGAAGGGGGTTGGATAGTAAAACAAGATAGGATGTGAGTATGTTTTGTACTTATGTGGAAATGGGAGCAACATCCGAAACAATGATGATTTTCCATGACTCTCCAAGAGACTTCTTCACTCCGTGATAAATGTACTCTAAGAGACATACAACTTGATATAATGTAGTGTAGTTAGTACAAACCCAGTATTTTGTATATTAGGTTTATCTGTGAAGGTTGAGCTATGCAGAAGTTGAATTTTTTGTTGTTCTCCTTTCTATGGTTTTACATTTTGTGTGTTAGAAAAGATTATGAAATCTTTCACCCGTTGTCATGCGTTCTTGAGCTACTTGTTTTAAGAAACAGTCTAAAATCCTCAATGGCCCACTGGTAATAAGCAACGTAAGAATATTTGCAATTCACAGTTCACCTAGGACATTCTTTCTCACATCTATCACTACAAGGAGGTGATAGTATTCCTATTTTACAGATGAAAAAATTACTGCTAGGAGAAATTAAACTACTTTCACAAAGTCATGGAGCTTCGAGGTAGTGGCTCCCACCATTTGAATGTCCATTACAATTGCCTTGTTACAAACACACATCATTGGGTCACATCCCCATTGTTCCTAATTCACTGGGTCACCAGAAGGGTGTGACGATTTGCATTTTTAGCAGCTTCTTGGATGAAATGCTAGTGGCTTACTAAAATGCTGAGGGCATGGAAGAGCAAGAATACCTCTCCCAAAACAGGAAAGCAGAAACAGTAGTTATGGAAATGATGTTTGAGTTGGAGCCCTGAAAGATCAAGATGAAGATGTTCAGCTGGCAGAAGGAGACACCTGAGGCAGGCCCAGAGGAACAAGAACTCAGGGTTCATCATTTGGGAATGGACTACGAGGGCACGTGAGAAAGCTTTCTCAGGTGATGGCATTATTCAGTGATTATTTCTTCCCTTGAGAAAGCAGATGAAAATGGTGAATAAAAATAAAAATGAAACTAGAGCCAAGATGGAAGACACTGAGGTAATTCATACCCAGTAAAATCCAAGTTGCCAATCTGAATGGCCAAGCTCACGAAAGATATGTTTTAGGGTTATTTTCTCACTTCTGGATTTCTCTAAACATCATTACCTTTTACTCTATATAAGGATCTCCCATTTTTACATGTTTCTATTGCCATTCCCAAATCCACTGAAACTCTCTTTCTTTTTTTCTTTCTTATTCCCCCACATATTCACTTTAGTATCACTCACTTTGTAAAGAGTGCCCCTTGCTTAGTGATTAGTTCATGTCTACACTACTTCACTCACACTAATCCAAAGGACATACACTAATGTGCAGGTTTGTTTGGTGCTAGTAGTGTTTTTTTTAAATAAATCTGCATTGGTTTTTAAAATTGATGTTTATTAGTAGAGACAGTTAAATTTCCAGAGCTGTCACAATCTAATGCTGTGGTCTTTGTGGTTGTTTTGGAGTGCAGTGTACGCACATTGCGCAATGTGAAACCCAGCTGCTTGTCTTTCCTGTGTAGTAAAGTTGAGTTCTTTGGGAAGCCGGATATCTAGTTATTAGTATCTGTCCATGCTCTGGTTCCACTCTCTCAAATCAAGTCTTTGTCTGACAGATGTTTTGCAAACTTCTCCAGACCATAACCACATCTGGCACACAAAGAAGGTCACTGTCTATATTCCATTGGAGCCATTGTGTTTGCCCCGCATAGTCTCCCGAGTCATCATAATCCTACTTGAGACAAAAACTGAGACTTTTTTTTATCCTAGAAAATACTTCTAAAGAGAATTTTCTCTGCTTAAGGGAGAAGAGAAGCATCAATTTTTCCAGTACACATATCCACTGCTTACTTGAATAAATATCTGTGTGATTTTGAACAAATGAATTAATCGCTCTGTGCCTCAGTTTCTCTAGCTATACTGTGAAATTAGAAATAATATCAATCAGGTCATATGGTGACCAGGAATATAAAACCAGTAATTATAACTATCAGATCAGTTAAGATAAAAAGCATTGACTAATGGCTGGATCTCAGTGTGAGACTGTCATTTTTTTCTCCATTTGTTAAAATTTATTGTTTTGAAAAGCACAATAGATGTATTTAGTCCATTGTTTTCCAAAAGTAGAAAAAAGTTGCAAAGTGCTACAGAGCTTTCGTATTGTACCAATAAGGGAGTGGTTTTATGAAGTTAAGAAACAACTTGAACTTGTACAGGATGTACATTTGTTTCCATTTTGGTTTGCTCTCCTGGGCATGTTGGATTTGAGAGCGGTTTAAAAAAACAAACCAACAAAAAAACAAGAAAGGTCCCTGGAGTTTGTAGTTTACCAGGGAAAATAAAGTTTTATATGAAGAATTAGGAGCACAGTTTTTGAAGTGACAATTTATTTTGTAAGTAATGTTAAGTCAGTTGTGTTCAAGATGTATTCTTTATACTTCATATTTTTCTTTATCTTGCCAAGATTTCTCTCTTCCAGACTTACGGAACCTTAAATGAAGATATATAGATAACCCTGGAATGTTTTTCTGTGACCAAAACCAAGATAGTTTCATTAAAATCTACTTATTGGTGGTGATGAAACTCTTCTAGATGATACACTATTGCTGGATACAGACATTATGTATTTATCAAATCAACAGAGCTTTGTAGTATAAGAGATGAAGATTAATATGTGAAAATAAGATAAGGAAGGAAGTTACAGAATTCCAGGAAGGAATGCAGATTGTGAAAAGAGAATGTAATTGTGTTACAAATGTGTGGGGGTAGGAGAGATTCACAGAAAGGGTTTCAGGAAAGGTACTTACCTAAGTAACTGAGAATGTGTGGAATCAATGAAACTTAAAGCAAACAAACTGCATAAATGATTGAATTCTGCTTAGTAAGATGTTTTCTGTATGGATGTGCATTAACAATTCTGATACTATCATACAATGACCCAGAATTGAACAATTAAGCAAATAGATGGTAGAGATTGACAGCCAGATTTCTCACTGTTTTCTTAATAATTTATTTTTTATTAGAATATGTTTCAGTATATACAGTTTACAGTCATCTTGAGGAGTGGGTACATGTATATAACTTTTTTTTAAAATTCCTTTCCCCTTCCCTCCCCCTCCCTCCTTCCTCTTCGATTCTAAATCATCTTTCCTCATTTTCATTCTTGTTAATATTATAAATCTTAGCTCATGTTTATGGCATATAATTGAGGTTATTAGGTTCCTGTACATGGTATATCCTTATTCTACTTATTTCCTCTTCCCCTTCACCTCACTCCTCACCTTTAGTCTCTTGGACCCCTTACCATTGCAAGAGATCCAGCCCTTTGTCTCCTTCTATCCATCCTTTATTAATCTCTTTGGTTGTACTTTGCCTTATTCAAATGAGAAATACCATGTGGTATTTAAGCTTGCGTGTCTGATTTATTTCAGTCAACATTATATTTTCCAGGTGCATCCATTTTCCTACAAATGTCTCAAATTTGTCCTTCTTTATGCCTGAGTAATATTTTGTTGTGTATAGATACCACATTTTCTTTATCCAGTCATCTGTTGATGGGTATACAGGCTGCTTCCAGGATTTAGCTAAGATGAATTATGCTGCTATAAACTTGGGTATGCATGTATCGCTGCAGTATAATGACTTAAGCTCTTTGGAGAAGATACCTGGAAGAGGGTAGCTGGGACATATGGAATCTCTGATTTTAGTTGTTTGAGAAATCTCCATGCTGATTTCCATAATGGTTGTACTAGTTTACATTCCTGTCGGTAATGAAGAAGGATTCCTTTTTCACCACAGCCAGGCCAGCATTTGCCATTGTTTGATTTCCTAATTATTGCCATTCTTTCTGGAGTAAAATGGAATCTTAGGGTTATTTTAATTTTCATTTCTCTAATGACCAAAGATGTTGAACATTTTTTTCTATATTTGTTGGACATTTGTATTTCTTCTTCTGTAAAGTGTCTGTTCATTTCATTTGCCCATTTCTTGACTGGGTCTTTTATTTTGAATGGGTTTTTTTTTTTTTTGAGTACTTTATATATTCTAGATATTAGTCCTCTGAGGAATAGCTGGCAAAAATGTTTTTTCATTCTGTAGGTTGTCTCTTCACTCTACTAATTGATTCTTTTGCTGTGCAGAAACTTTTTAATTTGATGTAATCCCATTTGTTGATTCTTATTACTATTTCCTGTGCTTCTTGAGGTTCTGTTCAGGAAATCCTTCCCTACACCATGACTTCAAGCGTTTAATGTTTAGATCATTGATCCATTTTGATTTTAATTTAGTACTTGGTGAAAAATGCAGTTGCTGTTTCAGTCTTTTGCAAATGGTTATCCAGTTTCTCCAGCCCTATTTGTTGAGTAAGCTATCTTTCCTCCAATGTAGGCTGTTGGCTCCTTTGTCAAAGATAAAATAGCTGAATGTGTCTGGGGATGTTTCTGTGTCCTCAGTCGTGTCCCTTTGAGCCATATATCTGTTTCTCCTGCTTTGCTCTTGTTGCCCAAGATTGACTTTGCTATTCTGGGTCTTTTCTGGTTCCATATAAATTTTAGGGTCAATACCTGGTTGTCTGGATGCTTATATTAGACTATGGGTGATATCCAGAATCGAGTCTCGTGGTATGTCCTCTTTTTTTTTTTTTTTTTTTTTTTTTTTTTTTTTGTT
>QZML01002917.1:24670-57055 GCA_016801275.1 Hystrix brachyura
TTTTTTTTGGTGCCAGGGATTGAACTCAGGGCCTTGTGCTTGCAAGGCACTCATGGTATGTTGATACACAGATTGTCTTAGGGGTTTCTCACTGTTGCAATACAAACTTAGAGATGAGGAAAGAAAAGGAATTAAATGATTCATATGGTAATAGATTAGAAATGGGAACATGAATATAAAAATGTATGCTTATCATAATATACATGCAGACGTTTACACATACAGATATTTATGTGTATATAAGCCAGTTAATAGTCACACATGCTGTTCCCTTATCAGATAAGAGTGCCTGAAAGAAATGCTACTCCAGAAGCAAAGCGTGTCCCTAGAGTGCACATCTTGATTTCTAAAACTGTTCTTCAATATAGGACTCAGGAATGCTTGGAGAAATGGCTGATTCTGAGAGTAGAGCAGGAATCATGCAAGATATGTCTGGAACATCCAGAAAGTAAAGAAGCACTTGAACAAAAATGGAAAAATATATTGATGGAGATGTGCCCATGAGGTGCAGGAGCCAAAGCTGAGCAACATAAAGTAGTGTTGTTACCCAACATATAAAATACATTTTCACACTCCATTCTTATATAAATAAATGATTGAATACATAAATACATGGGGATAAGAGACATTCACCCATGCAGAAAAATTCTAAAGAATTGACTCGTGTGCTCCACCCTTAACGAGTGGGAGCCTAACTCTGCCTTCCAGAAGTGGGGGCTGGGTCCAGTGACTTCCTTCCAAATAGTACAGAAGTTTGGAAAGAGGAAGAAGAATGAGTGACTTCATTGTGGGGAACCTGACCGACTGCCTCAGCCAGGAGTAGAGGTTAGCGTTGATGGCAAGTGAAGTTGACACTATATACTGTTACTGCGACAGGAAGGGACTAGCCTTTAACCTCTGTGGTTTTCCTCTTCCACACACACACCCATAGTTAATAATGGGGGGAAATCAGACAATTCCAGATAGATGAGTATCCTATAAAACACCTATCACAATTGTCAGCCTCAAGGAAAGCCTGAGGAACTGTCACAGACAAGAGGACTCGGAACAGATGTGACGAGTAAAAGTAACGGGATAGCTTGGAGCCCTAGAACAGAAAAAGGACTTAAGAAAATACCTAAGGAAATCTAATGAAGTATAAACTTCAGTTACTAATGTATAAAGTTTTATGAATTAAAGGAAATGTGCTATTAGGAAGTAGGAATAACTTGTTCAAATGGGAAGGGAAGTGAGATGAGGAGAGGAGAGAAAAGGAAAAGGAATTTGAAGAAAAAAAGAATTAAAGAAAAAACTGGAAATACAGCTTTTGTAAATGGGGAGGGAGAGAAGAGCTAGGGGGAGCAGAGATTAAAAAAAGAATTGAGATGTGTTATGTACATGTACAAATCCCCGTGATGAAGGTGTTCGTTATGTACTGCAAATGTATACTAAGAAAAAAGAAAGAAGTAATATACCTATCTGACTAATACTAATATGAGAAAAATAATACTAATAAGAAAAATAACAATAGTAATAAGAAAAGTTTGTTTTGTTCTATTCAGTTTTTTGTAAGTCAAAAACAATTTTAAAAGATAAAATGTAAAAGATGTGTTTGTTAGTACCAGCAAATGTGGTAAATTATAAAATTCAATTATGTCTGGAATGTTTTTTGATATTAGTTTAGTGGCAGAATACACTGTAGAATGGTGAATTATACCAGTTTTGCAGTGACTGACCAAGTTGTCATAGAATATGACAAAATGGTGACTTCGAATATTTGGTTTTTCTACACACTGGTTGACATGGGTACAAGCAATACAGTCTTGAGATCTCAGAGTCTTACCAACATGGTAGACATAGAGTATGGAACCAACAAGTGGAATTTCCATCATTCTTATTCTTATTATCCCTCATTTTGATTCTACTTTTCTAAACAGAACCCTGAGTGACTGATGTCACTTCTCTTGTTTCAACCCAGCCATTTTCATGCCACCATCCTGAGTCAATGTCCAAAGCGGACATTATTGAAATGAACACAAAAAGTGGTCCAAATGAATAATACTCTAAAGTTCATTACTCAAATTCCAGCATGTGCAGAGTTACCTTGAAGTGAATAAGCCTTGAAATAGAGGATTCCTCACTGTCAATGACCCATTCGAGTTTGGGGTTTAATTTTTTTTTTAATTTCACTTAATATTGAATTTTTATTTATTTTTAAAAATTTTCTAAAAGAAGAACTCGGAATCTGAATGCATTCCAGGTCACATGAGACCCTGTAACATACCTGCCAATCACATATTATTTTAAGTCCTAAGTTAATCAAATGACTTTAATATATAGTAGAATTTATAACAATTGGCAAAATGCAAGCATCTTTCCATCTTCTGTTCCTCCTACATATTCTTTTAAGAAAGGAACTAAGGAGCACAGATCTGATAAAGTGTAAGGGAGCCAGAAATGGGCTTTGTATGAAGTTGATTATCAGCTACCATACATTAACAATTAGATGTAATTAAACATGATATTTGAGTATTATTAAACCATAAGAATGTAACAGAATTCTCACTTATTTTGTCAATCTGATTCTTTAGTCTGGACTAGACTATGATTAAACTAGACTGGTTAGTCTCGTTGCATCCTTCATTGGTTTAATGCTGTTTATAGAAAATTCTTCACTTGTTTTATGAGTTCAATAGGAAAAATATTTATTCACTGATTTCTTCCAGGGTATATTGTCCTGTCTTGCTAATATAGTACAGAAAGGGGAAAGTTGTTTTCATTGAAATCCTTCCTATTCCCATTGCACTCTATTAAGTGCTTGCTTTGTATGAGACACTGCCAGAAGGTGGGGACACAAAAATGACCACCGTCTGGTGGATGAGGCAGATGTGATCATGTACCGTAAAAGAACATAGAAATGCGAAGACACGGGTGCTCTCGAGAAACAGCAAAACAACTGTCAGAAAGCTAATTGGCAGTGGCTGCAGGAAGATTCTTTTGATTTGCTGACCTTAACAAAAGCAAGGAAATGTTTAGAAAAATCATTCTATAAACATTGGGGTTCTGAGCATACATTTTGATGTAGAGGTTGCTAAGCGTTGATGCTAGAGATTCAGGCAAGGCCAACATCAAAGACAAACTTACACAGAAGGTGAAGGAGCAGGCAAGTCACTGAGCAGTTCGGGAGGGAGAATACCAAGGACGGCCCTGCGTTTTAACTAGCTCTGTCTGGTGTCTGTGTGGCACGGGGATCAGTGAGTCAAAGACTAGAGGCACAAAGGTCCCGGAGGAGACTGTTGCCATCCAACAAGACAGTTAGCAACTTGGTTGACTGGTTGGGGGGGGTAAAGAAGAAAGAACGTCCAGGGTCATTTCCAAGATTTCAGCCCAAGGAACTGAGAGGATGATTATGCCAGTGAAGCACACCGAAAGAGGAAGTAATTCCAAGTGACTGGTTCTTGTTTCAACACTGGTTTTCTTAAAGTAAAACTTTGAAGTGTTTCTGGCACATTCATGTGACACTCTTGTCAGCAGTTCGATGAGGGTATAGCTCAGCGATGTGGTTATTGTAAATCTTGTCAAAGCCCAGCAGAATGGAGCTGCAGCTCTAATGAAGGAATCTTTACTTGGGAATAAAGAATGGGATTGAAATTTAGGACACACATGCACAGGCCAGGGTGGCCGCTGGTATGTTCAGAGAATAAAAAGGAATGTTTGAGGCTTTTATTAGGACAGAGAAATCTTTGCAGGTTATACTGAATGAAAGTTCATTAGCCCTTTCAGCACTTGGAATTTTGAAAGCTATGATGGTGAGGGACAGAAGATCCCTTCCAGAAGGAAGTGTGTCATATTTGTTATCTTTCCTAAAAAGGCCTATCAAGTATCCTACACATGAAAGATGTAAAAGTGGGTTCTCCATAATGGGTTCCCCATGTTTATCAAACAATATAAGTGAATAAAATATTTACTGAGTCGACATTGATTAATAATAAATATTGTACAAGAGTTACATAAGTTTTACAATTTGCATTTGTATCTAAGATGCATTATTATATTTATTCAACAGGTTTATAAGTATTAGCATATTCTATCAATTTTAATAATAGTTACCTTTTTTTTCCCTTAAGTCTATTTTAGCCTAACTAAAAGACTCACAAAAAGAGAAAATGTTTGATAAGGGATGTTGCAGTTCCATAATTTTGTATACTTCTATGCAAAATACAATATTCAAAATACAATTGTATACTTCTATAGAATGCAAGCATATCTATTTCTGTACTACAATCCCAGCAGTCACTCTATAGGGACTGTTCTCTTGAGAAACTAAAACAATTAAGCCCTGACAGTAAAATCATATAAAAATGTTTAGGCCATTTTGTTATCTTCTAGGTACCTGAAATGGAGCTTAAAGAATGGTAAAAATAAATTTAAAATTTTGTGGGCATTTTAATTATTGTTATCAAATAACTAAGCTTTGTTCTGGTTTAAATGTTGCTGGAGTCCCTAAGGAGGGGTGGGGAAATGTCTGTCTTGCAAGTTGGACTTTGCGGACCACTCCTTAAGGAGAAGTAAACAAACATAACTAGGATTTAATTTGAGGATGCAGCTTAATTGATCACACATGTGGGCACACTCCTCCCTGGAAACACGAGTATGCCAATTAGTGGTTATCATGCTATTAAGCCTTTTGAGCTTTTGATTCATTTTTTAATAACTACTACTGAATCTATTATTTCAATGAAATTTATTTTTGAAAGAGAATCCATCTCTATACATGTTTCTCTTATAGAGTAACTTAGGTGACCCATAAGACACCTTTTTGAAGACTGGAGAAGTGAAAGAACAAGCTCCCACCACATGCCTGCTTTGCAGGTGACTGGAAATGCCGCAGATTCATACTTACTTAACATTATTGCAGCTTCTTTCCCTCCACAATAGTCCCTCCAAACATGCGTAAAGTGGAAAATGAAGGTGAAATTCAGATTGATAATTTTACTTTCTATATGTGTACCCCCACTTTTCAACAAGAAGCCTGAATTGTTTGTGCCCCTCTCTGGAATGAGTACCATACCTATGAGCATCCCACATCCAATTGTGAGTTCCAGTATAAGCCTAACATAAATGCCTCTTCTTCTGGACCCCTCTGTAACTTCCGGACACCTTCAGTCAGCTGTAATTTTCATTATTCCTTTACATATTCCTTTGAAGACCATTCCTTGTACACACTCTCTGCTAGGTAGTGTGCTAAGCCCTGAAGATACCAAAACAAGTCCTGATCTTAAACTTACTAAAAATATCAGAATAGAGCAGAAAGATAGAAAAGGAAATTGAGAAATGGGTACAATCTCATGATAATTATGAAGTGAACGTGTTTGTTGTGTTTGCCTGTAAGTAGGTGAAAGTAACAGGAAAATTACTTCCAGAAGCCTTCTGAGAGTTTATAGATGAGCTAACTGCTAAGATTTTTCTCTTTTCTCTCTCATATTACTACTACAAAGATTAGTCATGTACAACTGATTAAGCATAAATATGTTAGACATTTTGATAATTATTAAACATAATGGTATTTTCTTAGAAGAAGAACTCTTACTGAATCTTTGTTTTCTATGGTATCTACATAAATAATAAATCTTGCAAGAATGAAACATGGCCCAGCATAATTTCCATGCTTATTTTTATTTTTAGACATTCCAGTGAACACATGGTCATATTAAATAAGTAGATAGGAGAAGAAACTAGTTTGTAATAATAAAATTGTTCAAATCTTTGAACTCTTTATAAACTTCACATCTCCTTGAGGATGTTTGTTTTCATTCCAGAAGTTAGAAACCTAGTGATCATGGCAGCCTTTCCCTAGGGAGGATTGTTTATGTTCTAGAAGAAAGGTTTCTACATGAGTCAGCTTTGTGTTACTATCACAAAACACTTAAAACAATGAATTTAAAAAGAGAAAAGTGTTTGTAGCACATGATCCTGGTGGTTCCAGTCCCAAATCAGTGGCTGCTTTGCTTTGAGTCCCTGTTGAGGACTGCTCAGCATGGGAAGAACTTGAGATGGACCAAACACTCAGCTCAGGAGCCAGGAGGAACAGAGGGACGCGGGGACTGGGGTCCTGCCCTGCTCTTCAGGGGCAGCCCCAGGGACTAAGGCCTCCATGAGACCCCACTTCCTCTGAAAGCATCACCCTAGTGATTATATGGGGGAAAAGCCACAAATTTAAACACCATTCTGAGGAGCTCAGTATGTCTGTGATTAAACTATTAAGAAAATTTAGGAAGTAAACAAAATTTTTTGAGGGAGTAAAGAAATATAGCTATGAAGAGATGATGAAAAGGCCTCAAAGCCACTGGTAGATGTCTTATTGTCTAAATGCCCTATTTAATTATTTTCTATAAACTATACAGATGTTAATTTATATTTTTGTATATAGAGTGTTCTATAAGTTCTAACTGAATTGTTTTAAAGGTAATTATCATCTCAACTGAGTGGTAGAGGAAAGCCAATTAGAGACATGCTGAGTGCCTATGTTACATAAAACACAGCAAGGAAGAATGTTTTATGTACTCCTTCATTTCACTCTTCATGTATTTATAGAGCACTCCCTATGCACCATTACTTTAGGTGCTTGAAAAACTGTTAATAAGTAAAATGAAATGAGGAGGCAGTTAAAATGCTGTTGCAATAATCCAGATGAAAGACAGTGGTGGCTTAGATATGGGTGGCAGCAAATGGGGAACTAAGTCATCAGAAAGTAGCAATATTTTTGAATATAAAAACCAACAGGATTTCCTGACAGTTTAGATGAGGGCTGTTAGGAAAAAGCAAAGGTCTAGTATGATTTCAAAGTCTTGACACAACCCCTGGAAAGATGGAGTTTGCAAACTCTGATAGAACTGGGAAGGGGGAAGAAGTGGGTTTGGTAGCAGAGTGAATGTGATTCCTGTGCAGATATCCACCTGGCACTGGGTGCATTGGTCTGGAGCCTGAGAGAACTATTGAAACAAAATGTGCTATTTACCAAGTCTGCCAGTTAAAATCATCTTACTTGAACTTGTCATTTCAGTTCTTTTCTTACTCAGATTACTAAGTTTAACAATAGCAAAAGTTGTTTTTTGACTACATAATGAAAAAAGTTTTATTTTAAATGGAAAGCTATATAATTTTGTACACATTTTGGGTCAGTAGGTTATCAGGAATCTCCTTCTAGAGATAGGTTGCCAAATAAATGTTACAGGGTTTTGGAGTGCTAGCATCTTGGTTTCCAGGTTCTTTCTGTCTCAAATAAAGAATTGAGTGAAACAAGCAAAAATGGTGACAAAGTTTATCTGAAAAATTAAAAGTGAAGGGTAAGGCAGCAACTGGCTCTGCAGAGTGAAGTTGGGCTGAGTAAGAGAGAAAAAAAATAAAAGCCAAAAATAAAAATACACCCTGGGGGCATAGGGCAGGCTACTGTGAGGAAAGCCACAGTAGCGAGCTCTTCACAGCATCTTTGTCCTTTTATTCCATCCACACCTTGCAGGAACCCACAAGAACCTCGACATATTGGGCCTGGAGAGGTGGTTCTGAGTAGATTCTGGGCTCCCGGCACGCCTCTTTTCCCAGCTGGTCTAAGCCATGCCTATTTCCCTATCTTAAGTACACATAAATAAATGACTACATGTATGCGTGCACACCTGTTTGTGTGTGTATACAGTTTCAGTTTAGCACAGTGTTAATATGGTTCAGGCACTAATTTCCAAACTTTCTCACTCAGAAATTTTGAAACATTAGCCAGTTAGCTAAGGAAAATATCTGTGTTGTCTTCCGGCCCTGTGTGGACTTTCTGGTGACCTCTGTTGTGACTCATGTTATCATGGGCTGAAGTAGACATTGCTCTATCACGATTTTTAATACTAATTACAAAGATATCTCGGTCTTTTTGTGTGCAGTGGTCTAAACAGACTTCAAATAGAGATTCAATTAATTAATTTCACCTTGAGCTATTACCTCATAAGAATGGCGAAACATCCTAAAATATTTTTATTATTATTCTCTTCCTTTTCTCTCTGGGGGTTTGTTTTATCTATTGAAAGGATTGTGCAATAAGAAAAGCAGGGAAAACATTGGCTTAAGCATTGAGAGACACTGAAAGACTTTCAACAGGACAGTAGCACGGCCATATTTTCACGTAGAAAGCTGTGAATGAAATCTGTGAATATGGAAAAGAAAGGAATAAGATAGAGGCAAAAGTTGAGGTTAGAGACTATTGTGATCATTCATCTGAGAGCTGATTATGGCCTGCAAAGAAACATGGTGTCGAGAAGGGAGGCAGGCAGGCTGTTTTATGAGCAATGGACAGACATGATGAAACATTATTTATTAAATATTTAGTGTGACTCCATCTGGATTTTTCACTCATCATTCTTTTTAAGACCAACATATAAAGGACAAAATGAGAAAGCAGAAGAAAAGACTGTTTTAACCAGAAGACTTACATTCATAAAACTTCCTAGTCAGCACCTTTGGTGTTTTCTGCACAGTTCCAGTACTGTCCCCTCCTTCCCTGAGCCCCTTGACTTTCTTCACAGCCCCTTTAAGGAGAGAAAAGGCTGTAATCATTCATGAAAAGTATCAAGTGAGTCTAAAAAGTAGAACGAAGTCTATTGTAAAACAAGTGAAAAATGATGGTACTGTTGCCATTGAAATCACAGCCTAAGACAATAACTGCTCAGCTGAATGGGAAGAGAAGGGAGAGAGAACAAAATAAAGAAGGCAACTAGGGCAGGGGACAAATGAGAGGTGGCATGTGCCACAAAGAAGAAAGGCTCAGGTCCACAGACTTCCTGAACCCTAGCACCGACTTTACTAAAGCTATTTTAATTCTCCCCTGAAATGGTACAGTATTTTGATATGTGGATGCAAGCAATCTGTGTGTTCCATATTAACATGGAAAAAAAGGAGAGACTTTAATTCTATTTGAATACCTGGGGCATAACCTTTGGATACTGGTGGCTCATACGCCCAGCCTCGAAGCGTTTAAAAAGGAGAAGAAAATCAGGCCTCTCCCTTTACCTTTTCAGTTTCTAATTGTTTTAGAATTTCTGTCATAATTAAGTAGGCAACTATAAAATCCAAAAGAAATTCTACTAGCATTTGGCAATATAAATATTATGTGTATAGGAATTATATTTTGTTAGCATTCTGCAATGCCCTGTTTTCAATTTCCTTCATTCTTTTATATAATAAAGTTTTGGTTATGCCTCTGGATACAGGGTAAACTAAGCAAAGTTTAAAGCCCTGTCTTCCTAATGACTCTTCTTGTAAAATATACTAAAAAACCATATAATTGGTTCCTTCAGGAGCTCAAATAGAAGGGCACTAACAAATTTACATGTGGCAAAATGTTTGACAAAAGATTTAGAAATCGTGAAATTATACCATACCTGGATGGTTTTACTTAGATTACTCATTTTTCAATATGTAATGGCATATATTTAGTTTCTGGTTCTGTTTTGATCCATATTCTTAATGATCCATAAAGAGAAAATTTTTGCAACATTCAGAGAAACTATTCTACCATCTATGAAATCATGGGGAATTGTAAATTCTTCTTAAATCCTGTTTCTCTGATTTTCCATCTTCTTTAACCTTCACACGGAACTATGCCTCTTTATTCACATTTTTATGATGCGCTAAAGACAATCAAAATACTACTTTAAAAAGATTTACATAATGGCTTAGCAAAATGTTATCTGTACATAGTATGGAACATTACTTAGCCTTAAAAAAAATGAAATTCTATCACATGTTACGACACGTTTGAAATTTGAGGCCATTATAATAAATGACACAAGCCAGTCACAAGAAGGTAAATGCTGTATGATTCTCCTTAAATGAGGTTCTTATAGTAGTCAAATTTACAGAGACAGAAAGTGGGACAGTGGTTGTCTGAAGCTAAGAGGGAGAAGGAATGGGGAGTTATTAAGTAACGGGTGTAGAGTTTCTATTTTGCACAGCGAAAAGTTCCGGACATGGATGGGTAGTGATGATGGTTTTGTTGCAGTCTAATTGTAGTTAACTCCATTGAACTTAAAAATGGTTAAGATGGTAAATGTTATGTAATTTGAATTGTTCCACAATTAGAAATAATTTTGGAAAAGATTTACTTGAGTCTTCTTGATCTTACTGATTACTTGCTATCTATTCATTTTTTTTTAAAAAAAGCACGTAAATGTAAGACAAGAATATTCTCACCTAAAATATTCAGTCAATGCAGAATTGGGCAGAATGAAGAAATAAATTACCTTTGATGTATGCCCAACTTCTTCCTTCTGCAAGGAAGCAAGATGTTGTATGACCAAATAAATAGCCAAGGTGATGTGTCAGATCTCTAATTTAACTCCTACCCACAGCAAACTATTCACTCTTGCTGTACAAATGTAAGTCACAAAAATAAGAACGACTAAAATCATAGAGGAAAAGTTTAGAAAATATAACAACCTGATACCATTCAGTATAAAACAACCTAATATCAAGGTAATAATATTTTGCAACGTTAGGTATTTGAATTGGCACTAATAATGAAAGTTTTGAGAAAATACATGTTTTGTAAATTTAAACATGAACAAAAAAATGTTAAGTAATACCAAATACTGTGTCTTTTCTTTAAAAAGAGAAATATACAACATTTTTAGAAGAATTTCATCAAAAAATAAATTTTAGCACTTAACACAGATAAACTTCAGATGGAAAAATCACTTACATGGGTCATTTCAGTCCACACATACCTAAATTATTAAGTGTCTATTACTACTGTATGGAACATTTTGTTTTCTTAATGGATCACTTGGAGTTTCTCTAAGACTGTGGAAGATAATAACTCTTGGCTTCTAACATCCAAGAAATCATCAGCTTTTCTGTTTTCTTTTGGAAATACGTGACTAGAATAAAGACATCTATCCCTTTCTGCCATCCACCCACACCCTACCGCAATGCTGCTCTGTGTCTGCAGAGCCTACGAAGGTTGTGTTTTTTTTGTTTTTTGTTTTGTTTTTGTTTTGGGTGCTGGGGATCGAACTCAGGGCCTTGGGCTTGCTGGGCAAGCACTCTACCACTTGAGCTAAATCCCCAACCGAAGGTTGTTTTCTATATGCACCTTTGGGTACCACCTCTAGCACTTTGTCTTTTTTCCCACCAAATCTCAGCCTCTGAAATAAGTCAAAGGGAATTCAAACAAATACGATGAAGACGTTCCAGGAGAGGAATTGTAAAACAAAATTCTGGACACTTGATAAAGAGATGGTATGTTCATTCTCAATCAGTATTGGAGAAGTTGATATTCTTACCTGTGGGAACTCTGTCTTCAACCTAATCAAAGTTTCACCTGAGAGGTAATGGACCAGTAGATTTTCATAATTCAGATGTAATATCTTTGTTAAGATTTTTAAAGCCATCCCTTTTAAATCATAATGCTGTTTGGGGATGGTTCTCATTACTGGTCCTCTGCATTGCATCACTTAGATGAGCAGGGCCAAGACAGCTGCCACTCACCTGGGTTTATCCAGATCCTTCTACCCTAGACCACTTTGTCTCCAATCTTCCAGTCATCTTCTTCCAAGTTCCTCTGCCCACAATTTTTATAATATATAAATAAATACATACAAATATATTTAGAATGAATATATATATATATTATAGTTCTGTATATGTTATATAGGATAGACTATATATTCTAACCCACTGCAATTCCCAAATCTGTGCGTATTGAAAGAAATCTTGATCACTACTGTCTTTCAAGGCTCATCTTGTTACTCTTGGGTAAAGATGCTATGCATTTTTTTTACTTAAACCCACATTCATTCACTTTTTTACTGCTATGCATTTTTTTTACTTAAACCCACATTCATTCATTCTGTTTTTACTGAACACCTATTCCCTGTCAAATAACGCTACCAGGGTTTGGGAATCAAAGAATAAGGAAACATCAAGTCCAGAATTACTACCAAGATGTCATGTCCACCACCCCTGGCATGACAATCACTCAAAACCATCTGACAGTGAAAGGCATTTTATGAAAACATCTTTTGTGAAGTTGCTCCTAAAGTGTCAGCATGTTCTTGCTGATAACGACTCCATCACTGTTTATATAGTAATGCTGGTTCATGGTCTAATGGAAGCCAGAAATAAGACATTGTAAGAGATAAACATCATGAATATGGTTTCAAGGAAAAGATATAAATGTTAGATGTCCCAAAAATAAAATTTATCCAGTAGCAGAAAGATCAGCCTACAGAATTAATATGTATGAAGTCATAAAATTATATTTGTAAGCAAAGAAAATTAACACAGAGCCTGCAAATGGGATTATCTGTTAAGAGGTGATGCCTCATACATACTTAGGGAAATTGGCAAAATGGTCTTTAATAATACTATAAATGCCTCTCAATGAGTTCTGAGCTCATGTAATTCCTCTGAGCTACAAACATATGGCTCAGGGTGTTTCTGAGGGCCATCACTACTTGCCAACATCGGAATGGATTGCTTCTCTGGAAAGGTGAAGGGAGATAGTGCCAAAGGAGGCAGAGAGAGAAAAGGGAGAGAGAGGTCATTGCACAACAAAGATGAAGTATCACTAGAACACTGTGTTCCTGAATAACTCATGAGTGATTATTACTGTTCAGAGTCTATGTGGTTTCTGGAACAACTCAAAAACAAGTTGTTAGATGTAGGCAAATGTTCTCAGCATTGCAAAGTGATGGGTCAAGAGTCTGAAAAGTAAATCAGATCCTGAATGAGATTTTAAGAAATCAAAACTCAAGCTACTCTAAAAGGAAGAAAGCCAACGAAGTATTCCAAATAAGGCATTGTCTTGGTAATGATGGCCATACCTCCTTGCCAATAATTCTCAACTCAGCAAAAATTCTAGGTATCAACCTAGGTTGCTAGGTGAAAACACGGGAACTCAACCTGGAAGACTTCCACCCAACCCACTAAACTAGATCCCTGAATAGATACACCTAGACCCTCAAATAGATATTAACTCCCTGCCCCGAGGGTAGTTCCTGTCTTGTAAGTATAGAAAGACAAAAAGGAAAAAAGAAAAATCAGCTAACTACTGAAATTCTAGCAGAATAAGTATTTGACAAGTTTGAGCAGTTATTCATCCCTTTTAAAAGTCAGAAAGTTCTTAAAAAATCTGGCAATGTTTATTAGGGAAAGCATTGAATTAAGGTATTTCAAAACCTTCGTGGATTGAAACAACAAGTACTTCAATTTCCTCCATGACTCAGCCACCCTAGTGAGGAGGATGAGACTTGAAGTGTGTTTCCTGATGCATTCGTCTACAGGGTTCTAGTGAACAACAAACGAGCCCAGAACCATTACCCAGGCCTCATGTCCATCCTTGGCCTGACCACCACTCCACAACCCCCGAAAGTGAAAGGCATTTCATGAATGTTTTCTGTGATGTCGCTGCCAAAGCCTGAGTGAGTTCTTGCTGATGACTGACAGGATTGTTTATACAGTTTATGCCAAGGAAATAATAATTTATAAGAAGGTATTAAACTAGAATCGTTTAAGCACCTGCAGTATCTAGTTTCACATGTAGTAAGTGAATGACATAATACACTCCATGCTTGAGACTATGACAGTGGAATCCTCCTAAATAAAATGACCATCAAACAGCAGTGGGCACTTCATATACTACCTCTTCTGTTGCAGACCACAAGGTCAATTTGTCTTATACTAATATGTTTCAATAATAATGCAATATGTGCTAAATACACTAAAATCAATTTGAGACCTGTACAGTGTAGTTTATCCCTAAGATTCCTTTTTATTGTAATTGCCTATTTGATCTACCACTTTCCTCATAGCTAATCCATGCCAGACCTACGACCAGGATTCTAAAACTTACTTACTTACTCTTTTATAAGAGTTGTTTACTGATTCTATAAACAATCAAGAACATGCTCAAATACCAAATGCCTTTTTCTTTCTTGGAGGTAAGAAGTGATTTATGAAAGGATTTAGCTTAGCTAAAGATTTAAAGTTAATTGTCTCATAGTCCTCACTTGTTTTAATTATAACCACTTAAAGGAGACAACATGTGAAAAACCAATACCTGAGTATTTAATAAAATTTTGCCGAATAGAAAAATCTCTGAGGTAGAAAAGGGATTCTTTGCCAAGGAAGTAATTAACAGATTGTATTTTCTGTCTGTCGCATAAGTGTTTCCTGCAGGAGTGGGTACCTCACTACCCGGAGGTAGGATAACACCTGGCAGGGACTTACCATGGATATTGCCTTTTCAATTTGCATATTGCATTTTGAAATCCTGAGCTCGTACTGATTTTACAAGCCCAATGAACAGAGGAATATTAAATAAGGTTATAAACTACCAGGTTATGAGTCTAGGCACTTGGCAGTTAGTATTTTCGACTACAAGTAACAGAAACCCTAAGGAAATTTAAACAGGGTGAAAATTTATTATCTGCCATCAGAGTGATGCAGACAAAGTTCAGGTTTCAGGGCAGGTTCCTTATGCATTCCAACAATGTCAACAAAACTCCAAGTTCTTGCCATCTCTCCTTTCTACCCTCCTTCCTTTTACATCCTACAGGGGCTATCGGATACAGGCTGCAGCAGAACCAAATCCTTGATCTAGACAGGACAAGAATCCAAACAAGAGATAGACTGTCCTCTGAAGTGAGTGTTTCTTAGGATTGCAGACGTTTTCCAGAAAATACACCCGCAGATTTCATGTTAGAGTTATTTGGCAGGATTGAGGCATATTTTCATTCCTAGGCCAGTCACTCAAAAGGATGGTCAGCTTTCCCTCAGAACATCTAGTGACTCTCCTGCAGTTTAGAGGGATCATCTCATGGGGAGAAGTGGCTACAAATGGGGGTGCTGTGTGCCTGAGTAAACCCACGGTTCTCCCAGGAAGAAGGGGAGCAGGGAGCGGAGAACAAGTGACCAGAAGGGTTGTTCTGGGGATGTTAGCTCAGTGCAAAAGTCCTGGGTTAAATACCTAGTACTGCAAAGACAGAATAAGAAAAGAGGAAAGAAAGAGGAGAAAAGAGGAAAGAAAGAGGAGAGAAGAGGAAAGAAAGAATAAGAAACAAGGAAAGAGAAAGAAAGAAGAGAAAAGAGAAGTAAAGAAGAAAGGGGAGGTGAGGGGAGGGGAAAGGAGGGGAGAGGACAGGAGAAGAATCCGGATTGGAAAATTAAAAAGTAGGACTGTATTTATTCAAAGACTGAATGATTGTGTATGTGTTTAATCTGATGACTTTTCTAGAACTAATAAGTTTAGTAAGGTTGAACGATAAAAATATCAACATACAAAACCCAGCCATATTTCTATTATATTTTTTTAAATTTAAGTAATCTCTAATAATATCATAAGTATGAAATATTTAATGATAGATTTGAAAAAAAATCTGTGCATGACCCCTAACAGTGGAATCTACAAAAACACTACTGGGGAAAATTAAAGAAAGTGTAAAGTATGGAGAAATATAGTATGTCCATGGATAAGAAGAACCAGTAATATCCAACTGTCAATTCTTGTTAGACTGTGATTTTTTTTTGTGGTACTGAATATTGAACCCAAAGCCTTTGCACTGACCTGCAGCCTCAGGGCTTTTTATTAAAGCAATGAGACATCAGCAGAAATATTTATGAATGGATCAGTGATCTATTAGTGGATGACTGATTTCTGTAAAAGATTCACAGGAAATTTACAGGATAAAAGATAATTTCTTCAACAAATTTTATTGGGACTATTGGATACCCATATGTATAACAAACCTTTGTCCTATAGCCCTAGCCATGTACAAAAAATACCTAAAATGAATTTAAGTATTAAAATGAAGAATAGGAGAAAATTCATGGGATTTTTTTAGATTAGGTGAAGATTTCTGAGCCGAAAAACAAAAAGAATTATTCACAAAAGAACAAGTAGAAAAATTTGACTTCACCAAAATTTAGAATATTTGTATTTAAAAGGCATTAATAAGAAAATATAAAGATATGTTACGGACTTTAAAATATATTTGTAAGTCATATATTTGATAAAAGACTTGTACCTAGAATATATAAAGAACACCAATGTTTATTAATTTTAAATTGCAATAAAAAATTGGCAGATATTTGAATAAACATTTAAGCAAAGAATATGTGCAAATGGTGAAGAAATGTATGAAGGTTTCCAAACTCACTTGCCATTGGGGAAATGCAAAATAAAACCTTGATTAGTATGATTATGCAGTTTTAGAAAGGCTATAATTTAAAAAGTTAATAATATCAATTTTGCCAACGACATGGAGGAACTAGAATTCTCAAAAATTCTGGGTGAAAATATTTAATGGCATCAGGATCAACCAATTTTACTGTTCAGTATTTACCCAAGAATATTGAAAACATAAGATTCTTGCACAAATATTCGTAACGCTTTTACTTGAATAGCCAAAAACTGAAAATCACCCAATAATCTATCACCAGGTGAACAGACAAGCAAATTATGGACCACTCAGATAATGGAAAGAGCCAAAAATAAAAAGTAATAAACTGTCGATACAACAAAATGGATAAATCTCAAAACATGTATGCTGATTAAAGAAGACAGATGAAAGAGTTCTGTAGCAGGTATGGTAATGCACACCTGCAATCCCAGCCCTCAGGAGGCTGAGGGGGAGGATCGGGTATACGAGGCCAGCCTGAGCTACATAGCAAGACCCTGTCTCAAAGCAAAAACCTCATTATTGATTTTGGTGATGATTTCTTAAAATATAGAACATTCTCTATAAATATATATTGAGTAATTTATGGCATTTATACCTTAATAAAGCTATTTAGAAAAAATTACTCTTAGTTGATTTAGAAACTTCAAACTTGAATAAATATTCATTTTCTCGCCTCCCATACCTACTGTGTACTAAACCAGAAGCCGTACTACTTGGAGTAGATGAGTTTGGGATGAGGAAGCATGGGGCAGGAAGAAGGAAGAGAGAAAGCATGGCCTCCAGAACGGCTTTCCTCTTGGTGGTAGTGGGAGGGGGTTTCTCCCCTATTCTGGTTGACTCTGGTTTCATCTGATGTGGAGGACTTGGCTATTAGGGACTCTATGGGGGTGCATGGTTTCCTCACTGTGGGGTTCACTTTCACTTAAACTTCCTTCATTACTCAAGAGACCATCTTAGAGAGCAGTAGCACCTGTTCAGCTCTCCCAGCAGAGACATATTTGTATAATGTCTCTTTCTGCCATTTGTCTCAGAGGCTACCTGTCCATTTATCCCGCTCTGTGTCTGTCCATGTGACGCTGCTCCTGAGAACCCTTGCAAACCTGAGGCTAGGAAGCAACAGCCCCGATTTTCTTACCTGACAAGTCACCCTATGCCTCTAGTCCCTCAGCCACGCTATTCCAGGGAGCCTCCTGTCTTCAGAAAGCAGATGCTGGTCTCTTCCCTATTTAATGTAGGCCCTGTTATAGTCAGGCTTTCATCGCTGTAACAGAATACCCGAGATAATCAACTTACAAGAGGAAAAAAAGGCTTGTTTGGGTTCGGCATGTTGGAGTTTCTATGCTATGATTAACTGGTCCATTTCTCTGGGTCTGTGGTGGGATGGCACATCATTATGGAAATGTGTGGTAGAGCAGAGCTATTCGCATTATGGTCAGGAAACAGAAGGAAAGGGCCAGTGTCCCCTCCTTCCCTTGAAGAGCACATGCTCTGATCCAGAGACCTCCCATCTGGTCCTACCTTGTGAAGGCTCCAGTACCTCCTAATACCACCCTCTGGGGACCAAGCCTTTATCACATGAGTGTTTGGGAGACATTCGAGACCCAAAGTAGGAAGGCCCTTAAGCTCTGTTCTGAAGGCCCTTAAGCTCCGTTCTTCCCAGGCTGGGAGTAAAGGATATTAGGCTAGATTTAGGCTCCCCACTTTCTCCCAATAGTCCTTTTACCATTCTGTCAGCTCTGGAGAATACCATTCTATCAGCTCTGGAGAATTCTAAAACTCAAAAATACCTAGTAAAGAAAGAGATCTCAGTTTCCCCTCCTTAAAGATATACCCAATCTTCACGGATGATCTTCTTGGGTCCTCCTTTACTTAGATTCAGAAGGAAAGAAGGGAAGACCTTTTTTTCCACAAATACTTTATCCACAACAGTACAGGCAATCAGCTGATCACCAAATTTGTTTTCAACTTTTCTTGGGCATACAGCAAGTCTGCACTTCCTAGAAATGATAGCATTTACATGTGGCCATGTGATTGAGTTCTGCGCAATGAGCGGAAGTGAAGTGCTCTGCTTTCAGCCATAGCCTGTCGGAATGTGTAAAAACTAATCTCTCATGTCCTTCCACTGCTTCAGGTTGGATATCAATACCAAGAAAGACTACAGAAGATAGCAGAGCTCCCATCTCCACCCCTCCCTCTCCTCACCCTCCATCTCTTGGTCCTCTTTCCTTTTGCAAATATCCCTTGGGTGCTGGAACTTCACTGAGCAGGAAGTGGGTGCAAGCTCTGAGCGGTCCTCAGCAGACACAGCCCCCAAGCCCATGTGAGAGGGGGCTGTGGAAGATGATAGGGCCTCCCAGTGATGCAGCCATCACAGAAGAGTAGTCAGGGATGGGCCAGAAAGCAAGGTAAGGGCCAGTCAGGAACTCCACGAGCAAAGGAGCACACCACATCTGTTTACCACATGCATGCACTGTATTTGTCCACATTGGGGCAGTTTACTGCTGTCTTTGCTGTCACACTTTGCTCTTACACATTCAGAATGAAGGCAGTGAGTGGGCCACTCACTTACCTTTTAGATTATGGTCACTGGACCTTGAGTAGTGACATTTGGACCTTACAGAAAAGACTTGACATCTCCTGGACGTTGTAGACATCCAATCTGTGGGGACAGGCTGAATGAATTCCACAAGCAAGATGTGTGTGAAATGGATGTTTCTGGTCTGTATTATGGAACAGACTGCTCCCTGATCAAACCTATATCTTCTTCTTCTCCCTAGGAACACAGGCAGGTTACATTTCCTAGAACCTTTTGCATTTAGGAAGAGCCAAGAAACTGATTTTGAGCCAAAGACTCCAGTAAGCGGAAGTGATGTATTCCACTTCAAGGTTTGCCCTACTCCATGAGCGGGATCACATTGGCTCCACCTCCAGACTGAAGTACTTACTCCCAGCGCCTCGGAATGTGACTGTATTTGGAGATAGAGCCTTGAAAACGGTAAGTTAAAATGAGCCCTTTTACAGGGTGGGCCCTAATCCAATCTAAATAGTACCTTAAAAGAAGAGAAAATTTGGACACGTGAAGAGATATCAGGGGATGTGTCCACAAAGAGAAAAAAGTGTGAGGGCACAGTGATAAAGAGGTCATGCGCAAGACAAGGAGAGGAGTCATACCACCAACACCTTGTTCTCTGACTTTTGGCCTCTAGAACTGTGAGAAAATAAGTTTCCAGTCTGTGCTAAGTCAGCCAGCCACAGCAACCAACACAGAGCATGAGACCAGCCATGTGTGGTGGCCCAGGAGCTCCCTGTTGGCTGGCCAGAGTGGAGATGACCCCTAGGACAGGGTTGGATGTCATGTGTGAATAATGGCAAAGTCACAATCTGGAAAGACTCTACTTTAAGGGAAATGGCCCAAATAGGAACACCCACATTGTTTAATTACGTGGGTGAAAAATGAAATTTTATTATATTAATCTACCAAAATATGGGGGTTTGTTGGTTACAGCTGTTATAACCCTCTCAAGTAATATTCCCTAAAAGCTTGATGTTTCCCTTTTCCCTCCAAAGTCCTCCCCTTAGTCACTGTTGGCAGGGGTGGTATATACTTTCCACCTCTTAACAAGCTCAGTGGGACCGTGGCTGGCTTCTATTACACACTGGCTTCCAAAACAGAGTATTTAGCTCTTCTTGTCTACCACTAGAGGCCCGAACCACAACTCTGGGACATAGTGGATTTTCCAGTCAATATCCTCTAACATATTTTAAAAATAGATTGCTTAGGGAAAAAGAAATGAAAATTCACAAGCATATTAATAATAAAAATGCATGCCAATTATGTGTTAATCAAGTGGGAAATTTTCCATTATTTAGGGTGCAACAGGAGGTTATATATTATTTAAAAAAAATACTACTCCGTCATGAAGAAACTCATTTATCTCTCTTATCTTTCAGTCCTAGAACATTGAGATCACAATGCAGCTGTAGGTAGGGTTAGAGGACTTTAAGTTCAATAAATGAGATTCTTTCCTCTCATATCCTACCCATTCTCCTTAAGAATTAATGGAAGGGAAGGAGGGATAACATGGCTATAAATTACTCTCTAAACAAATAATTCATTTAACAATACATTCATATAATGAATACCATGCTTCCTGCCTTATCATTAACTCTGAAAAAAAAGACGTGTTGTATCTTTGAACTAACATATCAAATAACTTTGAAAAATTATAGTGAAATTCAGAGCATTTGTCTTAAATTATAGCTGGAAATTAGGACCAAGGTTTATCCTAATTAAAGTTTCAATAACCACTAATCTGGCATCAAAGGAAATTTAGCAAAGCAAGATTGCTTAGAGATTAAAGGAAAGAGGTGAAAATGAGGTAAGAGACAAACCATAAAAATCTGCAGCGAAGCAGGGACCTGACAAGAAGCAGTAGACGAGGGCCAAGTGTCACCCACTAGAGCACGGTGCTGTGACAGCTCCTCTTGGCCCGGAATGGGCAGATAGTTGGCTTAACAGCTACCGGTCCTCTTTCTAGATGGTGGCAGATTAGGTGAAGAATTTTGTGAACTTCCTATATATACACATTGCAAAGAGGACAGAAGAAAGGGCTCCTTCTGAAACTCCAACGACAGTTTTAACTACAGTTACTTTCCTCCCTCCAAGGTTCTTCTTTTCCTTGGTTCTTAAGAGTGGCAGCATAGTCAGCTCAAATGCCACAACAAAACACCAGAGCGGAAATGCTTTCCTCATGGTTCTGGAGACTGCAAGTCTGTGAGCAAGGCCCAGCTGTCAATTTCTGGTCAGCTGCACCTCCTTGCTTACAGACGGCCACCATCTTGCTGGGTCCTTATGTAACCTGTCATTGTGCACGTGGAGCAGGGTGGTGAGCGAGAAAGAGAGAGCTCTTTTTACAAGGCCACTTATCCTGGGATTAGGTTCCCACTCTTACGGCTTCATTTAAATATAATAACCTCGAATGCAGCCACATTGGGGAATGAACCTTCAACATAACAATTCAGAGTACACAATTCAGTCAGTGATGGTGGTTACAGTTTTTGAGGCACTCTTGAAATTTCTTTCTTATTCTATTACCACAACATTAGGGGAAAAGTCAGAGCTGCATTTCGATTTTTTAAAGTTGTCTCTTGGCAGCTGCCATAGGATTTGGTCAGTCTGGATCAAAGAAAGCTACTCATGTGAGCGAGAACCTGTATATTTATGTTAGTGGTGTTTTGTTATAAACCAGCAAATCTCATCATCAGAACCCAGAGGGTGATACACAGTGGTCTTTGTTTTGTAAAGTACAATCAAATGGGTGACTATCTTGTGTCTTTAACTGTGTCCTCAGCAAAATAAGGGTGAATTTCTGGGGATGTGCATTGACTCATTTGGAATGGAAAAGTGACTTAATTATAGTGTGGCCTGGGCATGGTGACATACGCTTGTAACCCCAGCTTTGCAAGGCTGAGGCAAGAAGATTGCAAGTTTGAGCTCAGCCTGGGCAACTTAGTAAGATCCTGACTCAAAATTTTTAAAAAAGGCCTAGTGATGTAGCTCTTCGTGAAGATCCTTTGTTCAACCCCCACTACCACAAAATAAGAAAGGTGGGGGGAGCCTTGCTCCTCATCATTAGAGAATTTTGTAATTGATAATTGGATAAAATGCATAATTTAGAAAATTAGTGTTTACTTATATTGAGCAATTACTTGTGAACTATGGAATAAGAAAACATGCACTGTCCTAAGTGTTATTCCTTTCTTCATAAAGCAAATTCTCTTGCTTATGCACCTTACTTTTGAAGTCAGTTCTCAATTCTGCCATGATTACCTTGAGACAGTGATCTCCAACTGACTCTAATAAAGTCTGAATTCTGTGATTACATAAACCAAAATTATGGCTTGAAGACCATGTATATGTTGAATGTTAAAAGCAAACTAAGAAGAAAGGAATTTGGACAAGTACATTTTAAACTAATAATAAAATAAGGCTTGGCTTTAAATGTGATAAGGCAGCAAACCAAGAGATCTTCAAAACTCTGGGAAGAACCAAGTGACTGTAAAATCCAGGTCACATAAATGTCACAGATGAGTATATCCAGCCCTACTGAGGCTGGGACAAAAAGCAAGAAAAGAAAGCAACATGGCTTGGAGGGAAAGTAGTTCAAACCCAATAGGTTCAGTTATTTCTACAGACAGACAGTAGCAAAAGAAACCCCCTAAATTCCCAGCAGGCAAGCAAAGCATGGCAAGATCATAAAACAGAAATCATAAATGCTAAAATAGAATGCTGCCAGCCATATGTGTTTCAAGCTGTCTTGTCCTTTATTTAAATGAAATATTTTTCAGACAAATGTATCTGTTTCTTCAAATGTCCCACATCCGTTCTCACCAGGCCCTTGTGCCACCTGTTTCACTCACAGGGAACATTCTTTATGTCATTTCTCTATCCGTGTGTCTTCTCTTACAGCCCTCAGACTAAGTACTAACTCTTCCTAAATGACTTCTATGGTCACCCACACAGAAGAGCCATTCAAATAGTCTTTTGCTCAAAGAAGTGGCCAAGTCAGATACTCATCCCTGCCCTTTGCAAAGCCCTATATTCTGCTCCGTGCTGGTTTATCATCTGAAGGCCTAGATGCAGTGGTGGCAAATCCATGGCACGCATGCCACAGCAGACACACAGAGCCCTCTGGCGGCACACAACCCAAGTTGCCCAGCATCTGAGCATTGGATATTCAGGTTTAATTGCAGCGTGGGCACTTTGCTATAAATAAGTGGGTTTTGGGTTGCAGTTTGGGCACTTGATCTCTAAAAGACTCACTATCACTGACTAGACTATGCATGGGTTGATTACAAGGTGCATTTCTGATTTGGGGTTATTTTCCTATGATCAAAATGCAACTAACTTCAATAGTGACAGAAAAACTATATTCTCTATTAGTTTTATTTACCCAACAAATGCTTGTGGACCTTGTGTGTATAATGCAGTGTTCTAGGTGTTGTAGGTCTCACTCAAGGCGGTACTAGGGAGAAATAGCTCTGTTCCTGCTTACACAGAAGACATACCGTGTATGAATCCAGCACTTACTAGGACTTGGGGCATTGGGGCGGGTGAATTGGAAAGTCCTGCTTTTATGAGGATTATATTGTAGCAGAAGAAAATAAATTATAACCAAATAAATGAAGAAAGAATAAACAGATAAAGAGCAAAAATATCAAGTAGAACTAAATTAGGCAATATGATAAAGACATGTCAACGAAACTCAATATTACAAAAGAAAATCTTCAAATGGATTGAACACAAATAAAAGGAGATAATTCTAGTGACCAACATCTCCTGTAGTCCTTATCTTTACCCACATATTACCTAAATATTCACCTATAGAATTTCCTTCCTTTGGTTTTCTTTGGACTTACTCTGGAGTATGTCAAGTGATAAATCTGCCTTTTAGGGGGTAGCTTCTACAACTGGAGTTCTCAAAAATGTACACTGCAAAGAAAATCGATGTCGTGTCTGTGTTTTCAATGGATCTCACAGTGTTTCCACAGACTTTGATAATGATTCCTTCAAATGTTCGGCTTCCTTAAATTATTTTATAAACTAGTCTTTCTGATAAACCTTCCCTCTTATTTTATGCATACATGGGACACAGTAACAGCCAGCAACAACTGCAATAAATTTTCAACTTGGAAAAAATTTGCAGACTGATCTTTCAACCTCACTGAAGTTCAGGAGAAATTTGGTTCAGGTTACCTTTCATCATATTTCTTGTTTATTCTAGGAATTCCATCATTACGAGTAGCCCACGGCATGATCTCTAAAAGACTCACTATCACTGACTAGACTATGCATGGGTTGATTACAAGGTGCATTTCTGATTTGGGGTTATTTTCCTATGATCAAAATGCAACTAACTTCAATAGTGACAGAAAAACTATATTCTCTATTAGTTTTATTTACCCAACAAATGCTTGTGGACCTTGTGTGTATAATGCAGTGTTCTAGGTGTTGTAGGTCTCACTCAAGGCGGTACTAGGGAGAAATAGCTCTGTTCCTGCTTACACAGAAGACATACCGTGTATGAATCCAGCACTTACTAGGACTTGGGGCATTGGGGCGGGTGAATTGGAAAGTCCTGCTTTTATGAGGATTATATTGTAGCAGAAGAAAATAAATTATAACCAAATAAATGAAGAAAGAATAAACAGATAAAGAGCAAAAATATCAAGTAGAACTAAATTAGGCAATATGATAAAGACATGTCAACGAAACTCAATATTACAAAAGAAAATCTTCAAATGGATTGAACACAAATAAAAGGAGATAATTCTAGTGACCAACATCTCCTGTAGTCCTTATCTTTACCCACATATTACCTAAATATTCACCTATAGAATTTCCTTCCTTTGGTTTTCTTTGGACTTACTCTGGAGTATGTCAAGTGATAAATCTGCCTTTTAGGGGGTAGCTTCTACAACTGGAGTTCTCAAAAATGTACACTGCAAAGAAAATCGATGTCGTGTCTGTGTTTTCAATGGATCTCACAGTGTTTCCACAGACTTTGATAATGATTCCTTCAAATGTTCGGCTTCCTTAAATTATTTTATAAACTAGTCTTTCTGATAAACCTTCCCTCTTATTTTATGCATACATGGGACACAGTAACAGCCAGCAACAACTGCAATAAATTTTCAACTTGGAAAAAATTTGCAGACTGATCTTTCAACCTCACTGAAGTTCAGGAGAAATTTGGTTCAGGTTACCTTTCATCATATTTCTTGTTTATTCTAGGAATTCCATCATTACGAGTAGCCCACGGCAGACTTCGAAACGTTGACACAGCAGAACTCAATTTTTCAAGGGACTAGAAAAAGAAAACTCTAATGTGTTAAAACAGTGTCTGATCTCGAGGTGGGTATTTTAAATTACGAGCAGAGACTCTTCTAATGCAAGCTTTATTGGCAGAAACTTTAAGGGCACATTTTTCAGGTTGTACAAACAACTGTGATATTTCCTCCCATTATGTATTTTGAAACTCTATATTGGGTACACATACTCTTCAAGGGAGAAGGAATTCATAATCTACCAGAAGCCAATCGCTTCCTGAATAGCAGAATTAAAAATACAATCCAGCTGATTACAGTTATGAGTTAAATTTTAATTAATTTATTTAAATATTAATAAGCACGGCATCTGCTGACATGTCCACACACTTTTTCTTCATAATTATGTGTGTACCAACTGACCCCAATCTGAAGTTTTCTCCCTGGGAATACTATTAGAAAGGTCATGACCTCTTGTAAGTGAATTGAAATGAGAAGAGATATAATTTGTAGTTTTGGTGTTTATACCCCAGATTTGCTCGCACCTTATGAACACATTTTATTAAAACAGATGGCATTCCTTTTTGAGGAATTTCTTCCATTCTGTTCCTCATAAAACAACTGGACATAAAATGATTGAGCCTGTGGAGAAACATCTCTGTATTGAGCTGACACTCTGTCTTAATCAGTCATAAGAAAATGTGCATACTTTGATAAGGAACTAGAAGAGAATGTAACAGTTACGGAGAGAGAGGTGAGCCGCTTAGACTCTGTCTCCCCTCGCCAATAATGTGAGCATGGGCAAGATGCATAAATGTACCTCAAGATTCATATCTGAAAAATGAGGCTAATCAAAATACATACCTTTTAGGCTTGCTACAAAGATTACAAGACCAATATCTGTAACATGTTTACAAGGGTGCTTGGCACTTGGTGCTTAGTAAATGTTGGCCAATATTGATAATGGTGCATGTAATGAAAATGGGTAAGAAGCAGTTTACCCAAAAAAGTGTTGAAGGTAATATGAAAGGAAGGAAGAGTTACCTGTGGTCAAAAACTGGTTTTATTCAGTGTCCTTTTGATTTTTAGCTATGTATTAACAGCTATAAAATTACTATTAAAATTCATGTAAGGAATGTAACATACAATTGCCAAGTTAAATCTTTCTAGTTCTAAATTTGCTTTTTCACATTATAACAATTGTCTTATAATATGTTTCATGCCAGTTTAAGTGTTCCTGGCAATGCAATTATTAGTTTATATTAATATTAAGTACACAGTCTTATCATTTCTGTAGTATAAGAAAATTCCAGAACAATAGAAGAGGATATTAAGAATAATTAAAGGCATCACAAAAAATGCATTTTGTACTAGACACCTCAATGTAGAGAATTCTCTGCACCAATGTTTTTAACTCTCTAGAAAATTTCCACTTTGAAAGATTTGATCCAACTGATATGGTATAATATACGAATGTCTTCATTGCTTTTCTCATTGCTGAGACAAAATACCCAACACGAAAAGTTAAAGGAGGAAAGATTTATTGTTGCTCTCAGTTTTTAGAGGTTTCTGTCCACAGTTGGCTGCCTCTAAGGAGTGGCATGGCAGAGGGACATCACAGAGGAGAAACAATGCATGGCATGGCAGGATAGGCAGAAGGCAGCAAACAGCAGCAGCAGAAGATTTCTGTCCCTTTATAGTTCATCCAGTCTATCTGCTCACTGGGCAGCACCAACTACACACAGGGTGGGGCATCCTTAATCCCAGTATCACACATCCAAATTCAGCCATCTTTGAAATTTCCCACTTATGACTGAATGAGGCTGTAGAGGGACATCTAGATACAAACCATAACAATGGACTAATAGATTAATTCTCAAAGTTTAAGAAACACAAGATTTCCAGTCCAGTAATAATAAATACTGTGAATGAATCCAGCTGGAAAGCCATTAGAATCCATGTTGTAGTAACAGTCTACTACATAAATGATGACAGGGTGGCCCAAAATCACATGCTCAATCCTGCATGGGTCAGAAAACTTCCCTTTTTTTGTTTCAAGGTCACAGGTTTATAACCCCAGTTCTGGCTAGTGATGTGAAAATCCAGTTGTCCTTCTAAAGTATAAATTAAATTGGCACTTAGCCTTTTAATCTTGGCTTAAATAACTATTTCTCTGGAAAATCTTCCCTTAATACCTTGTCTAAGTCCCCCCCCACCTCATTAATGTATGTAAAGCAGCTGTGCCCTGCTGTAAGTTACTCTATTGTATTGCATAGTAGCCCTGAGTATCTCCATTTTAAAAAGCAGCAGTTTGTTCTTTTTTGAGTGCTAATGCTAAGGCAGAATACTTGCTAACATGTCTGTGAAAATAGGTAATCACCAGAGGTTGAACACACCGAATTTATTTAAAATAACAACCCCAGCTGCACAGCTCAATCATAAAGCAACAACTGATGAATAATAATACTAATAAAAATTACCTCCTATAAACTTACCAAATTAAATCAAAAACATGGACATGTGATGCATCAAAGCTGTAACAGAGGAAATAAGACCTGCATGTGAGCTTATCAAACATACCAGACCAATAAAAAAATTGCAGCCATCTCACCTGGACCATATAAAAAGGAGGGACACTGAACACTGAAGTATGACCTTCATGCACACAACTTATTTCATAAGACCATCTGGTGAATCTGCAGGCAATGAACTAAGGCTCTCTGTCCCCCACTTCAGCTCACCTCCATCTCTCAGCTTGACACAATCACCCCAAACTGTGGGCCACTGGACTTGGGTGTTGAGCTGACTCTGTGCTCTTGGCAAGCCCGCATTTAAAACAAACTCTGCCTAGTCTGTAGAAATATTTGGAAACCCACGGTGACTTTTTATATCACGTCTCTATCTGGCTGTCTGTGTTTGCTTTAAGATTAGCCTCTTCAGATCCTGTAGCTCCTGTTAGCATTATTTTAGCTGTTCTCACATGTGTGTGTGTGTGTGTGTGTGTGTGTGTGTGTGTGTGTGACTTGAGTATTACAGATGGTATTAACATTGGTTAGTTTCCCTCACTAGAGGAAAATACCTAACAACCAGAACATAAAGAAGGAAATGCTTATTTTGGCTCATGGTTTCAATGGATTTAGTCCTTGGTCAGCTGGCTCCAAGGCAGAAACAGTATGGCAGAATAGTATGATGTAGGACAGCTTCTCACTCCATGGCAGCCACGAAGCAAAGCGAGAAGGGCAAAGCCAGGGACAAGAATACATTCTCCTAGATTATACCCTAGTAACCCATCTCTTCTGACCAGGCTCCACTTCCAAGAATGAGATGTTTGGGGAACACTTTAGATCTAAACCATAACATTCTGCCTCTGGCCCCCAAAAGGCTCATGTCCATCTCTAAGGTCACCAAAGTCCTAACAGCTCCAACATGGCTGAAAAGTCCAGTCTATGACTCAAGGAAAACTTAGCTGTGAGCCCCTGAGAGAGAAAAAGGTGAAAAACTTCGAAAATTCAGTGGCACAAAGTAAGCACTCCTATCCCAAAAATGGAGGACTGTAGGAATAGAAAGGCATCTGACCAAAGCAAGACTCAAATCCAGCAGGCAAACATTAAATCCTGTAGTTCTATGTTCACCACCAAGAGCAGGCTGTGGTGAGATCTGAGTGCTGAAGGGATTGGGTGGCCCTCCCCCAATGGCCTTGCCTGTTGTATTCCACATAGCCCCTCTCTTGGGAAGATTTGTCTTGTTCCCAGTAACTTTCCTCAGCAGAAGTTCCATGTTTCTGGTATCCCTAACTTCCCGGAGTTTCTTACTACAGTTTTGGCTTTACTCTGACAGTTTTAAGCATTTTTAAGAGAGTTTTAAGAGACTCCTGGCAAGGACTGGGACCCTGTCACATGTATTTGCCTGGGCTCCTGGGCTTTATGAAATCTGGGTAGAAACCTCTGTGACCTCATAAATATTGCATGCTACCTGCCTGTAAAACCAGCACCATGTGGATGACACCAGGATTTATGCCAGCTTGAGCAGTAGGCTGGCCCTTTGGCGCATGGCTACAGTGTTGTCTAAGTACTAAACACTCCCCTCTGTGGTCCTGAATGTGCAAGATGACTCTCTTCTCAAAGCAAAGTCTTTCAAAGGGATTTACCTTTTTATACCTTTGAGAGATGTGTAGGGTCTGATCATTTCCTCAGATGCCCTCAAGGCATCATTCCTATCATCTTGGTGGAAAGTACTTGGCTTCTTTATAATGATAAATCAACTGTTACTGCTTGCATCTAGATGTCCCTCGGCCAAAACCTCATGGGTGTGAGTGCTACCTGCTGTAATGATGGGTATCCTGGATACAATATAAACGGACAGAAAGAAACTGTCACCTATCACTTGCTTGTCACTCACTTGCTGCTTGGTGCCTTCTGCCTGCCATGGGCTGTTTCTCTTCTGCAATTCCCTCTACAGACTGTGAGCTAAATAAACCTTTCCTCCCCTCCTTTCACTTTGAGTGTCAGGTATTTTGTCTCAGCAACAAGAAAAGTAACCAAGACAGTAAGCATGCTCTCCTTGGCCTCAAGTTTAGAGTGTTTTATTTCTGATGAAACTACAACTTTTCATGTCTTTTGGCTCTACTCTTTTGCTCCTGAATCTTGTAAATCTGGCTAAAAGCAGCCAGAATTACCTGTGTGACTGCCTAAACACTGGGCTGCCTTGAAATTTTCTTCACCAGCCTAATTAGTTCATCACCTTTAAATTCAGCCTTACACAAAGTCTTAGAATGTGGACAAAACATACACAAATTATTTGCCAGAATGAAACACACAAAAAAAATTTAGTTTATTTTCCAATACAGTCTTTATCCTCATCTGAACCTCAAGAGCTTGGCCTTTACTCTCTTCATTCCTATCAGCATTCTGGTTTTATGAGCTCCAACCAGAGTCATCCATCAAGCTCTGCTTATAGCCTTCTAGGGCTTCTCTAGTTGGTGCTTCCAAACCTTTCCAAATTCCACTTGCAAAACAGTTTTAAAGGACATGGTCACCTACAGTCACAGCAACAACCCCACTTCTCTGAGACCAAATTTTTGCACTTGTCACTTTCCCATTGCTGAGACAAAATATGCAACACCCAGAACTTAAAGGAGGAGAGATTCGTGAGGATCACATTTTCCAGGGTGTTAAGTTTGTGGTCGGCTGGCTGCAAGGAAGAAATGGCATGGTAGACGTGAATGGCAGAAGATAGCTGCTCACTCCATGGCCACCAGGAAGCAGAAAGATTGGAGAAGTCAAGAATAAAAATGTACCTTTCCAGGTCACAATCCCTGTGACACACCCCTTTTAACAAGGTTTGACCTCCAAATGCAAGCGACTTGGGGGAGGGATATCTTATATCTAAACCATATCATAAATATTATTAATTAACATTAGAAAACAGCACATATGATTGCCCATCTCATAGCTATCTGGAGAAATCTAGCATACTCTGTCAGGGCTGATGAAATTGACCTAGCTTGTGAATTTATTATTATTCAGTAAATATGGGATGAACTTTTCATAGGTTATCCTTGCTTAGTGCTTGTCCCCCAAAATCCATGGGCACTCTTATATGTGTTTGGTTTTCATATTATGCCCAAAAGTATTTGGCACACAGCAAATACTAAACCAGTTCCCATAAAGCAAGTGAACATGGATAACAATTCTACCAGAGGCTGACCTGCACAAATTTGCCAATGTCACAATTTTATAGCCATCACATCTTATTGTTGAACAAGGGGATAGTAGTAGCACAAACAACATTATTTCTTTTACCTTCTTTGTCAATGAGTTAGATGGATGTTTGTCTCTTTAGTTTCTTGCAAAGTAGAGGAGTTCACATACTGAAGTAAAATCTCTCCAGCTGCTGGCACCCAACTACTGAAAGTGAACAGAAAGTAATATAATTTGTGTAGAAACAAAATGGACATATAACAATCCACACCCCCCCCAGGAAAAAAAAAGATTGGGATAAAATAATTTCTCAGTAGTTTACAAAACATTACCAAAGGCCTTTCCTGCAATCAGAAATCATACATCTAAGGCCTTGGTTGGCCAGGTGCATCATAGAAACGAATATCCCAATACTATTTGAATTCAAACTGAGTTTTAAGAAATCATCTTGGCCTTGATAAATTACTTCCTGAATAACAACTTCCAAGCCATTTGCCAATGTATTTTGTGAAGATTTTGCAATTGTAATTGATGAGTAAAACTTGGACAGTTGTAGGAGATTGGATTTTCTTCAAAAATTTTATGTTCCTATAGAGAAAGGTCTCTGAATATATTTTGGTAGTAATCTTATAGCACAGTACTGCTTGGGAGTTAGGGAAATTGATGCTTGCTAAGTGGATGCTTTAGCTGTTATTTTCCCAGTTCAATTTCCTCCAATTCTCTAGGGAAGTCAGAGAATCTAGTATGTTATTCTTTTCATGAGTGAATACATTTCTGACATGTTAGATAAGTAATAACAAAGATAACTGTAATTTCCTTTATCTACTTTATTGTACCAAGAAGGATTTTATGTAACAGAAGTAAAAGTCAAAATACAATTTATGATACCTGTACATGTATCATGTACAGGTACAAAATAACCATGTTGATTATGATCATTATGTATGCAATGTACCAATACATGTTCTTGGTAAAAAATAATAAAAAAACTAAAAAAAAATACAATTTATTTTAAAATTTTAGCCATAGAGTTATAGTGTCAAGAGCTATAACTGATATTTAAGGAGATACTTTAGACTCCTAATAAGTTTTTTTTTTCTTTTTTTTTTTTTATTTTATTTTAAACCAAGAACATGTATTGGTACATTCTACATACAATGATCACATTCATTACATTAATTCTGTACCTATACATGATGTATCTTGGTTCTCCCCCCTGTCCCCCCCTCCCCTCTGCACCCTCCCTCCCTATTTACAGCAGGTTCATTCATCATTTTCCATATTTTCCCTTTCCCCTCTTTTTCCCCTGTTGCCTTTCTGCTTTTCCCCTTCTTTCCTTCAAGTACTCCTCTCCTCTGCACACCATCCTCCTTTTATATAATAGAATAAATCTTTTTCATAGTGATTATTGTTAGAAGCAGAGAAAGTCAGAAGAAGAGAGAGAGAGCGTGAATAATGAGTAACAAAACACAGACGTAGATAAAATAATTTCTAGTATTCTACTCCACAGTGAGGTGTCTATATTTCACTAAAATCTCTTATATATGTTATGAATCACCAGAAGAAGGGCTTGAGGTTCCAAATGCAAATTAATGATAAGGAGATGGAAATGTTAATTTTCCTGATTTGGCCAGTGTAAAATATATATATATATATAT
>QZML01002917.1:61241-97075 GCA_016801275.1 Hystrix brachyura
GGTTACCAAGCACCTCCCCTCCTCCTTCGTGTGTCCAGGGCGGGAGGGGGAAATCTCTCTGTCGCCTGGCAACGGATGTCGCAGGGCGGGCTCACTTTGCAGGCTTTGTCCCCGCGGGCGTGGGGGCCTCTCACCTGGTTGAGAAGTCCCGTGGTTACCAAGCATACAGTAGCTTTGTAGTTCTCCTCCTTCGTGTGTCCAGGGCGGGAGGGGGAAATCTCTCTGTCACCTGGCAACGGATGTCGCAGGGCGGGCTCACTTTGCAGGCTTTGTCCCGGCGCGGGGGCCTCTCACCTCAGACTCCTAATAAGTTTTTGAAAATCTATTGTCCTATTTCATTCCTTTCGTACCATTTTTATTCTTTGAAATGATCTTGTTTACTTGTTGGTTATTGTGTGTTGCCCTTTCTCATCTCTTTTCCTCTCTGCAACAATTAAAGCTCTAAAAGTGCAGAGTGTTTGCCCTGTTATTTGCAGTAGCCTGGACACAGTTGAGGCTTTTAAGTCAATATTTGTTGAATTAATGAATTTAGTAAAATGAAAGCATGAAGAGCATACTTCAGTGATTAAAATATTTCATCTAATAAAGGTATAGTTGGTTGAATAGTGTCCTTTAAAAACAACTCAAATCCTAATCTCTAATACCTATAACTGTCACTTCATTTGGGTGTTGGTCTATGCAAATGTATTTGCATTAGGGATCTCAGTATGGGATTGTTGTAAATTCAAGAAGGCCTGAACTCATGGGATTTACAGCCCCTCTTGACTCTAGAACAATCCCATACTGAATTCTTATGAGGAGAGGACAGGAGTTTTGAGACCCAGAGACACCTGGGAGAGGGCTGTATGAAGATGGGGACATAGCTTGGAATGATACATCCACAAATCAAGGAGTGGCAAGGATTCCTGACAGCCACCAGGAGTGAGGAGAGGCACAAAACGGATCCTCCCTCAGAACCTCAGAAAGAACCAACCATGCCAGTAAATTGACTTTAGAATCTTGGCCTGCAGGATTGGGAGAGAATAGATGTCGGTTGTTTGAAGCCACTAAGTTTTGGATAATTTATTGCATCAGCCCTAAAAAAAAAACAATAGAGGAGCAAACCAGAGTCATCATTGCTTAAATTTTCTTTCTACTAGTGGGAGCAAAGGAAAGAAAAATAAGAGCTTAAGCAGCTATTCGTCAGTGTGTAGTGGAAAGAGATGGTATCAGAAGCTTTTGTTAGTAACACTATCTAATAAACTATGAGAAAAAAGCCTAAAGTGATGGAGGTCATTTGATTAGGTGGCAGGCAAGAGAGACAGTGTGGGCCAGCGATTCCAGATCCTCAATCTCACACATACTAGAGTCATGACTTGGTACAAGTTATTTAAATTCCTTGACTCTGAGAATGTGAGTGATAATCACATCTACCTCCTAAGGTTTTGAGGGGGGAATGAATACAAGCCGAGCCCTTCAGCAGTGTCTGCAAGGTGGTGCACAGGGAGTACTGCAGATTATTCATGGGCTTCTTAATCAGAGTTTAGGAGAACCCAAAGCTATGTGAATAGTGCATAGGATGAGTATTCTTTGGAGAGAGCATAAAGGGGTACACCAAAAAATGTGTTCCCAATTCGAAAAGCTTTCCAAATTGAAACCACAGGTTTTTAAGTCCTGTGGCTTAGGATCTCTTCCTCTTTTCCCCTCATTCTCTCTCCAGCATTTCTTTCTGTCTGAAAGGAAGTGTTCCCTCTATTGTTGTTATTCAAGTCTCTAACACTCTGGGGAGAAGGAAGGAATGGGAGCTAGGAAAGTGTAGAAACCACAGTCCCCGTCTCCCATCAATGCTCAAGGCAGGGATTAGGAACATTCAATTTCAGAGCTTGAAGGCACATTTAAAACCATCTGGTTCAACTCTCCTGTTTACAGATGTTCAGAGAGTTTATGAAACTCATCTAAGACTATTAGGAACTGTGAGGGCAAAGAACATGGATATCTTATTAATTACTATAGATTCATATGCTTCATGTGTCTAACAGGGAAGAACAGATAAATAAAAGGATGATTGACAACCTAGTTAATGCCATATCCCTGGCGTTGTATTAGTTTCACATCTCACTATGAGAACAAAATGTACAGTAAATAGTGAAAGACATTATATTGACTTATGTTTATACCAACCTAAATTATATAATTTTGTTGATCTTTCTGTTAGGATGATGAATCTTGATTTTGTTGTGTAGGGCCACTTAGAGTAACAAATGGATTATAATTATTCTCTGTCTTTCCTGCTCTTTAAGATCTCTGTCAAGGAGGTATTAGAGGAGTATCATCTATTTCTAGAAAGACTAGAGCCCATTTTTATTCCTCCTCCTCTGCCTCCTCCTCTTCTTCCTCTTCTTTCTCTTCCTCTTCTTCTTCTTTTTCTTCTTTCTCCTCCTCCTCTTCCTCCTCCTCTTCCTCTTCCTCTTCCTCCTCCTCCTCCTCTTCCTCTTCCTCCTCCTCCTCCTCTTCCTCTTCCTCCTCCTCCTCCTCTTCCTCTTCCTCCTCCTCCTCCTCTTCCTCTTCCTCCTCCTCCTCTTCCTCCTCCTCTTCCTCTTCCTCTTCCTCCTCCTCCTCTTCCTCTTCTTCCTCTTCCTCCTCTTCTTCCTCTTCTTCCTTCTTCTTCTTCTTCCTGCTTCGGCATCTGCTTTTGCTTCTGCTTCCGCTTCTGCTTCCAGAGGGAATAAGCTTGTATCCATGCCTCAAAAAGTAAATTTCAGTGGTTGGAAGAAGAAAGTGATAGGAAAATGAGCCAAAAGGAAAAATTTCAACTTTCTTTTCTGTGTAAGTGTGGTGGCCAAGACCCAAACAGCTTTGGCTTATCTGTTGTTTTCCAGTTTTTCCAAGGCTTATCTCTGGCTAAAATTTGATTCACGAGCATCACTTACAGTTATTTACCAGTACATGTTTAGTGTCCCTTAGAGGATCTCTCTTTCTGGGTCCTCCTAAAGGATGTCAAGGAAAACTGTACCATATTACGTTCAAAATGCAAGGCCCTGCTCTTTGCTGATTTATCCAACATTTACCTCACTGCCAAATCAGTCTGACCACACTACCAGTTTATAATAATGCCCTAGGACTGAAGTTCTTTTACCCAAGGAGTCAAGTTTGTAGATGTGAACAAGATCAGGCCTCTATATTTAAAACAAGAAAATGTGATACCTATACCCAAAGGAAAACTATTTAGCCATAAAACAGGATGGAAGCTTGTCATTTGCAAGAACATGGATAAATCTGAAGGATGTTGTGTTAAAGGAAATGAGTCAGACACTGAAAGATAAATATCACATGATCTCACTCATAAGTGAAGTCTATAAAAAATTGATTTCATAGAAAAATAGAGTAAATGGTGGTTACCAGAGACTGAGAAGAATGGGGAGAAGGGGAGATGGGAATAGGTTCATGCACAGGTATAATATCATGGTTTGATAGGAGGAATAAGTTCTAGTGTTCTATGGCCCAGCAGAGAAAATATAATAAATGATAATACATACTGTGCCTCAAAACACTTAACAGAAAGGATTTTGAATGTACTTACCATGAAAAATGATAAAACTTCAAGATGCTAATTACCCTGAGTTGATCACTAACTAATATGCACACGAATCAAGACATCACATTATACTTCATATCGATGAATAGATGTGATGTATCAATTAAAAAGTACTTTAAAATAACATTTAAATTTTTACATAAAATTTCTGACATGGAAATTTCTCCTCTAATGTTTTATTCTTTTTAATCTACTGTAAGGGGGAAGAAGGACTTGGTCTTGATCTGGTAGAAGTTTTGGATCTAGGAGCTGCGATACCACAAGAGTACTGATAGAAGAATTTTCTTGAAAAAGCAATAAGTAAGTAATTTGTAAGCTTAAGCTATTTTCATTGTGCCAAGAGTTACTTTCTGGCCCGCTGTATTCGCTCACACTGTTATAAAGAAAATTCATTTCATTTGCTAAAAATTTGCCTTCATTCTATAATCTGAGAGATTTTACCAGGGATTTGTTTTAATTTGGGAGGGAAAAATCATTGGCTTCCAAGTAGTGTGCAAATTGTAATCTTAGACATGTTTCCCAGAGAAAGCTCTCCCCATACCTATGTTTCTTGGCCAGAAAGTACGCTTTGAACATATGTGTTAGATTTTTCAGAGCACTGACAGCACCAGATAACTGGGAAGCTTTTGACAAAACCCAGCATCCTTCATGCCCCATTCTCTGTCCTCCATCCACTGACCCCTCATGAGTATCCCCTGGCAGTGACCTCGAAATATTACCAATATCTGGACCCAGACCTCCAATTTGCTCAAGATTGAGTCATTCTTCCTCAGAGGAAACCCAGAGGCTTCACTTTTCCTTCTATGAGTAGAACTATAGAATCAGTGGAATAAGAGCTTTTGAAACTTTTTCCCCAGGTATTAGTGACAAGCTTCATACTGTCATTAATGTGCACTAGATCAGCTGTATTATTAAGTAGGGGTGAATACTTAAGAGTTTCTGGTTGAAATAGATGTTCATTTTGTGGCCAGTGGATAGGATTTTCTTTTGCTAAAGTTCATTTAGATCTTGATGTTTTTAGCCCTATGAGTTCACAAGAGACTCTATCTCCATTTTTTAACATCTTCTCTCTTTTTTTTTCTTTTTAAACATTTGTCCCTATTGCATCTTCTACTAACATTGAATTTACTTCCTATGAGATTTACTTGTTTTCTCCTCCCTCCTTATCATTTACCTCTTGAATAGCTCTTTGAAATAACAAGGCTAAAACAAAGAAATAACAAGGAACAAATGTCTTTTTAAAACAAACACTAAGCCCTATGTCTAGAGAGAATAGTAATGTTTGTTACAGATTAAGTTGTGCTGCTTTATTCAAAGGACTGGTTTTGGGCAATCTGAATTGTGAACTAACCTTATCAGACACTACTACTTCCTAAAACTGTATAGCTACTTCGCAATTTGATCAAAAATCAAAACATGAACTTGAGAAAATGTGGCGGTTCTAGTTTCCAGAACTATTTTTTCTATTCAGGCTGTTTTATCAAAACACTAAAGTAGTCGGTTATTATGAAAAAATTATATGCAATACTTCATATTTTAAATGAAGACCTCGTAAAAGGTTAATCATACTTCAAAATATCTGTGAGAGATAACAATTGAGGAAGTCACTTGACTTCATAGACTTTCTTATCTTGAAAATGAGGGACTTGGAGTAGCTTTTCTCTAAGGTCCCTTCTAGCTTTAAAAATATACTACTATAGTGCTCGCTTCAGCAGCACATATAGTAAAAGTATACTACTATAGATTGCTGTTCCTTCCATAAGATTTCTTGATTCTACAAAAGCGTCTGTGTTAGCTTCTTGTAACTGTGATAAAATACTTGAGAACATTAACCTAAGAGAGGAAAGATTTATTGTGGTTCATGGCTCATGGTTCCAGGTGTTCAGTCCATGGTCACTGGCACCATTGTTTCTGGGCTGGTGGTGCACTAGAGCACCATGGGAAAGCACTAGTGGATCACAATGGCTACATCATGGCAGACAGGAGGCAGAAAGGGTGAATGAGCCTCTTCTCTCTGCTCTTGTTCCACCAGAGAGCCCCCCTCCCATTCATAGTATCATCCATGTTCAGGGCAGGTCCCCCTCACTTTGCTCACATGCCAGTCGTCTCTGGAAACACCTCACAGATCACCCAGAAGTATGTTTAGTGATTTCCTAGATGTTTCTCAACACAGTCAAGTTGAGATTAACCAACACAACATCTAAGTGCAGGAATTATATGTTGGAATCTTAAACTAGATTTTAAAAAAATACCTTACTTCTCTCATGTAAGTCAGAATACATATTTAGGCATATTTGTGAGGCCAGCCAAACCTGAAATGTAAGCTGTTAAGCTGTTTTGCTTAACAGAATCCTAAGAAGATAAAACTTCTGATCTAGATACAAAAGAAATGCATACGGGATCCACAAGAAAAGATTATATTTCAAAACAAGATCAACTATGGGTGAAAGCCTACTTGATTGCTGAAAATAAATAAGTGGATGCAAAAAAGCTACTGCATATTTTATCCAAAAAATGTCATCTGTGAAATTAATTATAAAAGAAAAAAACTCCTCTGAACAAAGAACTCTCTTCCCTATACCCAAAATTTAAATAATAACAAAATGGAACTATATCTGTAATATTTTCAAAAACAATTTTATTGAAAGTGACAAGAGAAACTTGAAAAGCATTCCTGCAGGTTAACCAGTATAACTCAGGGCAGAACTCTACCTTAGGCCCGCAGCATGTCCGAAAACTTCACTGGTTCCGCATATTTGCTGTATGATTTCCAGCAATGTACTTAGCATGTAACCTTTATGTGGCTGCAGTTTCCCCAACTGTTTTCATAGCTCATAAAGTGCTTAGGAGTGTTTATAAAAATTGCTCAAAGAAATTGAGCCACAAAGAACATGAACTTCATGGTTCTCTGTGGTCCAGCTTTAATTTAGTTTTCAAGGAAGGAATTTTTTTATTGTAAATGCAGCGGTAACATCTGTATTTCAGGTTCTCTTGGAAGAGCAAGTGGAAGCAGTCCTGCCCAATATGTATTATTTGGCCATTGTTCTGAAATATGTGATGCTCCAATTACTCTTCTCATGAAATCATACACACAAATGAATTCTCCCTCTCCCCCTAGCATCCCCCTTCCATGTTGGTCACTTTGTTTACCCAACCACGGTGGAAAGACATTATGTCATGAGCAGCAGCGTGACATCTGCAAAGAACCAGTTCAGAACCCATCATGTGACGAGTCAGAATCCAAGTGCCCTCCTGGAGTTGAGGCCCCTACTTACAAGGGCTGACCTTTAGCCCTTTAAGATTTCAACTGTTTTCCATACAGGGTGCTAGGGGACACATGGCCACAGAAGCATCCCAAACAAGACCTCAGTTTATAGCTGTCTGGAGAATCACCAAACAGAGCAACAGCATCCATTCTAAGTATCAGGTTGCCTTTTCTAATAGGTCGTGGTGTTTTACAAGATAAAGGGTGGAACTGGGCAATTTGAATTTAATTGAATGTGTAATCTTCACTCTGAAAGGCTGGTTTAGAGCTCTACGTTTCAGTCTTTTACTGAACTTCCAGTAATATAACTGTCAGCAGTACAGCCCAATAAATGCACAATGTATTCGAAGTGTGTGTGCATGTGTCCATTCCTACAGCCCTGCACAGGAAACTGTCACACCAGCCTAACCCCTCTCATCCTCTAAGACCACGCTCCTGCCAAGGGTTCCGTAGGGCACTCTGTCCAGTCTTCCTTATCCAATGAGTTCTTAATCAATTATGATGTGTATTTCCCTTGAACTGTTCCTAAGTCAACAGTTTGAGAAGAAAATAAAGAAATCTGAAATACAAAAATATCCTCATTATGGGGACTAAGATTACAGTTTTAGCTTGACAATTCAAAAGTTCTGTGTTGGTAGCACATGGACTTTTATGAGAAGGCACTTGTGATCTTCCCGTTTCACATATGTAACCCAAAGAATTCCAACAGCAATCCTTTTCCCAGTTATCTGTCTTGAAATAAGACAATAAACCCTGTCAACGTGTAGGAGGTTTCTTTTTGAATGACTCACTTGAAGAACTAAACAATTAGAAGGTGAGCTGTTGGAGCCAAAGATCCCAAGTTCCAACTGTGTGCTGTCTATTATGAGGTCAACTACAGACTGTGGAGTCTGTATTCGGTCAAGGCTCATTACCACATGTTTGTTGGAATTTGCCCTAAGGGGGAAAATTTCTTCAAAATCTTGTCAAACACATGCTGTGCTTCCGTTCTCCTGAGGAAAGGTGAAGCTCGCCTGCCTCTCACTCCCACATCCTCAAAACCCTCATGGTTGTAACACTATAAATTACCTTGGAAAAATTGAGGGAAAGAATGTACATACTGTGGCAAGCAAGGTTAGATGTGAGAAGTGTAACCAAGGAGGCCTATCCATAAAGATAAACAGAAGAAGGAAGAATGAACTCAATCTGTGATATGAAAAACATTATTTGACTTGCGGGATATATTCTTGATTAATTGTCCCTGCGTTGAGCTTTATCATAACTTATGTAATAAGAGATTTTGTGTACCTCCTAAAAAGTAAACAAGTAAAAATGGGCCAAAAGTTAGCTAGATTTTTCCAACTCACTGAAAGATTTGGAAAAACACAACGCAAATCCAAACTCAACCCTTAAGGATTTTTTTTTTTCACATTTCATGACTTGGTTATCACGACCTGGAACAAGACCGAGCAAAACAAGCCAAGCCAGCTCCCAGAAAAAGCCACCATCAGGGGCTGCACTCAGCTTACAGCCTTGGTCACCACTTTGGTCTACAGAAATAAGCAAAACAGTACTAATGGAGCACTGAGATGGGCCTGCTTGACCTCCAAAGTAACAAATGGGAGGAAGTTTGTAAAAGAAAAAGGCTGAGGGATAAATAACCAAAAGGGTCCACATCAACTTTCAGAACATTCTGAGTCTCCACACATGGTGCTGATGAAGATGAAGAAAAAGGAAAAGATATTGGGCGCGCTGGGTCTCTGGTGGATTTAGAAAGAAGCAGAAAGTTATGGGAGCTTCTAAAAGGAAAGTACTACTCTGCTATAAAAAGGATACATTTGAGTTATTTGCAGGAAAATGGATGAACCTTGAGACCATAGTGCTAAGTGAAATAAATCGGACTCTCATGAACTTAAAAATTGCATGGTTTTTCTTATATGAGAAACCCAAAGTATAAATAAATTGAACAGTAACATAAAAGATAGATACAGGAAACATCTTTTGCAAAGGAGAAGGGGATCAAGAGATGGAGAGAAGGTGAAGGAGGGAGGGCACGTAAAGAAGATTAAGATGTGTTATGTACACGTACCAGCTCATGATGAACGTAACCATTATGTACTGCAAACATGTATTAATAAAAAATTTTTAAAATGCAAAAAAAAGAGAGAATGGTCTTCCGATCAACCAGTGCAAGTTCCATCTCGTTTGGTAGACTGAGGAAAACCAGCTGATCACCAGCCTTTGTACAAGGGTGAGAAATCAGTAGCTACAGAAACAACTCTGGTAAGCAAGCTGGGTGGGCCAAGCCAGGTTACTTCAACATGATTCTCGATGTCTTTGCTGCCATGATGTTGTACTAATGAGCTAGGAGTAAAGAATATTCCAGGAGCCATTTGAGCTAGTGTTAGTTCAGGAGGATTTATCTTTCTGTAGCAGCATGGTCAAAAGAATACAAATGAATGATAGTGGGCTGGGGATTTAGCTCAGTGATTAGAGTGCTTGCCTTGCAAGCACGAGGCCCTGAGTTCGATCCCCGGCACCACACACACACACACACACACACACACACACACAAAAAAAAAAAGAAAGGACTCTGCCAAATGAATGATAGAAATAAAAAGCAGGGATTTGGAAGTAGACTGGCAAAAAAAAAAAAAAACCAGATAAGATATATTTATTTTTGGTTCAGAGGCAGGTGCCAGTTTTACCAGGAAGTATGGCAAGAGGCAAGATAACCAAGCAGACTACAGAGAGAAAATCAAGGCGTGGACTGGTGTGATGGCACACAGCTGTAATCCCAGCTACCCAGAGGTGAAGGCAGGAGGGTTAAATTCAAGACCAGCTTGGGCAGCTTAACAAGACCCTGTATCACGATAAAAATTTTACAAAGGGCTGGGGATGCAGCTCAGTGGTAGAGGGTTTATGTAGCTTACATGAAGTGTTGGGTTTGGTTCCTACTACTACAATTAAAAACAAGAAAAATCAAAGCATACACCAGCCAGTGGAGGGGGTTGATATTTACATGCTAACAGTTGCTGGAAAGTAGAAACTAATTTTCTCATATGCAAAATAAGCAGCAAATATTTTTTATCTAACTTAAAAACTGTAATTTTTTTCTCCTCCCAAGTTTTATAATTGTTTCTTTGCCACTTCCTTTTCCCCTAGACTATATATCTCTTTGACGTATGTCCTCCATTTCTATTAATTTTCCATCTCACTGTTTTTGTCTTCATTCTATGCTCATTTTTACCTGATTCTAGACAGTATTGTTTTGAAGGTTGTAATCCATAGAATTACCTAGTACTATATATTTGATACTTCCAGTGCATTATTTCCAATTCCTAGAATAATGTCAGAAATAATAAGGAATAACTCTTTCAGTTTTTGGGTTTTTTTACAATATATTTTGGAGAGGTTTTTTTTTTGACTAAAGAAATATAAAGCAATGTTGGTGTATGGATGACAGTCACTTCAACATTTTACCTCATCAACATGATTCACCTTCTGTTTTGGTTTCTAAGGTGCACCTCTCGCACTGCTTATGTTCCTAGAGGAGCCGTCAATCATGTGCTTCCCTACCCCTTTGCCAAAGGGGCGAGCAGATGGCATGTCTCATCCGATCACAATACATCATCCCCACCCCCATCACAGTGACGGGTTTAGCGCAGATCCCGGACCTAAGTCTAGCCAGTAAGAATGCTCTCAGGGATTCCTCAGCAGCAGCTACTGCAAAACTGTTCTGTTTGGATCACAGACTCTAATGACCTAGACCTGGGATTGCTTTTCTGCTGCATAATGAGAGCCCGTTTGTGCAGGCGAAGCCAGTGCACATGTATGAGCAGTGAGAAGCAGAACCAAGAGAGAGAGACAGAGCTCACTTCCTCTGAGCCCAGGCTCTGGCCTTGACCTGCCAGTTACATCAGCCAATAAATACTGTTCTTTGCTTAAGTGAGTTTAAATTGGGTTCCAGTCACTTACAACTGACAGGGCCCTGGGGTATATAAATGTCAAACACTATTAACAGGAACACAGCTGAAAGTAATACAAAGCCTCTATGGCTTAATCATGAATGAGTAATGTATGCCGCTCACATTTTCCAGAAATTCCTGATGCCCACGCCAGGACTGTTGCACATGCTGTCAGCCTAGTGAACACATCAGTTACTATTTTTTATAGAGTAATTTCCAGGTCACCGATATCTTGACTTTCTATTTCAAGCAGGGTTCGAGATTATGGATTTGGGACATAAGACATTTCATATTGTCCAGACTCCAGGAGGCTATCAACATTGAACATGACCTGGTAAGTCACAAAAACTATACTGCCCCAAAGCCAGGGGCAAAATCTTGTAGTCATAGCATCAGAAGTATCTTTTTCTATGTTTTCGACCAAATGAGAGGAGTATCTTTGAGTTCAGGTTCAATTTTGAAGTTGTTCTCATCTCCAAAGATAAGTTCAGTATCTAGAAAACAATGTGCCACAGCAACTGTATTTCCACTATAAAGTATATTCATTCACTGAAAAAAAATATTTATTGATGGTTTATCGTGTACCAGATAGAGGAGTGTATGCTACAGGCAGCAGGTGAAAGGATACAGTGGTGAAGTCAGGTGATAAACCCATTATCCAATAATTATTTCACAGGGAGTTATAAATGTTATAAAGAAAAATAAGTCAACTAAGGGAATAGGGAGCCAAAGGGTACCCTAAGTAGGTGGCACTTAAGAAGATATCTGAAGCACTCAAATGAGTAACAGGAGGGAGGAAAGAACATTAAAAATTATAAAATCTCAGGAAAGAATGAACTCAGCATATTCAAGGAACACGATGAAGCCCAGAGCAGGGAGGCAGAGTGAGGAGGGCCTGCAGGCATTGCTAAGAATCACGGGTTTTGGCCCACACCTGATGCGAAGCAGTCAGAGACTTTCCAGTAGAAGAGAAGCGTGGTTTGATCTCAGTTTTAGCAGGCTCCCCGAGGGGTGGGAGAAGGGCAGTATTATAGAAGCGGGGAATGGATAAAAACTCGTTAAGGAGTTATCACTGTAAGCCAGCAAGCCCATTTACAGGCTTCGGTTAAGGAAGTTAAGGAAGTGATGAGAAATGACTCACAGATGCAATCTTAAGACACAGCTGAGAAGAGGTTAAGGAAGTGATGAGGAGAAATGACTCACAGATGCAATCTTAAGACACAGCTGAGAAGATTTTTGAAGAGCTTATTCGGAGACAGGAGAGAAAAAGAAGAATCCAGGATCAATCTAAATTTTGGGTATGAGTAAATTGTAAATGATGGTGTCATTTACTGAGGAGGAGAAGGCCAAGAAGGGAATGTGTTTCACAGTGAGAATCCAGACAGGATCTCTGCTTTCCATTTCTGAATGAGCCCTGTCAAGGCAGCTGGACCCCAGGGGTCCCTGTGCCCAGCATGACCGAGTGACACAGGAGTGGTGGTTTCTGTCATCTGGGCAGGAAGGCTTGAGACAACCTATAGAGTTGTCCATATTGAAATGCAGTGTTGGGCCAGCTAAATATTTTCCCTACATCCAAAGACAATATTGACATGGCACAGAAGATTGAGAGTATTGCACTTTGGTGATGTTAGCAAGGAAAAATGTATCAGCCTTGTGTGGGAGAACAGCTAAAGCTCTTGTGAAAGATCTCTCAGCAGAAGCCAGAACAACTCAAGGGGAAGGACTCAGATCCAACATGGCATCTGCCTCCCTTACTTAGTGCTCATTCCCAGAAATGATATAAGCCCAAATTCCCCATTCACCCCAACTGGAAAGCCTAGACAGAATTCTCAGATCACTTCAAAAGATTAATTTCAGATAGTTTTGTTGTAATTCAGTTACAGGAAAAATAAAGAGCCACATCACACCTCTGAGTTTTCAGGCTGGGTTTATAGCTTCTCTAAAGGATAGAAACTCTTCCAGGGCTTATCAGCATGGTTTTGAAGCCTAAGACCAAGAAGAAGCACCACTGATTATTGGAGAACTAAGAGAGACGTAACACTTCTCGTATTTGACCAAGGATTCCACTGACTTCTGTGTGAATAAAAAGTCAATGTCAAATCTCTAGGGTAAATCCATCCTGTATCAGGGCTGGACATAGGCTATATGTGTACAAAATTTTTAAACATTCATTTGAAAGTGAGCTGTATAACAATATAATTGTAAGTCCTAAATGTAGAGTTGGTTGTTTCTGGTTAATTCATTTGCTTTACGAGATCACTAACTTTTAAATCCTTCTTATTGCTGTCCTGTAAGGGTACAAGGAACAGGACAGGTGCACTCCAACAGACAGTGGCTGTCATAGTACCATTTACTGAACGGCAGCCCAACAAGTTGACCCCTGTCTTTGGTGACACATTGTAGAATGGAAAAGGCTTTTTATTGGTATAATTAGATGCTATATGTCACATTGCTCTCCAATACTCCAATGTCTCATAGCATTTTGTATTTGTTTAAGAACCTTAACTTGGCCTCTATCTGTTAATAACAAGGAAAATTAGATTTATATGCTGATTATATTCTAGGTGGAAATACTCTCATTTTGGGTATCTGATATTATAGGACTACTGCTTTGTAAACTTTAGCATAAGATATGGTGGAATTAATTTGCATAAAGAAATGCTTAAGACTTTTAAGAGATCCTCATAAATTTTATTACTTGTCAAGGAATAACCCAAAAGCATAGGATGATGAGATTAGACGGGATGGTTTCTCTTTGGTCTTTTTTCCATTGTATTTTTGTAGCTAATTATACAGGACTTGGTAAGATTGTGAGTTTGTCATTGTTTTGTGAGTTTATGTTTTGTTGATTGCACTATCCACTGCCATATTGTAAAATATGGCATCTAATGAGAAATCTTGAAACACAATGTCTCCAAAATAATAATAGAACTTTGGGACACAGTAGACTTTCCACACTGATAATTTACCATAAAAATTATTTAAGTGAGAATTTAGTATTTGGGTCTCTATATGAAAGATCATCTGCAGACAAATATAAACAATGTCAGATTTTTCAAAGTCTCTCCATCATGAATAAAAGCAAAAAGTACATTTTCTTTATTTCAGAATATGGTGCAATTCTAGTGCTGTAATTACCTCTTTGGTCCCACTCAAATTTCCCGTTCTCTCAGAAAATGGCCTTTAAAAATCTCAGGTCAACAATGCAATTTTGGAAAATCTATACCAACAGTATAACTTTGGGAACAAATATTACCTGGAGACTTAAATATAACTTTGGTGCAGTTCTCATAAGAATGCATTTTAAAAGTCATTCATGGTAAGTATAGCCAATAACTTGTTTTTGTTTTTGCTTGCCTTCTTTTATTTGTGGTTGAAATAGCACTCTAATTTCCTTTTAGGGAGCTATCTTTCTCTCAACTCTGATGATTTTAGTAAAACAACAACCCATTACCTATTCCCATTTCTGCCCCAATGAGAGGCCACTACCTGAATCGTCTAGCCTAAAGCCTGGTTGTTCAGGATAGGCTTGAAAACCTAAATTTCTGAAAATTCCCTGGACTATCCCATATGATTCCCATAAGTTCTTTTTTTCCTACTTAAACTCGAAATGACTCCAGTGGACACACTAGATAGTGTTTGAAATGGGCTTGGATATCATCCGGGCCATTTATGAGTATTAGTACACACACAACAGTATTCTGAACTGTGTGGGCCATACACACTTGGATGGAATAATGCTCTCGGGTTTTGAGGACTACTGCCTGACGGAGCCAGGGGATGAAATGCATGAACCAACTTGTCGTTCATCTGGAACATGCATTTTCTCTACTGCTCTCTGACAAGCTATGAACAACTTTTATATTAGAAAATACTTTTCTCATTTTTCTTATATGTGGAGATGCAGGCTCACTTGCAAAGCAATTTTCTTAGGTCATTACAAATATGAAATTTTTCAGTCAAGAGACATTGTAAGAATGCTTTATAATAATCTATTTTTACTTTCTGTTGTGTAAGAAAATTTTGAATATGCCATTTATTCTGGGTTGATATCACATAAATGAGAAAAGCCACCTTACAGAAGATGAATGAATTTCCCAATCACACAGTTGGTATATGTTGGAACTAGAGGCAGAAACCAAGTTTTCTAATTCCAAATGTGAAATTATTCCTTTTATATTGTAATAGGCCCCATCTAAAGGTTCATAAGTGTTATGTAAATGATCTTCTTAAAGTACCATTGAAAACGCGCCCCATATTGGAGAGCTGTGCAGGTCTGGGGAGCACAGGCAGCAAAACTTCAGTCAAGGTGTAATTGTTAAGACGTGGTGCATAATTCCTGTTTGAAAACCTAAATTTCTGAAGAACGATTACAGGTATGGACTAGAAGTCTGCTTTCAATAACTTCACCAAATCTCACAGGAACATGATGTAGTCTTGTGTATCCTGTTCCTCCAAGATGGGATAAAAGCTGCTCAGCGCACTGCGTGTATCCGAAGTAGACTGGCAGGCACCAGGTTCACCACAAGCTGCGAAGAACCCTCATAAACTCAGGGCTGAGAAGGCTTGTGTTATAGGGCAGGGTGGAGAGGGTGGCCAGAGCAGTGACACAAATAAATAAAAACGAACCAAGGTTCTAGATTTATGGAGAAAATATCCTAAAAACAGAAATTAAGTTCTCCTACTCACCAGTGTGGCATAGCTGCTACCAGCTTCCCAGCTTTTTCTTAAATCCTCCTGCATTTTGCTCAGAGATGTAGCAGAGACCGTAAAACAGGCAAAGGACTAACAAACTGTGACGCATGGCTCATCTGCTAGAGCTAAAATTAGTCCAAGCTGACTTCACTGAAATTCAGAAAAAGAAAAAAACAAACAAACAAACAAAACTTGAGGAATTTTTGTTTTAGGAAATTTTAAAATTCAAAAACACTAATATCAAACCTCACCAGAATGCCCTGAGCAAACAAACAAACAAACAAAACTTCAGGAATTTTTTTTTTTAGGAAATTTTTAAATTCAAAAACACTAATATCAAACCTCACCAGAATGCCCTGAGGTTCCTTGCAGATACAGCTCCAGCTTATAGTGTAGTCAGGCTGAAATGTGCTTTATATAAGACCTGAAAGCCACAATCAGAAGATACACTAAAAAGTCCAGGTCTGACATACATACAGCACATTGTTAAGTCTTCTTTATTTTTCAAATTTATTTCTTGCCCATAAAGTATTTGTGTTGCTACTTTGTATACTCGCTACTTTGTATATTAGCTTATTAGTCCTGTATCAGTTATCTATTGCCCAGTAACAATCTACCCCAAAGCTGAATGGCTTAAAATAACTGCCATAGACTGAGCCTAAGGTGCCGTGTATTAGATGTTTAAGCTGGGCTGTCTTAGATCTGTCTTTTCCTGATCTTGGCGAGGCTCACCCTGCATTTGTAGACAACTGATTAACCTGCCCAGCGCTAGCTGTTTTATCTGAAGCAACTCGGGCAGCTAGACGTGTGTCTCCCCTTACCTAGCTAGCTAGCTTAGCTTCTTCCCATGGTGGCTGCCACAGGATTCCAAGGGTAGGCTCATGTTTGTTCATGTCCTGTTGGACAAACCATGTCACAAGACCAGCTGAGAGGCTGTGGGAGGCACTACCAACAGGCACACGAAAAGGAAGATTATTTGTAGCTACCTTTGTGATCCACCACAACTCATTTACAGTGAATCTGCTTCCAGGCGCCATCCAACAAAAGGGTAGACTCATAAAAGCATGACACTCTGTCCTCGTCCACTTTATTCACCGAATTTGGCATCATGTGACTTCTGGCTGTCCCTCAAATTCAAAATGACCATGAAAAGGAAATGTTTTGAATCCATTCAGGTCATCAAGGCAACCAGGACATCAAAGCATCACAGTTAAAAACACTCAGGAAAGAGGACTCCCAGAACTGTTTCAGAAAGCGGTGAGAACCAGGGGCTAAGTGTGTTCAAAACAAAGGGGAGGGGGCTGGAGATTTAGCTCAGTGGTTAAAGTGCTTGCCTTGCAAGCACACTGTTTCAGAAAGCGGTGAGAACCAGGGGCTAAGTGTGTTCAAAACAAAGGAGAGGATTTTGAGGGGGATTCAGGACACTGCATCTTTTATTATAATAATTATTTTTAACTTGAACATTCAAAGTATTTTTTCAAGCACACTTTATATGTCTTATGTGGCATTTGGTATAGACATATCAATATAATTTACATTAAATTTAAAAATTACAAGAGTTAAGTCACTTTTTAAATTATCAATTTAAATTCAAATCCAATGGAAAATTAAATGGGCAGATTCTAATGCCTTTCAAATTCTCTAAGTTTACTGATACAATATGACTACATCATTTTTCCATGCAATAAAATATGCTTCACTGTTCTTAGCACAGACTAGGACTACTGCCAAATTTCACACCCCATTTTTTCATTTATCCAAAAATTCCTATTTTCTGGTAAGGAGAACCACTTCAATTAATTTCATCCTTTTTCTTCCTGTCCATCATGAGAGCTACTAATCAGCTTTCTTTTCAGGGCCATTTTTACACATGCACACATGCACACATACATGTGCACACATACACACACACCACAAACCTATGTCATTGTTCCCACTTCACTTGGATTACTTCATATAACTGAGAAGAGAAAAACACAATGGCATAACGCAGTGAGGAAGTTCAGTGGTCCGCGGGGCTCATTTAGGAGACAAGTATCTTTTTCTTGTATCTGAAGCCTAAGCATACGTTTCAGTGACGACCACAGAAAAGTTCTTGATTCCCTCATGAACTTTCAGGATTCCATGCAAATCATTGAAGCTAAGGATGTGTAATTCATGCCTATCAAGATTATATATTATCATATTCCTCTTGAGAAAATTTTGAAGTATTTATGAGTATATTTTATATGCTTATATTTATGTATATCTTATATAAAGGGAAGTTTTATTACATAACAACTTATTTTTTTAATACCAAAATAATCTAAAACCTCGCAAAAGTTTATTCTTACAAGAAACTTAGTTCTAAAATGGTTACCAAAGAAGTGCTCTGCAGGCTACTTGTGAGTCCCTTTCCTAATTTCCAGGACTTACCAGTGGGGCTGGCACAGTCTCCACACAGGACCACGTGGCCCTTGTGTCACGCAAGGGCCCAGGCTCCTTACGACAATTTTCTGAGTGTTACACCTCTAAGCTACATTACTCTCCAGTTAAAAATGTTTATTCTAAAGAACTATTAAGCTACTTATTCAGCATAAAATAGAATGACATGTTTCTCTGCCACATTACAAATAATTTCAGACTCCTCCACCAAACAAAAATGAGACAGTGGCAGCTAAAGAGCTCCTTTGTTGGCCAATAGAGGAGTCACAAAGGAAATATCCAGGCAGCGCTTTGATCTCTGCTGGATGTGCCCATCATGGTCAGCACGGGATGTTTCTCTCTCGCACAGAAGAAAGATTCAGGAAACTTCTCCGCATTGACAGTAAGTAGGGTCACGCGACTGGGGAGGCTTGCTGGGAAATCTATCCGAGCTAAGTTGGTGTATTTTCTTTCTTTCTTTCTTTCTTTTTTTGGTCACACCACAAGACTGTCTGCTTTCCAACGTGCCTCCCCCCAGCAAGTTAAATTCCTAGCGCCTGCGACAAGGTTCTTGAATTATGGTCACACATCTACACTCTGTTGTTCTATAAAGATAATAAAGAAACACTGTAATGTGCTACACTGAGAGGGCCTTCTCGATGAGGCAGAACAGATGTGGGGAGGAGGGCCATCAGTCTAAAGCAAAAGTGAGAGGATAAAATGAAAATAAAAACTTCAGAATAAATCATTCACTAGGGAGTAGGTGGATGACAGAGTGTGACCCAGCTAGGTAGTAGCTCCCGGAAGGAGGTTTGAGCCAGGGTTGGAGCGTAGGAGAGCTGTCAAATGTCCTGAGCACCGGCGTAAACAGGGTCATCCACAGCTCGCAGAAGAGTTGCCAGAGGCAGACACTCCTGTGAAGCCAAGCACTGCTCTTCTTAAAAAGGCATGTCTGAAGGTTACTTATAAATCTATAATCAGCATAGATTCATGTGGGTCTTTCTGCAGCTCACCAACACTAGCCCTCCACATATTTGACCTCTCTCTCTCTCCCCTTCCCCTAGTCTGGTTCCCCTTCCCCCAGTCTGGTTTTTGTTTGGTACATGATAGAGATACAGATGCATATATAGTTACATATATACATACATGCATCCATACATACATAGAAAATGAGTAGACAGACAGACGGAAAGAGCATCGTGGTAGCTCTCTTGTTCTAATTTGTTTTTGAGTGTCCCCTTTAAGCTGCAAGGCTCTGGGAAGCAGAAACAGCATCTGTCTTCCTAGACACACCCTCATGTGCTCCGTTTCTTTGATGGCTGTTGAGAAATACTTTTGCACTGTCTAATTAAATGGTTCAAGAGTTTTAAAATTCTTTTACAAAACATAATGGAAAATGCATATGTAACAGAATATATACAAGGACGACCAAGCACTTTTGAATGTTTGCAGGAAAAAAAAAAAGCCAAACTCTGCTTGGCAAAGACGTGTGCCTTTATTTTATTTCAGCAGCATTTCTGCAGACAGAAGAGACCAAAATTTAATATTTTAAAAATATAGAAAAGTACTCAGGATCAGCAATTTCTTTTTTCTGTTGTCATAAGTTCTACATTTTGGTACTGGGGAAATTTTATTTCTGGGGCAAGATGATCATCCTTTCTTGATTCTGTGGCATATAATTTGAAGGTTTCATAGCACTGAATTATAGCAAGCGTCTGATTCAGTTAAAGTTCAGAGAGCTCTGGTTAAGCCAAGAATTCAGCTGGCCTAAATCAAACTCTACCCAGAATTTAGCAGAGAACCTGGAAAAGATCGACAATGTTGTTGTACGTGAAACTGTCCAGTTCTCTAAAGAGGTGACATTCTAGGAAAAGTTTGCCTAACTTGAATCTCATTTACCAGGCTTGTCTCTAAGGGTAGAAGACAAGCAAGCAACTGGACCAACACTATTGCTTTAGTTCTTTGCAAAACTGGACCTCAGCTCTCACGGAGACAACTCCTTCCCCTCTCTACATCTATCCCACAGCACTACCATCAACATCGCACTCATCCTTTACCGAAATGAGAGCTTTCGGCCACACATCTCAAGATCGCTCTCTCCTACCTGTTACAATACTGATACCAAGAAACTCTTACCATCTATACCCGGTTACAGTTGTAGCCCGTTTCCTTTTACTCTCTACAACACAATGCATGCAAACACCTGTGAATTATCTGTATATGAAACACATGCAATTTAAGGAAGACCCGGAGGATGACCCTTTATATTTAAGAATGACTCCATAAAAGAATAAGGAAATACCTTAAGCACACAGGTCAGGGGAACACATTTAGTTTTTCTTTAGTTTCAGATAAAACAGGAATTCACTTAGGCACGCCTGCTTTAACTATTGATGTAGTCTCAAGAGATGATAGAATGTGTTTCTGGATAGCTCTAAGGCATTTAAATTTAACCAGCGTCCCAGAGACTACAGGGCTCTCATTTCCACACTGAGTAACCTGAGACAGCGGCTTCATCACAAGGCCTGTTAAGAATGCGTGAAGTCACCGCACTGTTAACTCGCACTTCTGGGCCTCTAGATGGTGGCTGTAAAACTGCAAGTGTTCAGATGAGCACTTCACAGGATCTATGAGGAGTGCTTTTCACAAAAGGGAATGAGTCACAGGCTTTTACAAGGGGTCTGCCTCCAGGAGAGAGCAGGAAACCTGGAGGGAAGTGGTCCTTCTGCCAGGAGAGGTTCCAGAGGGGAAGCCAAAGACAGCACGGGAAACCAAGTAGGTTTCACGGTGCGGGTCAGAGTTCCTCTGCGCTGTGTTGGAAATGGGCTTTGGCAGCCCCTTCTTTATTGTCTGGAGCAACAACAGTAAGAACCAGAAGGGTTGCTATGAAGTTTACAACGTTTTCATAACCCTGTGTTCTTGGCATGTTTCACCCCTCTGGGTATCATCAGGCCTTTGTTTTATCAGAGCTGAGAATGATAGGAACATTTTCATTAAACTATCATGCACATAGCTGCATCTAATTATATTTAAGTATGATTTGACCCTGATGCCATGTCCAACTGGAACCTTAAATCCATATAGGGGTTGCAGCGGGATCGGGGGGCATCATTTATCTCTTCTCCGTCTCTCAGTTTTCTATTTTCAATAGGAGTGTACTTCACAGAAGCTATGAAATTATAGCAATGTTGAGGGTTATTGAAACAAATATTAAAATCCTAGAAAAAAACATTCTATTTCTATAACTAAGGTGCTAATATTTGGGGGAATTAATGAAAATTAATGACATTTTTCAAAAAAAATTTAAAACCATTTTCAGTTTCTAGATTTCTGAATAAATTTCCACAGATGATAACATTTTCATCTTTATTTGGAAAAATTCCCATTATAAATATTGTTTTGAAACAATCAAATTGAGACTTAAGCTAAATATAAGGAATTTATCAAATAGTAAATTATTTCACCCTCATTTGCTTTTTTTTTGTATTTTTACTTTAGGTACAAATGTCTTCCATTTATTCAGCTATTACATAATTTTTTGACAAAGAAGAAATATACATAGAAGAAGATCTCTAAGAAGTGAAAAAGTAAGGAAAATATCAGCACATTTTGAAGGTAAGTGTTTTGACAAAAGTTTGCATTATACTTTAGTTCAGTTTCCACCTAAACAGACCTTTTTCTTTACAAATGACAAAAATGGCAAAAAAGAGCAATTAAAATAAGGTGGATATAAACATTTTTATTAAGGAATGTAATTTAAATGTAAATAAAGGAAATTGGTTAGAATGTTACTCACCAAAAGCCCAGCTCCCTTCCTGAACTTAAATTGCAGACATCTAATACTTATTTTTACAGCAACAGGTTGAGCTGTGTTTTCTGAGATGGCACACCCGATACTCTTCACATTGGCCACTCATCCCAGATCCCAATGAAAGTGAAAAAATCCATGCAGAGATCAAGTAAAAATGCCACAGAGTCACTACTAAAGACCAGCAAGTGTAACAACCAGTAACTGTCCTTTGCTTAACAATGCAAAAAGGTTATATAGCTATAAAAACTATATTAACAGTATCTGAATTATGTGCTCTTTCCTGGGCCAAATTAAAATCTACAGCTTTCTTATCTATTAAGTAAATATTACACAATTCTAGTAAATGCAAATGGGGATATTATGGAGATAACTAGGTAATTATCAATCATCTCCTTTTTAAAGGAGGTCTAAAAATATTTGATCTTATATGTAATCTATATGTTTTCAATGCATCATCGAATATATTTCCCATCAGATTGTAACATTTATGGCTCACAGGATCCTATGGCTGAAAAGCAATATTTTAAAAATAGTACTTTTAGCATAATATTCAATACCAATTTTCTGTCAGCCTTTATGAAAGTAAAGGTAAATCATGTAATGCCAGGAGAACTTACGTGATTTCAAATTTAAGGTTCATAAAGCAAATGGTTTCTATGAAGAGATTGGAGGGTTAGTATTTTTCATTTGAAATCAGAATGCATGACATCTTCCATTCATTTCACCTTCTGGATTCTTTGAAAGGACCACGTCTGGATGTCCCCCAGTCCTACACATGAAAGTTGTCATTTTTAGCTCAAAGTCCTTAGTAAACATTTTTCCTTCTGAGGAGCTCTTTTTTGGAAGAGCCTCCGTTGATCCTCAGGCTTAACTTGTCCATGTCACATTCAGAAGATTGTCCTGCTAACCAACCACATCAACTCATGGCAGGCATGGAAAGGCTTAGTTTCCATCCATCCCTGAGTCTTGGTTTTAGAAGTCAGTATCTTCATGGCTATTTGGAAGGATAAGTTTACCAAACAGATGGCAGACTCTTTATCAGCATTTAGCCAGGGACCACAAAATTGGGAACGAGTTTATATAAACCTGAGAAGAAAATAACACAATTTGAAAATATTATCCCATGCATCACTCACCCCTTCCACACACAAAAACTGCCATCTCCAAATTGCCAGAAATAACAGAGATAAAGCTTGTAATACTGATGTCATTTTGGAGGGAAAGGGAACCACACAATATTTTCCATTTATCCCCCCGTCCCCATCCCTCATTTCACATTCACAGGAAAACGCTCACCCTTCCCGACCTACTTTACTTCCCATCCTAGAATGGCTGTATACTCAGCCAGTACTTTCCTTTCTCCTGGGCAAAAAGCTACACTGCATTTTCTGTATTTCTTTTGTATTTTTCTTTTCACTTCTGCTTAGAGGCAGTTAAGACACACATGTCTCCTCTCTCACTCTCTCTGTCTGTTTCTGTCTCTCTCTTTGCTTTTAATGTTCTTTCTTTTTTGTTGGTACATGTTTGCAGTATGTAATGATTACATTCATTGTGGGCAGTTAGTACATGTACAGAACATATCTTAATTCCTTTTTCTTTTTTTATTTTCAGTTCGCTGCTTCCATAATTTTTATTTATTTATTTATTTTTTAATTTTTTATTTTTACCAAGAACATGTAATGGTACATTGTATACATAATGATCATAATCAACACGGTTATTTTGTACCTGTACATGATACATCTTGGCTTTCGCCCCTCTTCCCCCCTTCCCCTCCCCTCTCTTCCATTCACCCACCCCTCCCTATTTGCAACAAGTTTAATTCCTTTTTCTTTATCGTCTTTCCTTCTCTTCCTCCCACCTCCCTCCCTCTCTTGGTCCCCTTCCCATTTGAGAAAGATCTGTTTCCCTACTTCCTATTTTCTGTGCGTTATTTTGCTCCTTATTTGTATGTTGGATTTTTAAAATAAGAGAAACCATGTGATACACTACAAATGGATGAGACCAGGCAGACTGCAGCCAGAGTAGGAGATGTGAAGCCAAGCAATGGAAGGAGACCAGGTCCCTAAGGCTGCATAGGCAGGGTCTGTGTCCTTCTGACCCTACTTAACTTTGATAATAGCACAAAAGTAAACCAAGTTTGAGCCCCAGAACCAAAAAGATAAAAAAATAAATAAATCATGTTAAGGTTCTCCATATACAGGTAGTATGTCACAGCCTTTGATCCGTCCTTCTTAATAAACTACCTGCCTTCTCTTTTTGCTCAATTTTCTCCTGTCTTCAGTACACAGAAATTATATCTAACACCAAACTGAAGTGCAGATGGGAATTAGAGTTCTAAGTAAGATGCCATGAAATTAGTATCCATTAAATGAAAAAATATCCTCAGTAGTTTCATTTGTTATTTAAATATCTAAGATGTTATCCTAGTTGCATTGATACCTACTGTCGAGTAATTCACAATCAAACAATTCATTATTCTTTGGATTAAAGAAAAAAAAAGGCTGTTTTCTTCTGGAAGTAGTCTACCATGGCCAACCCAATAGGAAGATTCTAGAACATTTCTCAGCTGGAGCTGCCCTTTGCATCTTCTTCATTCGTGGCTCACCCAGAGACCATTGTAAAACCACTTCCCTTTTTGCTACCATAATTCATTTGTAAGAATGGAGGGATTCTTGCACCAGCATAATGACCTTGGAGTTCCACAGAGAGGAGAGCAGGGGCAAGCGGAGATGAGATCATCTACAGAACTGATGTAACTACCATTTCAGAATTGCAGAAGTGTTAAATCATGTTAGACCACTCACTTTGGTCTTGCTAGAAATTTTCATTGCTCTCCAGGATAATAAACTATTCCACAAACCAGAGATATGTGGGAAAAGAAGGAAATTCAAGTAGCCAAGTGGAATTAGCCTTATCTTGTAGATATTATAGAGTTTCCTACATTTAACCTTTGTGAGCAGCGTGCTACAATTCTTTGGGGATGAAAAACACAGGGAACTCATTAGAAACTTAAACACTGTTTGACACACTGGAATTTTCAACCATTGTTTTTAGCTGGAAGAGTATAAAATAATAAACTTCAGTGTTCTAAGTGTGGCCTTTGGAACTCTCTTTGTTGATGCTATCATGAGCACACATATTAAAAGTGAAATGGAAGATGAATAGTTTACAGGGTAAAGAAATATTTTCCATCTTCACAATCTATGGTTTCAGGACTCCCTTAAGGCCTTAAAATGAAGTCTACTTGGTGGTCTCAGCTCTAACCCCTGGAGAATGTATTCCACATCTCCAACACAAAACACCTGATTCTGCAGAATTTGACACTTCTCTGCAGCCTCCACACAGAAGAAATGGAGGACTTGACATGCATGGAAATTAAATTATCTTCCACCCCTAGAGACATGCTGTCCTTCCAGGTCAGGGTCACTTAAAGGCCAAATGATGGAGTTCACATTTCAACCAAGTCTGCCCTAGCTGTGAATCGACAGAAAACACATCTTCTTGAGTTCTTGAAAGCACGTTACATTCTATGAGATCCACCAAAAGCACAAATAGAATAAACACACCAAGGAAATCAACTTAACAGAAAAACTAGCTTTGTGTTATCAAACGAGGTGATTACTTTAAAACTCAGGAGTTTCCTCTAAAGAGTAAGTTTCCCATGAGTTCACAAGTACATATATAAATAAATTCTAGGACAGTCATAAAGAGTCAGCCTGTGATGGCAAAGATTTACTCTTACCAGTCCATGTAACCTTCACAGAAATGTAGGGGTCAGCTGCTTGGTTTTGTTGATTAGTAATTCACAACTTTGAGCAATGTCAGAATGACTTTACATGCAGTGAAAAACAGACACTCAGGACTCATTATGATAGCATTAACGGAAATATAGAAGCACTCTAAAAAAGAGATAAAAAAAATTAAAATCAGGATTAGTTATTCTTATTCATGGATGCCCAGCCAATCTATCATTACATAGGGTACTTAAATGTTGTATGTTTTCAAAGAGAATTCCTCAGTAAGAGTAGGCTTTTCCTGTCCTCCTTCACTCAGTTCCCTCTCAGCTTACATATCCAGCACCTTTAGCTAAAGCAGAAAATTTACACACACACAGACACACACACACACACACACACACACACACACATGCATATTCATCTCATTCATAATGTTATGCATTCCCACGGTCAGGCAAAGTTTGGAGCATTCATTCAACGAGTATTCATCTCATTCATAATGTTACGCATTCCCACGGTCAGGCAAAGTTTGGAGCATTCATTCAACGAGTTTATGCCTGAAAGAAGGGTGATTTATTTCAAGGCCTTTGAAGATACTCTGAGTGTAGATTAGGAAAGTCTTCAGAATTTCTACTCTGTTCTACTTAGTCCTTCGGGTAGCTTAACCTATGCCTCAGTTCTTACACAAGAGAAAGAAGCTTCCTTCTGTCCACAGAGTTTAGAGAACACGAATCTGTGGACCTACAGTCCTAAGTCCACAGATTCATTTAAGACCCAGAAGTAACTTAAACTGTACTATTTTTTGGGTGATGGCAGATAGATTAGATCTATGCTGCTTTAGCACTCAAACCACCCTTCCAATACTGTGTAAGTAGGATTAAAATTAAGTCATTATCACCAAGTGCTTTGGTCACAGCACTCACATTTATTTAATCATGTGCCGAAACAAACTGTCAGAATTCTCGTCACAAGAATTTTATGTCTTGGGCACTCCCCAGTTAATACACATGACTATGTTAAGACTTCTTACTTTTAGAATCCACTAGAGAAAAGTAGTCTCCTAAGAAAATGGGATTCAGAGAAAGGAAAAAAAGTTCCACAAACACCATCACAAAGGCAACATAAAAACAACGTGCAGTTCAGCTAACACCTAAGACTGCCTAATTATCACCTAATAATTCATCTTTTTGGCTGACTAAAATGAAAATGCATTTTAACCACCAGATATAATACACATCGATGTAATATAAATGTATAATAAAATGACTAATATTTATAATTACCAAATTACTTAAAAGAGAAAATTTCACTTTTTCACATTTGTAGCTGCTCAGGACATCAGCATTGGATAAAAGGTAATCTCTCTTATCTTCTTCCAAGTAGCTTCCCAATAACCTTTCTTTGAGAAGATTTCTTCCCATGGCAAGTTCTTCCTAACATGGATTCAGGTCCCCACCCTAATCTACCTCACTGGAGAATCAGAAAATCATTACCCTCATGGCTTCTCAGGCTTCGGAACGGTTTGACCAAACATGTGCATGGATAAACACACCCTTCTGGTTAAAATTGCAAAATCCTGACACGCAGCAGGAACGCCCTGACTAGACAGAAGCAGCCACACAGAACTGTGCTGAGCAAAGAGCCCAAGATACTGGTCTCATCAGAATCCCAGGAGGACACAGGTGAGCCTACTTTCTATCCTTTAAGTGACACAAATCTGGTCAAAGCACACCACAGAAATTTCCTATGAGCAAAAGACAAATATAATCAAATAGCAAATATTACTTCCTCAGTTCTTTTAATTCAAAAGTAATAACAAGTAATGGGTGCTAATAATCAAAAATAGAGAAATAATCACCTTCCCAGATCCACCAACCCTCACCAGAGGTAACCCTCCCAAAGCATTTCTATGCATTTATAAAAATGAGTAATATCTTAATGCATTTGGGTTGTACAACAAAATGGCATTGGCTGAGCACCTTATAGATACAGAAGTACCAATATCAATGTTGGCACTTTTGGCATCTGGTGAGGACCTATTTCCTGATTTACAGACAGCACCTTCTCCCTGTGTCCTCCTATGTGAAAGGGACAAGGAAGCTCTCTGGGACTTTGATAAAAAGGCCACTGATTTAAAAGGAACATTAATTAAAAACTGGCTTAATCACCTCCTAATACCATTATGTTGAGGGTTCAGATTTCAATTTGGAGAGAAAAATAATTTGAACCATAGACAATATACAAATAATAACCCAAGTTTCTGTAGCACTTGTTATGTGCCAGAATTTGTACTAAACACTTTCATAAATGCTAAACCTTTTAGAACTTATAGTAATAACTTGCTTTCTGACATGTACTTTTTTACCTTGACAGCATATCTTGGACATTTTTCTATGGGAATGGTAAGAGTGGAAAAAATGTCAGTAATTCTGCAGAATGTGATGTATATTAGTTAAACTGTGACTTATATTTATTATGTTTCTAAGTTTTTACATTAGAAGTGGGAGTACAGAGCAGACTTATGCAATCAGCCTTTTAAATTCCCTTTGAAAATCTATAGCAGATGCTAACCAAGAGCAGCGTGAACTATACAACTTTTCTCCAAAAAGATTACTATTAGGAAGATTAACAGATGTCAGCTCCTGCCTTTGACCTGTTGAAAACCAAAAGACATTAATGAGAATTGGTAAAGATGACTCGAGAAAGAAAGAAGCAATAAAACACTGTAAATTCATTTACATGGTATTTTAAGCTACAAAAATAAGTTCACTATATGTGATGAAGTACAAATCAACAAAAGCTAAGGCCAGGTCTGAAAATAGAACAGCCAGAAGATGAAGGACTTGAATGGTTTTAGGGGAGATTTTCATCTTCATAGCTTCTTGGTGTTAAAAAAAAATGGAAAATGTGAATAATATTTAGCACAGACAAGCATGACCCTCAAATATCAGATTTAATATTTCATAAGTTTTCACAAGGTTCCAAAGGACAGCAAGTGCATTTTTCCTACAGATTAAGTTTTTGGCACACTAGAAGTTGCCTAGAGGAATCTGCAAGCCGTGCTCATTCATGGCAAGAGGGAGGCTAAGGTTATTGACTAACAGACTGATAAACTGTAACACCACCAGCAGCTGGTTTTCATGGAATTGCTTTGCTGTGTGTTGAAATGACCAAGCGAAATGTCTGTGGTTTCTCTATACGGATTGCATCTACCAGAGTATAGGATTTTAGAAAACAGTGCTATCTTACTAAAAAAAAAAATCTGTTATACTTATTTTGTGTGTTCAATTAAGTGTATTGGCTTAAGCAAGTATAATCTGATGGTAGACATCTCATCTGGATGTTCCTGAAAGACAGCAGAGCTTTAGGCTCATGGGTCTGTGGCAAGATAGTGGAAGTGCATGATAGGAGAGCACAAGGATCCTGTTCCAAAACTCATTCTTTTTAAGAAGCCCTTGAGAGCCAAGGAGTCCAAGTGTCACATTACCAGAGGGGACTGGACAGAAGGGGAAGTATAACACACTGTCCAAAAGAACACAGCGAGAGAACAGCCATCTCATACCAAGGAGGCTTTTGCAGAGAGGAAGGTTATTTTTTTTGTTTGTTTGTTTTGTTTTGTTTTGTTTTGTTTGTGGTGCCGGGGATCGAATATTTTTTTTTCCCAACAACTTGCTCTCCTTATTTCATTCCTTTTTCTGTCAAATTTGGTCCACCATAGCACCTAAGGCAGAATAATTCCATTCTCCTTTTTATAGTTTATTCTATTAAAAAAAACACTCCTCCAAATATTGCCCACTATTTAGAGGCTTAGCAGGCCTATCACACTTTTGCAGTCAAAGAGAAAACAGCAGTTGTTGAGTACAAGTATCTGTGTCCATGCATCAGTGGCCTCAGATAACTCCAGCTTCAGGCCACTGAGTACAAACATCCTGGTCAAATAGAGAAGCTGTGAGTTACTCAATGTCTAATTCACTTCAACAAGTCTACCCGCTAAGGTCAGCATAACAGATAGATTAAGGAACACAGTGTGAATGTCACAGCTATGTTTTTACAGATGTCATCATTGTATCCTAGTTACATGGGCAGAATTAGAGATTAGAACATCTAACAGAAGACAGGATTTCTATATTAGGTCAGCAGATTCAAACTGAGAAATGGCTTCAGAATAATCTCAAAACTCACGTAGCAGCTAGATTACAATATATCAAGTAGAAATATAAAGTAGATGCTAAAGAAACCACATCTAACTATTGCTTTTGTTTTCCATTGGCTTACAACACTCTATGTAATTAATATGCACAATACCCTTATCAGCTATATAGTGATGTTCTGTTTTATAGAACAAAAGTGAATCTCAGAGAGCTCCAGCAGCCTCTCCAAAAGCAATTAGCTTTTGGGTAAGAATACTAGAGGTAGAACCATACTTTCCATGTTTTAGTCCAGTGACACTCAGTTCCCTCATGAAAGTGTGAAAGCCACAGAAGATTAATTCAGGAATTTGTAACACTCCAGTGATTTTCAAAACTTATTTAAAATGGCTGTAAGACACCAAAGCCACTAATGAATTGATTTATTAGTACTGGACTCTTTATCTTGCTTGAAATCCCCCAGATTGCACCATGTAGAATATCCCAGAACCTAAAATCAGATTTCTCTCAATCCAGAATATGGAAATGAGAAATGAGTCCTTGCCTGTTGTTGACACCAGAGGGCTCATGACTTTTGTTAGTTTCTGGGGGTAATCTGGTTCCCAGTGTTGAAAACATCCAACAAACAGAATTTAACTTCCCAGAAGAAAACAGTGGTTTTCTTTACATATTTATTAGAGACACTTAGACAAATCAGTATTTAAACGTCAGAGGAAAATTAGATTACTATCCAAAGACAAAAAACAAAACCACCAAAAAACCAAAAGGTACCTCATGATCAAATCAAATGACATTGTATAATCATTATCTTTCCTTCATTAATGAAAGAATTTGTGATATTCCATGCTTGAGTTCATAAGTGTATTCACGTAAGTGTGAAACTCTTGCTCATCTGGAATAAAGTGTTTTCGATTCTTTAAGATGATGCTCTCTGTAGTTTGGACCTATACCGTCCCTCAAGGATTCTCAGTGTGGCACCATTGTAGGTAGGGCTTCAAGAAGGTCTTTAGGTCATTGGAGGGGTGCTCTGGAAAAGGCCTGTGTAGCCCCAGTGCCTTCCTCTTTCTGTCTTTCTTGGACTCCTGGGCATTAGGTCAGGCTTGGCTCCACTAAACATTTCTGCCATGCTATGCTGCCTCAGGCGCCCAAAGCAACAGCGTCAACTAACCATGGACTGAAACCTCAAAACCATGAACCCAAAGAAACCATTTCCCTTCATAAGCTTGTTATCTCAAGTAGTTGTTATAGTCATGAACAGCTGGCTAACATGGAGTTGTTCAAGTGGGTTAGAGAAAGGTTTTATGCAGTTTACCAAGAGAACTTGTATTCATATGCTATCAGCATTTGTGTTTGCTACTTCTCAATTTTGTCAATAAAATGTCACCTTAGAATGATAATGACACTTTCTTAAAATTTATTTTGTATAACTTCAGCAAATAACAAAAATTCTCAGTTATTAATTTTGTCTATAATGTCTATTTGCACATATACATATATACATATATATACATACAATTTTCATGGGTATTGTAAAGGTGAATCTTTGAAACAGACTATAAGAGAAAAGGAAAAGCAATTTTAAGTTTTTAATTTTTTATTAGTTTATGGAGACATAAATGCTATTTAAAAAACTGCACATAGTTAGTGTGTGCATGTGATGAGTCTGGACAAAAATTGCCATATCCGTCAGCTTCAGAGATCTCCTCTGTCCTCTTTGTTCTCCTTTTCTTTTTTTTTTTAATGTTTCATATTAGTAGCATAGAATGAGATTCATACTGGTACACTGGTACACGGATATAACACATTTTGAGGATTTTCATCCACTTATACCCTCTCCCTTCACTGCCCCTTCTCCTGTCTTCCTCATCATCACTAGAAGACTGCCTTCTACTTTCTTTTCCTCTCTCCTTTGTTTTTGTATTTATTTATGTACTTTTAGATTTCTTATATAAGAGAAAGCACGCAATTTTTTAACTTTCTGAAAGTGGCTCATTTTGCTTAACATGATGGTCTCCAGTGCCATTCATTTTCCTGCAGATGTCTTGATTTCATTGTTCTTTGTGGCTGAATAATACTTCTGTATGTTTATATACCTTATTTTCTTTATCCATTCATGTAGAGGGGTGTCTAGTCTGTTTAACTATTGTGCATTGTGCCACTATAAACATGATTATCACTATACTATGCTGGCTTTAATTTTTTGGGACTATAACAAGGGATGATACAACTGGATCAAATAATGTACCTATTTTTAGTTTTTTGAGGCCTCTCCACACCGATTTCCATACTGGTTTTATTAGTTTACATTCTCACCAACAGTGTGGAAGGGTCGGCTCCTTTTCCCCTCACTCTCACCAGGATACGTGGCATTCTTGGGGATAGCCACACTGGCTGAAATGAGGTGATATTTCAAAGTAGTTTTTTGATTTGCATGTCCCTAATGGCTAAAGATGTTGAACATTTTTCGTATATTTATTAGCTATTTTTATTTCTTATTTTGAAAATACCCTATTCAGTTCACTTGCCTATTTATTGATTAGGCTATTTGGTTTTTTTGTCGTTAATTTTTGTGAGAGATATATGTATATATCTTATAGATGATTAATTTCTAGAATATAGTCTAGGTTGTCTCTTCACTCTTTGGTTGTTCCCTCTATGATGCCAAAAACTTTAAATTTTATGTAGTCCCATTGGTTGATTCTTGCTATTATTTCCTGTGCTATTGGAATTCTGTTTAGGAAGTCTTTGGTGTGCCTAGGGCTTCAAATGTTTCCTCTGTGTTTTCTTCTAGCAGTTGCAAGGTTTCCAGTCTTATATCAAGGTATTTGATCCATTTTCATCTGATTTTTGTGTAGAGTGAGAGATAAAGATCTACTTTCAACCTCTGCCTGTGGGTATCCAGTTTTCCTAGCACCAGTTGTTAAAGAGGCTGTTTTTCTCCAGCACATGTTTGTGGACACTGTGGCTAGGCACTTGTTTCTGTGTCTTCTGTTCTACTCCTCTGATCTGTGTGTCTGCTTTTGTACCATTGCCACATTGTTTTTGTTACTGCGGCTTTGCAGTATAATTGAAGTCCAGTGTTGTGATGCTTCCAGCATTGTTCTTTTTACTCAGGACTGCTTTGGCTCTTCCAAGTCTTTTGTGCTTACATATAAATTTTAGGATTTTCTTTTTCTAATTCTGTGAAGAATGTCGTTGGCATTTAATTTTTTATTCAAAAGATTTAAACATATACTCATTCCAAGATTCACATCAGAAGTTAGTTTTACAACTGAGATGACCCTATTTACTTCTTTCAAAATTGTGTAAATTATTTAAATCATGTTTGTAGTGAATTCAAAAACATTGCCAATGGCTTCCTTCAGTGTTAGGGCAACAGTAGGACAAACCAAGAATGTACCTAAAAGAACCAGACACTGTAAGTAGCTTTGGTAAAAGTTTTCCTTGTCCCCAAGATTCCACCATTTCCTTCATCACCACGTGACCCTCAGTTTGTGAGCTAAACATATTTAACTGCAGCATCTACACATCACTGTGAGTATCTTCATTCAACTAAATCTAAACTTGCTGAAGAGTGGATCACCTATTTTATTTCTCTCTAAATCACCTACGAGAAGTTTCTATTATGAGATGGTATTTAAACAGTTGAATTTTGTCAATTCACTCTGATGTCTGATACTTGATTACCATGAAACAAAATCTTAGCTTGAAGTTCAGGGCACTCAGCCATCCTCCGTGTCATTGGATTTTGGTAAGCATTACATACAAGCCCAAATGCTGAAATCCTTCTGACACTCTATTTTTGGCAATTTAGCCTTCTGGTGAGAGTAAGTCCACTTGATGGATGGGCCTGAACAGGAGTTATGTGATCTCTGGCCTTTGTGTGATAGAAAGCATTTTTTGGAAAAACAATGTCTCGTACAATCCATCATGAAATGATCTTTCAATTTATCTGTTGTGACTCCAGTCTTCCTGCACTAACATAAATGTGCTTCAGATCATGTTAGTCCCAGCTCAGATGAAATTCTGCTTTTGGAAATCACCCATCGTTGCCAGCTGGAACAAGGCCTCCTTGAGTTAACACACACATTTGAAATCCAGGTCCAGATATGGACAAGCTATTTGTTGAACACGGATCATGTGTGTGAATGTAGCAGATGTGGAAATGCTACTACAGCCAGATCCAGGGTGCAGGCAGGAAGGCTGCAGAGGGCGCACTGCGCCCTAACTGGGCTGAGAGATTCAGAGGCCAGCTTGTCTGTCTGTACCAACAGGGAGTGGTAAGGGTGTCGTTTAAGTGGGAGCTCTGTTTTGTTTTGTTTGAAGGAGCCACATAACTGACCAAATAGCTACCAAACATTTTCTCACAGTGTTTGTGCAGGTGAAAATCAGCAGGAGAAAGATCTTGGAGAGTTAAATAGCCACCTATTGCCACTCGAATTGCTTTTTGGCACAGAGAAGGCTTCTTTTCTGTTTTGGCTGTGGTTTCAGATCTTAAAGAAGCCAAATTGTCAACGTGCAAGTTACTTAATTACTTAAAACACAACTCTTAAATCACTCACTGCCTCCCCATTTCAAATAATATTCAGTGACCAATCTGTTTGCAATAATAATAGGCATAAAAATTCTGCACTTTCCACTAGCTAAATGGATGCTGATACTAGCACTGCTGTATTTACTTTGCACCTGAATTCCTCTGTGGTGAGTAGCTGAGAGATTCATATTGCAAGAGAGGGTTCCAAATGGCATTCTTGCAGATGACAAAGAGTATAAATCTAGTTCATTATTTATATTAATTTATAGGCAGACTTGTCCCAAACCCCTTGGGCATCTTAGCAAAATTAGGAAAGAGAAAAATAACAACAAACGCATCCAAGGGAAACATAGCCAAATAAAACCAAGATCAGAAGCTCAAAATAAATAGTGCTATAATGAATACTGCAAACTGCAAGAGAAAAAGCAAAGTTTTAAATTACGCAGAACCCTTGAGGCTGAAGATGTGATTAACTAATTAACAGTTGGGAAGCATTTTGCAGTGTTAGGGCGTCTATGAAGGGCAGTGTTAGGAGCCGGGAATAACGATTCGCCGGAAGACGCCCTTCTTAACCTGCCCTCTCCTGATCACGGCTGGCAGGAATAATTCCAGGTCTGTAAGCTGCTCCCTGTGACTGAAGCAGGACTCAGAAAGGAACACCTATTGTTTGATTTATTTCAAACATTTCCAAAATAATTAATACAAATCAGCTGATCTGTAGGGAAACCATACACAAAATTTCATCCTAAATACAAAGAAACTAATGACCTTAGATATGGAAGTTAGAAGGGTAAAAATCATGATAGTAAGTGAAAAGAAGAAAAATTTTTAGATCTATTAAAAATGAATCAGTCACTCATATTGATTATGTGAAAGGCGGCAGGAGAAGGACTTTTCATAGGAACAGTACAAGGGTATAAATCATCTTTATCTCATATTATACCTACATGGAATCTTTGATGCAAACTCAATTCCTGGTGTTACAGCCTAGAGTTAAACACATAAGTCCTCTTTATATTAGGTAAAAGAAGACAAGAAAACCAGCAGATGAATCACTTAATATTTTTTATGTATTTTCCACCATGAAAATAATTGAGTCTTAAGTCCCTGAGCTCTTAAACTACCTAAGAAGTACGCACTCGATTTGAAGTGAAGCTGAGGAGCAGGCCCTGCCCTTGGCGCCACCTGAAAGACGTCACTGAGGCGAAGCTTAGGGTGCTGCCAAGAGTCCACCCACAGCCGGGCTGTTGGGACCGCGGTCCGGGAGCAGCTGTCTGTGCTCCACCATCACGTGGAAACCACAGAGCAGCAATTTTAACAAGCTTAGCTTTCTTCGAATGACTGAAATTTGAATGTGAAATAAGAGGGGAATAAAACTCAAAATGTGACATCTGCAAATTTGTTCAAGATTGTCACTGAATACATTGGGATCTCTGCCAACACTAAAAAATAATAATTTCAGGCTTCTTTCATGCTTAAATTTAACTTACCTGTTTTATAAGTATATTTATAAAGAAATTACACTGTCTACAGAATAACTTTCAAACTTGTATTTAAATAGAAGACTTCTGTGTGTATATGTGTGCTTGTTAATGAAATCTTGAAGCAAAACTATCAAAGAAGGTAGAAGTTATGACTCTTTTGTCCCTTTTTATGTTCTGAGGACCATGCACAGTGTCTGACCATAGTTTTAATAAATGAATTTTGAAGGAAAAAA
>QZML01002917.1:101963-114655 GCA_016801275.1 Hystrix brachyura
GTTTTTTTTGTTTTTTTTTTTTTTTTTTGTGGTGCCGGGGATCGAACTAATCACTGAGCTAAATCCCCAGCCCGGTTTCACGAGTTTTGAAAAATACACAAACTTATTAAACTACCCTCTGATAAAATTTCAAGAAGTGCTTTGCATCACCCCAGACCTTTTCCTCGGGTCCTTTTCTAGTGATCACAGGCAACCACTGTTCAGATTATTATCAGTACAGAGTAGGTATGCTTATGTGTGAGCCTCACATAAATATATGGCCTCTTTTGTGCTGAATTCCTTTACTCAGCACAACATTTTTAGAATTTATCATGTTGCTTTTCTATTCATTCAATTTTGTTTGCTCATTCATTTCCTTAATCTGTAGTATTCAATCATAAATATGCTATCTTTTGTTAATCTTTTCTCCTCCTGACAGACACTTTTGTTCTTTCTGGTTTTTAGGTATTAGAATTCAGCTATATTTTGCAGACATATGTTCATCTTTCTTGGCTAAGAATGAGGTAGAAATGCCTGAGGGTGGAGTTGCTGAACTACAAGAATTGCTGAACATAATTAATTTAAACACAGTCACAAGAAGTAGCTGTATCACTTTCAGTTCAGTCATCAATGCACAAATACTAGTTGCTCTCCTCCTTGGCAAAATTTGGTATTCTCTGTAATCTAAAAAATTTTAGCATCCTGTGATCTTGAATAGGTATCTCTTTGAGGATTTTTCCTTACAAATGATGAAGTTTAACATCTTCCCATTATCCTAAATTTATGTGTTTTTCAGCCTCCTAACTTTTTAGTTGTCTTTACTATCACTGAGTGATACAATTCTTCCAATGTTCTGATTACAAAATTTTTTCAAATATATTCATTTTAATTTTAAATATTTTCTGCTAGTCCGTCACTTGTTTACTCATTTTCAGAAGGGCAGGTTTCAATGAGTAGAAGGTGTACTATAAATGAAGCTCGATGAAACACTGGCTTTCTTTCTTACCCTAATTAAGAAATCTTTGCCTATCTAAGAGTTGCAAATACATTTTCCTGTTTTGTTTTAGGACTTTATGTGTTCAGCTTTCATATAAGGTCTCTGATTCATCACAAATTAACTTTTGTATATGTCGTGCAACACTTGTGGAGGCTGATCTCCCATGGAGAGCCTGTTGCTTCAGCAGCAAAAGCACTTTCTTTTCCCAATTGAATTGTTCGATATCTTTGCTGAAAGCCAGCCTAACGTTTGAGCGATTTCTGAACTCTCTCCTGTGCAATTGACCTGTTTGTCTTTGCCATCATATTTAGGCTATTGTAATTTTACGTGGTAAAATCAGACAATGTCAACCCTTCATCTTTGTTCTTTTCCAAGGTTGTTTTAACCATTCCACGTTTTTTTGCATTTACATATAAATTTTAGAATCAATTTATCTATTTTCACACCAAAAATTATCATATTTTTATTGCAATTAAAGTAAACATATAGGTGAATTTGAGGGAAAACTGTATTACTTGAGAGAAAATTAAATAGCCCATTGCCGTGGTATATATTTCTACATTTACTTCTATTTCATTGCTCCCAAAAATATTTTATGATTTTAATTGTAGAAGTTTTCTATATATTTTTATTACGTTTTTCCCCCATTGTGTATTTTAGAATGCTATTGCTAATGTCATTTCAAAATTTAATTTTCAAGTTGCTTGTTATTGGTGTTCACAAACTTGATTTATTCTCATATATTTGAATCCCACACTTTGCTAGATTCGTTTACTAGCTTTTAGCTTAAAGTGTGGCCACCGGTGTCATATGAGGTGGCTAAAATTTGAGTAGAAACCCACAGACTTATTTGTGTGAAGAATCAGAAGACAGAATTCAAGAGATCAAAGCAGCTGGAAAAAGAAGAAGGCAATCTGGGAAGGAAAGAGCCAGGGACTGCAGGCCTCAAATTCTGTGTATAATTCTACTCCAAATTCCTAAATTATGCAGACTCCAAACAGACCAGCTGGAAAGCATAGAGATTTCAGCGGCTGGCCATTGCAAGGGAGCCAGAGTTTGGAGTTGGACTCCAGCCATGCCAGCTTTCTGCTAAATCAAGAGGAAGTCAATATTCTTTGAAGAACATAGGATCTCCACAATGTACTCTTTTACTTATATATGGGAATCCTTTCTTTTAGGTCAACTAAAAGAGGGAGCCCACTTCTCAGTTCTTTAAATGAGAGAAATAGTTGTAAATTTTATCATTATTTTCAAGTCTCTCACATCTAAAAATATATGTGTAACAATTGAGTTAAATAGTATCCAGGTCCTAGTCACAGAAATTGACAATAAGCAAGCTCTTTTTGTCTACCCCACCCCAACAGGACAGTTTTGAGGTTTGCCTTCAGCCATCCTAGAATCTATGACATAATTCAAAGAGGGACTTACTCTGGAATGGTCAGAGAAACAACACAGGCAACATATTATATCTTAAGTAAATGATAAAACAACTTCATTAAAAATCCTTTTTCACATATATGTCTCTACTAAAATATAATAATCATGTAACTCTTAATAGGGAACTGGCTGGAAGAGAGTTTCCCATAATCTGTGTCACAATATGCCCTAAATTTCCTAGTGCATAAGTCAGCATTTAAAATACAAGTCTATGGGGGACATGCCTATTGTAGTCCACTTGTTCTGTTTTTATAGAATAATAAGCAGTGGCTTCATTGAAACATACCACTTGCTAAATGCAGAGTGCTTTCTGTAGCATACACCAAGATGAGCAAAGAAGCAGGCAATTTGGTTAATAGACAACCACTTTTCTCCCGATCCAGGTAGTTCTCCAAACTAAGTATGTTAAGACCAAGATACAGGATCATTACTGTTTCTCATGTTCCATTTTAAGATCACAAGCTGTCTTCCCTCAGGTGTACCTACATATCCATCATTCTCTTCAGTCCTTACATAGTTTTCCTGCTCACCTAAGAAAACTACATTTGTCCTTCTTCTATTCTTCGAAATCACAATAAACTGAGAGTTCGGACACACACCTGAAATCCCGGCAACTTCAGAGACTGAGTCAGGAGAATCACAAGTCCAAGGCCAGCCTGGGCAACTTAGTGAAAACCCATCTCAAAATTTAAAAAATAATAATAATAAAAAACCTGAGGATGTCAGGATGCAAAGTCACTTTTCTTGGTGCTAAGACAAAATACCCAACAGCCAAAGTTAAAGGAGGAAAGGTTTATTGTAGCTCACAGTTTATAGAGGTTTCAATTCATAGTTGAGTGGCTCCAAGGCAGGGAGGTATGGCAGAGGGGCATCACAGAAGGGAAACAGTGCATGGCAGGCAGAATGCAGAAGGCAGCAAGGTAGCAAGTTAGCAGAGAAACAGTAGCATCTTGCTTCTCCCTTTTATCTCTTCGAAACCATCCCCTCTTTGGGTGGTGCCACCCGCACCCAGGGTGGACCTACCTATTATCCACACATAGAACTGTGTCAAACCAATCAGTGGACTAATGAAGTAATCACATGTCCTTAATCTCAGCATCACACACCCCAAATCCAGCCACCTCTGAAAAAGCCCACTTAGCGCTCATGAGGCTTTGGAGGACATCTAGACATAAGCCATAACAGGTAGAGTGTTTGCCTAGCATTCAACAGGCCCTGGATTCAATCTCCAACTTTAAAAAAAGGCAACACAAATTTTATTGAAATAAATATTCATTGGCTGCAGATGCTATATAAAATTTTACAAATCATGTAATACTAAGTTATCCTCTGCCTGCAGGGAAATTAAAATCACGTAGGCTAAATAGGATATTACATAAGTACCTAAAAATTATGATGAAATACATTAAATAGGTTGAAAGGAGACTTAGTATAGAAGCAGGCAAAAAAAACAAAAAGTAACAAGAATAGCCAATATTTAAAGAATATTTCATTCATGCCAAATGCTATCTAAGTGCTTTACATTTGTTACCTCATTTAAGCCCAAAGTAACCCTCTGAGATAGTTAGTAATCTCCCTATTTTGCTCTTTAGATGAGCACACTAAGGCAAAGAGATGAAGAACCAAGTCTAAGGTCGCACAGCTGGGAACTGTCAGAGCAGAGGCCGGGACAATAACAATTCACTACATAAAGCAAAGGAAAATCCATAAACTTTGATGTCAAATTAGACACAATAAAAGGACAGTTTCATTAATCTCTAAAAACATGATGCTGGGAATTTTTAAAAGCTTCTTTTGCATGTCAACTTCTTAACATTAAATGCAGTTTCTGATTCGATTTTATTTTTTCATACTTTCATTATGACCGTCACAGTAGTGTTAGTTTTACTTTTTTTCCCCTTGCGATCAGAAGTATTTCAGACAATGGGAAAAGCAGACTTTTAGGGGCCAGCTTGGAAATCTAATAATCAGATTTCTAAACATCACCTTACGCGCAAGCATTTAGAATACCTTTTGCTGTGAACTGAGAGTGCATGTAGAGATGTGAGATCCTCCATGGGCATCGGGCGCTAGGCTGGGTCCTGGAGGGCCCCAAGAAGAAATAAGCAGAATTGCTGCATTCTAGGAGGGCTTAATCTCATTTTCTAATATGGATTCTTCCCTTCAAGAGGCTTTATTTTGTGTATGTGTAGTTCTTTTTTATTAACACATGTTAATTGTACAAATTAACAAGTACAAATATTTTTTGTATTGATCACGTCCTCCTTCCCTTCTACCCTTCCCTTTCCTTCCCCTGGACCCTCCTCCCACTCCCTAATAGTCCCTTCTCAGAGTCTTGAGTGTATGAAATGAGATATAAGACAAGTAAACAAATAATTAAAAAATAAGTCCCATTCCAGAGAAATAGAAAAATTGCTGAGTCAATGTGGAGAAATTCTGCATTGGACATCAAATGCCTCACAACTTTAACAATATGTGAAGGACCCACTTCTCTGAAATGTGGTCACCACAGGGAAAATATTCTTCTGTTAAATGATTGACATTGATTGCATTTAAGCAACACAAAATAAGTATTCCTCAAAAAATATAAACAAAACACTAGGAGATACACATGCAGCTCTTCAGTTTAATGAGGAATTTTCCTAATTGGGGAACAGCAGTTAGAGAATAAGGGTCAAGTTTCTCCTTATCTTTCAATCCTTCACCCTATATAAATGTACGCACATGTACACATTCACACAGTAGTTATGTAATTTTAGAAAACACATTTACTGAGTGAGAATAATGTTAAGTATCTTCCTTTATGTTTTGTATTGCAATACAAAAGATGCAAATATTAAAAGCCCACTTTTAGATATTTCTAAAATTAGCATCTGGAGTGGAAAAGTCAGATCATAACACCAGTATATTAAGTGATCACATCTTGAAAATGAATATTGTATCATATAAAGAGATTCTCAAATAGTAGTTGAACTATTTTTTTTCATTGACTCCAGTGGATTTTGTAATTTTCACTAATTAACGAACTTACTGGAAAGTGTTGTTTCTGCCTCTTGTTTATTGTCTGTAAAGAAGTCACTATATTGGGTTAAAAGACTATTTCCTAACTAGTGCTTCAATTTATAATATTGGAGGATTTTCTTTCCTTGACTATCAAGTTAAACCTCACTGAAAAATATGTAGCATTAACGCAATCCTTCAGAGGTAGTCTGAGGATTACAGAAAACTTGTGATTTAGGAGCTAAATGATTTTTATCAAGATCTCATTCTAAAATAACAAGAAATTGGAGACTGTCCCTTTACAAAAGTCAACATGTTTACATCTACTTTGTAGGTATTATCGTTATTCAAAACTCTGTGAACTCTAGTAAGAAAATGACTATCCACTTCCAAATTAAATCACTCAGAATCAAATTAAATTTACTCCAACTACAGTAAGTTGTACTTGTTTTGACCAAGAATTCGGTAGCTCTAGTGGTCATAAGTTTCACAAAACTTTTAACATCATTTCTCTCAATTTTGAAAACAGTGAAAACTTCAGTATTTTGAAAAGAATTTTTTTTACAGCAATTTGGAGTTCATACCATATTTTCCTTCCCCTACATAAGTAGCCACCTTGACTGCTCGCCAGAATAGAACATTCATTACAGCTGATGAACTTCCATTGACACATCATTATCAGCCAAAGGCATATCAGCCATCAGTCATGGTTTACACTAGCACTCAGCTGTGTACCTTCTGTGGACATGAAAAATGCTGTCACCATTAGTGTGGATATGCAGCATTTTTCACTGCCTTGAATGTCCTTTTTATTCTGCCCATTTATCAATCTCTTCTCCCCAAGCCCTGGCAACTCCTGATCTTTTTCCTGTCCCTATATTTTGCCTTTTCCAGAATGCCATTATAATTGGACTCATACGGTATGCAGTCTCTTCAGGTTGGTGTCTTTCTCTCCCTTCTATTTTAAGTCACTGTTTTTCAAAGGAAATTCAATTCTGAACATTTCTTTGGGTAAGTAGGATTTTCTGTTCAAACAAACATAAAAATTATTCCAAGTAGGGGGTGACATCAGTGAAATGGATGTCTAGAGGTGTCTGGCATAATTCTCTCCCCAAAAAAAGAACCAAAACAAAGAAAAATCAACCACTATTCCACTGGAATGTTGGAGGCAGAGTACCAGAGTGCTGTGGGATGTGGCCAAGGTGTTGTGGAGCACAGAGACTCTTATAAATAAAGAAACTTAGCATACAGCATTCACCAGCCCATCTCTCCAGTTGAGGTCAGCCCTGAACCAAGACAGACTGCATAGGAGAGAAAAAGAAGTGAGAGACCTCCAGCAGCCCCCACTGATGCTATGTACGCCCAGAGTATTTGAAGCTGAAATTTTCAGCCCTCACAAACCCTGAGCCTACATTGGAGTGATGCTAACACAGGTGCCCACCATCCGTTCTGCTGTGTAGTCTCATCCTGAGACTCTGCTCATGCAGAGGCTTGTGAAGGAGCCAAGTAGACCCGCCCACCTTGCTCAGTCCCAAGGAGCAGTTGGGCAGTCTTTCCTGAGCAGATCGACCCTCTAAGACTCTGGAAAGCAGATGAGTGATCCCTTCCACCTTCCTGTGGCACAGGAAGATTCTGGGCAGACTGCCTACCCTCTTTGGGTCACCATGCTCCTAAGCCACCAAGAGGCAGCCACAGAGGCAATCCTGAAGAACTTGAACTACCCAGAACCATAGAAGCTGTGGGGCAATACCACATCCTATACTTTGGCCCCAAGCAGTAGACGGGCAGGCTTTCCTGAGCAACTTAGCCCCCCAAGGTCATGAGAAGGTACATACACAGCCTGTGGACATTGACAGCATCCTTCCTAAGCCCGTCAATGCAGCTGAGCTCCCATGTGAAACTCAAACATTGATAGGCACTCCCTCTTCACTACCAGATGCACTGCACTCTTGAGCCTGCTCACCATTACGACAGTCTCAACCTCATGGAGCCTTCAGAAACTGAAGAGTTCCTCACACTCACACTCATGCATCCCAGAGGGGTCAGTGAACATGACCTGACTAAGACAGCTGCATCCTAGCTAGCAAAGTAATCCCACAAACTCTTTCATCTAGACCACAGAGGCATCCACAGGCATTACTGACACTGATGAGCAACTACATGGACACTACGTTAGTATGCCCACTTGGAGCTGAAGAAAGGGAAATCAGTTAACCTGAAAAACAATTCAAAATAGTAATTTTAAGCAAACTTGTACAACATACAAGAGAATGAAGACAGACAATGCAATATATTAGGAAAAAAATCATAATCTCAATGAGCAATTACCAAAGAGATAAAGATCATAATAAAGAATCAAGGGGAAATCTTGGACTTGAAATATTCAATAAATGAGATTAAAACAACTGAGAACCTCAATAACAGATTAGATCAATTAGAGGAAAGTATAAGCTTCAAGATTGGTCTCCTGAAAATAACTCAATCTGGAAAAAAAAGCAAGGAAGAAAAAAAAAGAAAAGAAAGAAATCTTGTGAGAGTTACGAAACATCATCAAGCAACAAATATCTGTGTTGTAAATTCCTCAGAAGGAGAAGAAATGAAAAAGGGCAAAGAAACCTATTGAATAAAATAATGGCCAAATACTGTATAAATCTGGAAAAGATATGGACATCTAGATCTTAGAAGCATAAAAGACACCAAATATATTTAACAAAGAAAAAGATTATTCCCAAGACATATTATAGTCAAATTGCCAAAGGCCAAGACAAAGAAATAAAAAATATCAAGAAAAAAAGCGGTAAGTCATATAGAAAGGAATACCTATTAGGCTAATGTCATATTTTTCAACAGAAACCTTAAGGCTAGAAGAGAATAGGACAATATATTCAAAGTTCTGAGGGAGAAAAACTGCCAATTAAGATTATATTCAACTAGTAGAGCAGATACACAAAAGAGAAAGATAAGAGAACCAAATCTTAGCAATATAGAAAAACAGGAAACCACAAAGATAAACAGGAGAAGAGGACAGTAACAAAGATTGCACAAAATAAAATTTTGACAGGAATATGTCATTCTTTACAAATAATATGTAAGTAACAGGACTATGTCATTCCTTACAAATAATAGGAATATGCCATTACTTACAAATATGTAAATGACAGAAATATGTCATTACTTACAAATAATAATCTGAAATGTAAACAGATTAAATTTCCCAATTACAAATTTACACTGACTGAGTAGATTTAAAAAAAAAACAAAAAGGACCCAGTGATATGCTGCCTAAAAGAAACTCTTTTCATTGGTAAAGACATGCATAAACTCTTTGACTTCAAAGAGAAACCAAAATCAACCAGAAGTAGCTATACTTATGCTGACTGTCACAAACTGTAAAATAAGACAAAAGATCACTATATTATGATAAAGGGACAAAAAGATTACTCTGTTGTGATAAAGGGATACATTTGATAGGGAGAAATTACAATTCTAATATACTTATATACAATTGTAATATATAGTATATGATTGAATATATATATTTTTTTCCAACACTGGTTTATCTAATTATGCAAAGCAAACATTATTGAATCTAGAGGGAGAGATCAAGTCCTATACAAAAATATGTAGTTGAGGACTTCAATACCCCACTTTCATCAATAGAGACACCCAAATAAAAAAAAATCATTAAAGAAACAGCGGAGTTAAACAATCTTACATTCCAAATGGATTTAGACATTTCATCAAGCAACTGTAGTATATACACTCTGTTCATCAGCATGTATTACACATTCTATAAGATGAACCATATGTTAAGCTTTAAAACAAGTCTCAAAAAATATAACTCGTATCTTGTATCTTCTCTGATCACAATAGAATAAATCTTAAAATCAACAAAAGGAACTTTAGAAATTGTATAAACACCCAAAAATTTAAAAACATACTCTTGGGCCATATCTTGATTACACAGCATATAAAGCTGAAAGACTTTTGTTTTTAATTTGTACCTCATATTTTTCTACTGGATGCTGAAGTTTAAACAGTTTCTTCCCCTCATAAATTATATTTAAGAAATCTTGAATTTTGAGGAGATCAAGATGGTGAAGTAGAAGCCAGCAGCAGATTACAGCCTCTACAGACCTGGAATCAAGACACACTGAAAACATGTAGCAAGAAAAAAGAGAAGAGCTCTGGGAGATAAGAAAGAGCCAAAAGGAAAGCTAAAAATCACAGACAAGTAAAAGAAAATGTGGAGAAAAGAATGAAGCAGTCTGGCATGATAAACCTGGCTCTGAGGGATGAGTGGAACCCAACTTGGCAAGCCCAAGGTAAGTACAGGGTCAGCTGCCTAGCGATAAACAGCAGACCAACAGTACTAGCCCTAGAAAAAGCCCACAGTTATTGCAAGCTGAACATCCAGTGTGGGGATTTACTCTGGAGGCTGGTTTAGGAGACGACACCCATTGTAGCACCCACTGCCATACCTCATGGTGATAGGATCAGGAACCATTTTGCAAGGGAATTTAGACACAAGACACAGACCAAGAGAACAGAATAGAGGACACAGAAATGAACCCACACAACAACAGCTATCTGATTCTGTACAAAGGCTAAAAGAATATAACTAGAAAAAAAGATGGCCTCTTTAACAAATGGTGCTGGGGAAATGATGTCTATATAGAACATTAGAACTAGAACCGTCATTTACTCTGTAGAAAAAATGAATTTAAAATGAGTCAGAGACCTAGAAATAAGTCTTGAATCTTTTAATCTGCTAAAATAAACATAGGGGAAACACTTGAAGCCATACACATGGGAAAAGACTTCCAGAATAGGACTACAATAGCATGGGAAGTAAAAGCAAGAATCAAATGAGACTACATAAAATTAAAGAGTTTCTGCACCACAAGGGAAGCAACTAGCATAGAGAAAAGACAGCCTACAGAATGGGAGAAAATCTTTATGATCTACTCTTCAGACAGAAGATTAATATCTAGAATATACAAAATACTAAAAAAAAAAAACCAAAAAAATAAAAAAAACCCACAAAATAGAGAAAAGACAGCCTACAGAATGGGAGAAAATCTTTATGATCTACTCTTCAGACAGAAGATTAATATCTAGAATATACAAAATACTAAAAAAAAAACCCAAAAAATCAAACAATCCCATCAATAGGCAAATAAAATGAACAGATACTTCCAAAAAATTACAAATGGGCAATAAATATATGAAAAATTGCTCGACACCTTTAGCCATTAAAAATGTACAAATCAAAACTACACTGAGATTCCTTCTCACCCCAGAGTGGCTATCACCAAGAACATCAAACACAATGAATTCTAGCAAGGATGGGGGCGAGGGTGAAGGAACTCTTCTACACTGCTGGTGGAAATATCAGTTTGTACAGCCTGTATAGCAGTTAGTATGGAGGTTCCTCAGAAACAAAAAGAAAGCTGCCGTTTGATCCAGCTGTACCACACCTTGTTATACATCCAAAGGAAGTAAAGTCAGCATGCTACGGGGATACCCATGTTTATTGCAGCACAATTTACAGTAGCCAAGATATGGAACTCATCAATAGATGAATGGATAAAGAGAATGCAGTATATGATGGAGTATTATTCAACCACAAAGAAGATTCAAATGTCATTTGCAGAAAAATAGGTGGAACTGGAGCCCATCTTGTTGAGAAATAAGCCAGACTCAGAAAGACAAAAATCAAATATTTTCCTTATTAATCTTAAAAATATAACAAGAAAGTAGAATAGACTATTACTCAAAAAGGGGAAGAAAATAAGGGGGAAGGGAGTATAAAGGAGAGCAATAGGTGGGATGGATATGATGATCCAAATATATGTATTGAGCAATGTTTTATAAAAATGTGCTAATAATAAAAGAAAAAAGTCTTGGTAAATACTTTCTGGATAGATCTCCTTAACAGCTAAAATAAATGTGATGAAAGAATTAATAGTATTTGGCTACTATTCATGCAGATTTGATTCCAGAAAGTGTTTTAAGAAGGATTAAAAAAAAAATGGGCCTTAACTACAATCCAGTTTTACTAGCAGGGCTTAAAAGTTCCAGGTGAGTAATTTCTCATTTGTAAAGGTGGTATATCTTGGGGAACACACTAATTAATGGGGCCACCATTTAATAGTTACTGCTTCCCTTGAGATTTCTTTCTTGTGTTATTAAATATAGGCTTTGATTTATTTTACTACTGTGAAACTAAAATATACTTACTTATTTAATGATTTATTAAATTATGAATCATCAGAATTTCTTGAAACAATCTCATAAGTATACTTTTACACAGAGCAAGTAAAAAGGCCCTTCTCTGTAGAACCAGATATGGAACATTTTTTCATTATCCTGATTTTAAAGTTTATTTCCAAAAGGATTTATTTGGCAAGGCTCAGAACTGAATTTTCCAAGTTTTCCTGGTTTATTGAAGCATAACATACATATATATTCTAAAGTGCACAGGTCTTAAATGTACAGCTGTACAAATTTTTACAAAGCTATCGCACCTGTGTAACTACCATCCAGCTCAACATACAAAACATTACTAGGATCCTCACCCCCACTCCCAGTCATTACCACCAACAACTAAGGTAAGAACTTTCATATCTGCATTTTATTTTGAGCATTATTGGTGAGATTTATCTTTGTTGTCACGTATCCAGAAATTCATTATTTTTCAGCATGATACCATATTCTGCTGTGAATTCATCACGGCTAATTTATCAATTCTAATTTTAACAGTATTGGAGTCATTTCCAGTAGACCACTTTGAGACGTGTGGTCATAAATGTTCTTCGATATTGGTGTACATACACATTCTTTTCTACTAAGAGTAGTATACTCTGTCTAGAAATAAAATTAGTGGATCATAGGGCATATAGAAGTTCAGATTTAACAGATGCTGCCAGAATTTTTTCCACAAATGCTTAAGGCACTGTATGAAATTACCAGGTACAACATATTATTTTAAGAGTCAAAATATATTAAAAAAATTTCACCATTCTAATGGGATTGCAATAGTATCTCAAAATGTGTTTTAATTTGGATTTTACTGATGAATAATGAATAATAAATCTGAGCACGTTTTCTCACATATATCTTGTACATAGGTTTTGTTTGAGGTGATTACTCAAACATTTTGCCCAATTTAAAAACAATTGTCCCCAGAACAGAGGGACAAGAGAAATAAGAAATGGAAGGAAAAAATGGAAACAAATCTTTTGTAAATAGGGAGGGAGGGTGAGGGGAGGGGAAT
>QZML01002925.1:0-16125 GCA_016801275.1 Hystrix brachyura
TTCTGCTATACATCATAAAATAAACACATAAGCAAGTGAAGCACATAGAATTATGTTATTTATTGCCTGACAAAGGAAAGAAATTCAGACACTTTGCAGAAATCCACATTTCCCCAGGAACTAAAGAAAAGATGAATTGCTTTTTAAGGGACACTAGATGACATGCTAAATAGTAACCCTGCATACCTGCAAAACTTGCTGAAAAATGATCAAATATATGCTTCTCAATATTTAATTTTTACTCAGTAAAAGTATTTATGGAGAAACCTAAAGCAATATGATCTATACCTCCCTTTAACACAGTGATGGCACATGGGCAATCTGAAAAAGATCTTCCTCAGATACCGGACTTATGATGTGAGCAACTTGTAGGAGCTGATCAGTCATATGATGAGTGGATTTTCTAGCATATGATTGTAGCATCTACGTGATTAAAGCAAATATGCTTCAGGTATCAGAGGTAGAAAAGGAGAATTTTCACAGTTCTATAATTACAAGTGTTTGACTTGTGTTTTTACCACCCACTGGCCCATCCAATCCAATAGACAAAGGTATTGGCACTTGATGAAACTTTTCTGCCAGTTGAAATTTGCAATCGCAAGGTGAAGTATTGCAATATGACACACTGACTCATTGCAAAATGATTCCTCCTTTCACATGGGAAATCCACTGCCTACAGTAAAACTGGTAGTAAAAATTGCCACATTCTCTCTCTCACATGCACACACAAAAGGGGACATTTCCACTAGTCCACCCCACTTGTGAAGATACCACAGATAAACTATTCTTTAATGGGTGTATTAAATTTGGCAGTCTTCACATTTTCATTTGAAATGGAGTGCCTTTACAGGGCAAGCTCACTCATAAGCTGAAATGTTTTCCAAACATGAAGTGTGGTTATATTAATTTGACAATTTCTCAACAATATGTTTAACATATATACAAGCAAGAGAATTTTGAGGTCAGTTCACATAAGTTATATTCCTAATAACATTTTTCCAGCGTTTAGCATGTCTGGAGAATATCAATTCCAATATACTTTGTCAAGTGGAATAATAAATAAAGTACACCCCATTTTAGTGATGCTGTGCTAACTAAACATTTTGACTCTCCTTTGTTTATACTGCATTAAATTTACTGTCTTATAGTTGGGCTTGTTTTCTCCCTCTAACGGCTCAAATTTCCTTGCAGAACCAGTTTGGATTATTCTGCTTTCTCCAAGATTCTAACTTCCTGAATTAAAGTGACATTCTTTAAAATTCTCAGAAACACATACCCGTCTCAGACATTTCCTCTATATACAAGGTGAGACAGGCTTTGCTTTATCCTCCTGGTTTCTAATCATCTTTTAAAGATTATTCCACCCCACTTGTGAAGATACCACAGATAAACTATTCTTTAATGGGTGTATTAAATTTGGCAGTCTTCACATTTTCATTTGAAATGGAGTGCCTTTACAGGGCAAGCTCACTCATAAGCTGAAATGTTTTCCAAACATGAAGTGTGGTTATATTAATTTGACAATTTCTCAACAATATGTTTAACATATATACAAGCAAGAGAATTTTGAGGTCAGTTCACATAAGTTATATTCCTAATAACATTTTTCCAGCGTTTAGCATGTCTGGAGAATATCAATTCCAATATACTTTGTCAAGTGGAATAATAAATAAAGTACACCCCATTTTAGTGATGCTGTGCTAACTAAACATTTTGACTCTCCTTTGTTTATACTGCATTAAATTTACTGTCTTATAGTTGGGCTTGTTTTCTCCCTCTAACGGCTCAAATTTCCTTGCAGAACCAGTTTGGATTATTCTGCTTTCTCCAAGATTCTAACTTCCTGAATTAAAGTGACATTCTTTAAAATTCTCAGAAACACATACCCGTCTCAGACATTTCCTCTATATACAAGGTGAGACAGGCTTTGCTTTATCCTCCTGGTTTCTAATCATCTTTTAAAGATTATACATATTAGGGAGAACATGTGATATTTGTCTTTCCAAATCTGATTTATTTTGCTGAGCATGATAATCTGCACATCTATCCATTTTCCTGCGAAAGACAAATTTCCATTCTTCTTTATGGCTGAGTAACACTATTGTGTATACACATGACATTTTCTTCATCCATTCATCTACTTATTGATGGGCATCTCTTCTAGTTAAGTATCTTGGCTATTGTGAATTGTGCCTCAATAAACACGGGAGTGAGGTAGCCATACATTATGCTGACTTTAATTTCTTTTGATATACACAAAGGTGTGGTGTAGCTGGGCAATGATGGTTTTATTATTAGCGTTTTGAGAAACATACATACAATTTCTATAGGGTTACCCTGAATTATATTCCGACCAGTAGTGTAAAGTGTTCCTATTTCCCTGCATTCTCACAATTCTTACTGTTTTCTGTATTATTGGTGGTAGTCATTCTGGGGTGAGACGGACTCACAATCAAGTTTTTATTTGTGCAGTGAAATGTGACTTTCTTTCATCTAACAAGTTTTTTTAGCCCTAAGTTCATGTTCCCTACAATACATTTGTTTAGTACTTTTCTGATATCTTGATTATTTCCCCTAAAATAAAGTGCCCTTTCCTCTCTTTTTTTAATGCATGTTAAGATTGCACAGTTGCTCGTGAGAGATACACATTAAATATTAAACTATAAGAACATGTTCAAATCATACATGATGTTAATATTTAGAGGTCACTCTATGTCCAAAAACAAGATGATTTCGATTTCATCTAACTTTACTTGGGACAGTTCTATTGATTTAAACTACTAAATATTTTAATAACTCATATCTAAATAAGGTTTTTTAACACTAGGCTGCTATTCTTTCATTAAATACTGGGGGTATAAAAAGTTAGCATCTACATGTAAACTGTTGCACTTGGAAAGAACTATTTCCCAGCCCTGAGATGGGTTCAATGGGGGGGGGCAGTTTTAAGAGAAAAATTTTAAATATGAAAGGCTTCTGAAGATAAGATGCAATTTACTGGGTTTACCTCCCGTGACCTTTTTCAGAAAAAATAAAATATAAAATACAGGAAGAAAGATACCCTTAAGCAAAATCCCAAAGGAGAAATGTAACATACAGAAACGTCACACCAGAGGTAATGTGAAGTACTGATGTCAAACTGGTTGGACACATTTTCTTTAAACACATGTTAAACAAATCCATTAAAATTACGGTTAAATGTTTTGGTGCCATTCAAATACACTTACTATTTTTTGTTAATTTTTAACAATGATAGAATATAATGCCAGAGAAATCTGCTTTGAATTTTGAAAGGCTTTTCTCCCTAAAGCAACTGTCTTTTGAAAATGAAAAATGTGCAGTCTAAAAAGATTCATAAATAGTGAAAAATGAAGCAATAGTCTTCCTTTATTTGTTAAGTTTTCCTAATAAGGTTAAATTCTCATCAAACATCCCCTCTTCACCAAAAGCAATTTTTGGTTTCTTTAGTAATATGTACAAGTTACTTTGTTCCACAACCATCATTTCTGCTCCATCAGTTTCTTTAAGGTACACAATTGAACTCAAAACTCTTTCTCTGAAGTAGATCCCAAGCCGACCCCTCAATCCTTGGAAGGTTTTCTCAGTTTGTGTCTCACAATCCTCTTTTTTTTCCTTATGGTGTTTGGAATAACTGAGTCCTTGGTTCCAACTTGTTTTTCTCAGTCCTTTGCCCTCATTAAGAATTTATCCACTTTTGAATCCATTTGCATATCTGATCTGTGAATAAAAATTTACTAAGCCAGAATCTCGTCAGGATGACCAAGCAAATATCAAGGTAGTTTTCAGGTACCTTTAAAAAGGTACTACTTAAAAGTAGTGAAATGTTTCTTCAACTTGATTGTACTCTTTGAATTTCCTCAGTAGAAAGATTTTCACTTTTTTGGGTTAGAGGAAGAAGTGAACAGCCCTAGCAAAGTAAGAATTGTTCTTCCCTTCAAGCATAATCTTACTTCTGAAATGCACAGGTTTATGCTATATGATCTTCAGAGGAGTGCAGTAAAAACCTAGTTTCTTTAACATACAAACAGACCAGCAAATTTCCCCAGGCATCGCTAGGAGGATCCAACCCGAGGCTTCCTCAGAACAGCCTTCTGGTTGTGGCAGCTCCGTCCCAAAACTGCCTGGGCACATAACGGGTTTCATGGAGATGGGTGGGGAATCACATTGTTTCCATAGAGAAAGAGGCATAAACAGCAGGTGTTCCGGAATGGCCAGATTGCTGATATGGGAATACATTGTCGATTTAAGTAAAGAAATAACAAGTAATTTTAGCTTTCTCACCTTGCTAAAATGCTACTTGCATCCCAGTTCATAGTGGCTAAGTCTGTGGTATCTCTTGGTCCCATCCATCTCCTCTAGTTTCCTTTGCAGCTTTTGTAGGTACCCACTCTCAACTGCAGGCTTCAGTATCAAACTGCCATGTCTGTTTGTCCCCACCACACTTCTTGACTTCTATAGCCATTTGTTAGGAATTAGCAGTGTGCATTTCACCAACAAAACTACACAGGAGTTCAAAAACTAACTTCAGTTAGTTTTTAGCTTTTTTTAGTTTTTTGGAAAGCTAAATTTAACTAAAGTGCAAGGTGGATTTTAAATATTAATACAGATTCATTTCTGTATCCATGATCCTTTTCTATCAAACCAAATTTGTTTTTAAACTAAATTTGTTTTGGATGGGCTAGCATAGATCAATAACCATTATTCTGTGAAACTTTCCTCAGTATAGAGGGACATCCTAAGATTTAAACACTGTCTAAAAAATAAATTTTTTCTATAATTTTGTTGAAATTCAACTAGGAGTTAGAAATCTTGAAATAAACTACTAGGATTTTGTCTTCTCCACTAAAAAATATCCACCAAAAGCGTAATACATAGGAATAGATTTAACAAGCCACAATCTCTCCTCTGGAATCTATAAAACATTGCTGAGAGAAATAAAGGAGATTTAAATGAATGGAAAGAAATGTTCATATTTATGGACTATAAAATAATATTGTTTAGGTGCATTTTGTCCTTGAATTGTCCAATGGAGACTCAGTAAATTACAAGGTATAATTTTGCAAATGCATCTGGAATTTCTATGGAAATAAAAAGATCTAGAATAGCAAAAATTATCTTGAAAGGAAAGAACATGATTACAGGACTTATGCCCTCTGATGGACAACTTATGACAAAGCTACAATCATCAACATAGAGTGAGTTTGGCAAGACAATAAACTGATGCATGGGTCAGAAATGATAGTCCAGAAAGGGACCAGAATATATATATATGGTGCAATGATTTGCAAGGAAAATGACAAATACACTAAATGGGGAAAGAAAATCTTTTCAACAAATAATGTTAGAACGAATGGAGGAATCTATGGAAAAACAATCAAGATCAATTCCTGAGTCACACCATTCAGAAAACCAACAGTAATTTAAGATGAATAGTATGGCTAAACATTATAGAATAAAACTATGAAAGTTCTGGCAAAAAAAATCAAATAATTTTTGCACGATCTTGGGATAGACAAAGATTTTTTAGGGATGCAAAAAGAATGAATTGTTAAAGAAAATAATAGATAAATATGGCTTCAACTGATCCTCAAGAAATACTGGGAAGGATGGCGAAAAGGTAAGACTTATTTTGAGAGGAAATCTATCTATCTAGCCAGCTAGCTAGCTATTTTCAGTATATTTATCATCTATTGTCCTTATAAGGACTTAGAGCCACAATTTATTTTAAAACTCCTACAATCCAGTAATAAGAAGTCAAACACAGAGTACAGAGTCCATCCCAACATAGATTTTCAGGTACCTTGTAGGTAACGCCATGGTGGCTCTGCTGTTTTGCGAAACACGAAACCCTCGAAGGGCAAGGAGCCAGCTGCAAATCTAGAAGCTACTGTAGCTTTTCAACTCTCTAAAGTTATAGATACTTTTCCTCAATTATTTTAAAAGTGTGAATGATGTCCCCAGGGCCTGAGAAGTATTACAGAGAAAATATTTAGAGAACGAACCACAATTCCTCCAAGCAAATTTCCAAATTAGCCAGGAATGAAACAACAGAAAGAATTCTGAATGGAAAGCAGAGATACCTATGCTCTCGAACCAGGACACTGCGGCTGCAAGGGAACTGAATTCGAACTTTTTTCTTTTGTAGACCATGGGTCCTGGAGGACAGAACCCCTAATTAATTCATAGACTTATTCATAGATTAATTTATTCACCAAAGTTTTATTGCTGTCTACTGCCAGGATATGCCTAGCAGCACTGATACACAGGAAGATAAAGAATAAACACTTACTGACTCCATTCAGTTGTAGAGACACATAGAAACAAATAAAAATGCTCATAAACTTCCGGAGAAGTCGCATCCACCCCGGTACTGCCCAGGCAGGGGGTCCAAGTGCTGCATTAGCCCAGAGCAGCACGCTCCCAGGGGAAGCAGGGCGGGGTGCGCCATGCCCAGGGGAACGTGGGGTGCGCCGAGGAGAGAAGGCTAGAAGCTTGTGCTCTGTGCCAAAGAGCTTGGACTGTATTATCTGCTTTTTCAGAATCATCATTATTTCTTCTCTTCTTTTTAAAATAAACATCTGATCAGAAAAATTGTCTAGAAATAGACTGGATTGGTTGTAAATTATTTGGTGAGTTTCTTGACCTGTACGTTCTTGAAATACTATTTTTCACTTTTCATGTTGAATCTACCTGATTGAGAGACAGTTGGCATTTCGAGATATCTGAGGGATCTGTGGATTCAACCAAGTTTAAATAAAAAATATTTGGAAAAGATCGTGTCTGTACTGAACATGTATACACTTCTTTTTTGTCATTATTCCCTAAACAATACAACTATTTCAAAGCATTTATACAGTATTAGATATTACAAGTAATCTATAACTGATGTAGAGTAGGGGAGTGTATGCATAGATTATAGGCAAAAACTACACTACCTTATTTGGGACTTAGCTTTTGGTAGCCACACAGGTCTCTTGGAACCAATCTGCAGTTATCAAGAGACAACTGTATTCAGTTTCTATCTTGGAAAGATTTATTTCTGTTCTTCTAAATCTGCATAGTGTCACTCGAACTGCTCTGACATACTATCAGAAATACAAAGTTTTTCTAGGCAGTTTGACTAAAGACATTGAGTAGACTTAGTTTTCCCAACTAAAAGAAAAAATATAGTCTCCCCACTGAAAATAGGTGTCACTCTTATTTCTTTCTTCTTTTGCAATGCAGAAAAATATGGAATTCAAATAAGATAGAAATAAATTTATAATAACAATGTTTTAAAAAATAATAGACATATGGTTGGATCTGTGATGATTTCCACACACATAAACCAGTTCTTCTAGTCTCATTTATATTGGCAACATTCCAGTAAGTTAAACTGGCAGAAAATTCAACAGAATGACATTTGGGGACACCAACATAATAAATATGCGTTGGCTGGATATTTGAGCACTCTAATTAAATTTATTCTGTTTTGATTATAGCTGACCCACCTGAGCTGTATTTCACAGCATACATATATTTGCATATACTCCAACTACTGGCTACTTTATTTCTAACACAATGCTGCAGTTAAACACTTATTTAGGCATATATTTTGAAATATTTGATGGAAATGTATTTCCAATGTCTATATCACACAAAAATAGAAAGTTTTTGCAGTATAGCCTAATATAGAAGTAAAGAGCAGTCTAGGTACCAATTAGATTTTAGTCAGAAATTAAGATACTGAGGTAGGTATTTTAAATAGGAAGGGGTACAATACAGGGAGTTATAGTCTTACATAATTATTACAATATCAGAAAAGCTAAAAAAAAGTAGAACTTCAGAACGTAGTGAGTGTTTATTCCATCAATGATCTATGCTGCCTACGAAATTGCAAGAGGACACCGAAAGCCACTGGCAAAAACGCACCTGCCATCTGCAGATGCCTGACTGTGCCTGGGGAAGGGTGGCTTCCTGTATCTTCCATTTCCAAATCTCACACAAATGCCTTTGACTGGCAAAATTTAGACCAAGTCTCTACCAGCCAATCAATCTGGTTATTCCAAATGGTTAAGCCCATATTACAAGACAGTGTGTTTGAAAGAACAGGAATCACACTTCATATCAAGACACAGTACCTAGCTTAGTTCTTCAGACACATATATTTAAATTTCCAAACAAAAATATTATGCTTTTGACCAACCTGTCAAAACTGTCCCTCAAGCTAATGAAGATGCAAAAATGGTCTCTAATTTTCTTTATTAGTTAGCATAGGTTAAAAGACATTTTTGCGTTCATGGTTGGACCCCAGGCCTAGAAGTCACTGCAATTAGAGTGACTATCTGCTTATGTTTACAAAAATGAGATCCACCTGTCTTTTTTATAGGCCAATTAGGTGAATTACATCAGGGTTATAGGACTCAACACTCTGACATCTTTCAATGCTTTTATGATGATATCAATCTCTGAAATTCCCCCAGGACTATGTACTTCCTTTATGTTCTGGTAGTGGTTTTAGGGGTCCCAACTGTCTCTTCTTTCCATAGTAGCTCTTCCTGCATGAGGGAATTCTGCCAATTGAAAACTATGTCTAAATCAGTTATGCAACTAGAAGCAGGGAATATAATCACTGTGGGTGCATAGACCCACTAAGAGTATTGTGAGATAGACGTGGGCCAAAACCCTGTTGAGCTCTATATGTGCATTTCAGTTTCCTCTTTCAGCTTACGGCAATGAAATCCAACTGTCTTGATAAGGTCGGAATATAGATTTACCATAAATGGGTATGACAGCAGCCTCTGAGCTCTGTTTTTTTTGTTTTGTTTTGTTTTTTAAGTGCTGGGGATCGAACTCAGGGTCTTGTGTTTGCTAGGCAAGCGCTTTAACCACTGAGCCAAATCCCCAACGTCTCTCAGCTTTCCTTTCAAGGAAACATAGCTTCACCTCATCAAAGCACTCTTGATCCTTGAGTTGGTGTAGATCTGGGAATTAACACATTCAGGACAGGGCCATAATTCGCGGCTCACTGCCGGGTAGCTGTGATCTGAATTCAGTTGTTCCCACCAGCTCGAACCCACACTGGTACCTATGCATGACTGTCCCACTGGGCAGCTTGTCCCACCTTTCAGGGGGTCTTTGATTACAAGAATGCAAAGAAAGGTGTTGAATCAGCAGACCAGATGTCATCATAATACATTTCCTTAAGAAAAATATTAAAATAGTATAAAAAATATGTGATGCAGCTAATTCGTGGTACAGCAGTTATAAATGCATATTATATACATCAGCAATGGGGTACAGTACTTGTAAGATTTTCAGGTTAAAATTTAGAAAGTTATCGATAAACTATTCATGAATATGAATAAATTCCTTTTAACTTAATAAAATAAATGTATTGATCACGTGATCATTTTTAAGTTGGTATGAAGAGAATTAATAATTAGATTTGGGCAGTAGTAATTATTCAAATTCAAGCAACTAACTACATTAAGCCCATTGGTTGAATTCTCATTAATTTTATTAATAAAAGGACTGATTAAAGTGATTAGATCCACTTGTACCACCAGTGGTACAAGCCATCCAGTAAAACAGTCATCCACGTACCACCAGTGACTCAAGCTGATGATTTAAGTAGAGAGTAGTTTCTTGCTACCGTTGTTTTGAATTAAGACCTAAACTTCTTTTAGATTATATATTTTAAGTACTATTGTGTAAGGCTTTCCAACTTTTTCAACCTTGAATGTACCCAAATCAATTAGTCACTGCCCAAAATATCTCCAAATAAAACTCTTCTGATCACCACTAAAACTAAACTATTCATTTTAGTGACTTCCCTTATTGTTCCAGCTGTTACAGAGTTGCCAGTGGCTTCTGCTAATCTGTGATATCCTTATTTATTTTTTCAGCATAAGGGCCCATTTCCTTGATGGTATCTCAGATGATGGCATCTCACCATCATCCCTGACCCATAGAGGGCAGTTACTAAGAACTCTTTAAGGATGATTTTGTTCCCCTCCTCAGTGTAACTGCCCCAAGTCCTTAGAAGGAAGCACCCTTTAGCCCCTCATGGAACACATGGTAAATTAACTAAAGAATTGTTGGATGTGATAAATTTATCCCAACACTCCCTTCGCCCTATGCCTTTGGATTCCTTTCTCTCTATTGTACCGCACAACTTCGTATATCTCAACTTTATTTAATGTAGAAAAACTTTGAGTCCAAAGTTAAAGTAACCAGTAAGTGAAATTGTTAAAGTTGTTCTTAGCTGTTTGAACCATCACATTAAATCCAGACTCATTTTATTTTGTGCGCAGGGACATCAGTAAATCTGACTTATTTCGATGTTACGTTCTTTACCCTTTGGTCTTTATTTCTTAGCATCCACTCCCTGAGTTTCACTTACTTTAAAGCACCAAAACTCTTACAGCTCTTTGGTGTGTGTGCTGTGTGCTGCTGGGTCTGCATTTGTGTTTAAATCCCCACCATGAGACGCTAAGCATGGGCGTGCGGGCGTTGGGCTGGGCTTTCCAAAGTTAGTGTCTGCCAGCCAGCGACGGTCTCAGGTGGAGTCGTTGGAGGGTAATCAGACCAGGGGAGCAATGAGGAGGGCGGGACATGGCAGTGGCTGCTGCTTCTGGAAAGGGAGCCTTGGTGATGCCAGGAGATGAAAACACAAGTCACTGGAATCTGTCCAAAGGTTATTATTCCTGTTCTCATGCTCTCAGTCTTGCCTAATCCCTAATTTTCACATCACGGACTCGTTGAAACTGTGAAACCAATTGATTTTTAATTTCTACAGCCTATAGTTTTTAATTTCTATAGCCTGTAGGATCAAATCCTGAATCTGGCTTCTGGATGTGTTGGATAAGAGATTTTAGGACAGTTATAGAAGCTCTGTGTTTCACTGAACCCTAAACTCATCTTTCTCTAACTAAAGCTCTCCACTGCAATAAGCAGCCAAAACATTCCAAAGACTACACAATACTCATTCCCACTGGAATATTGTGTTGGAATCGTCACTTGGTCTCCCAACATCTCTCCTTTCAGGACTGTTATCAGGAAAATGTTTTGTGTCGGCAGGCCATGAACTACCAATAGCCCATTTTCTATTAGCCACAAGATCATTACTGCTTTCAAACCTAACCAGGTAACTGATCCAAGATTACGATCCATGAAGAATTCATATCAAATTGTAGTACCAAGTTCTGTACCCGAGAGGTTGAGTCAGTTATAACTGACTCAACCTCTCGGGTACAGAACTTGGTACTACAATTTGATATGAATTCTTCATGGATCGTAATCTTGGATCAGTTACCTGGTTAGGTTTGAAAGCAGTAATGATCTTGTGGCTAATAGAAAATGGGCTATTGGTAGTTCATGGCCTGCAGAGACAAAACATTTTCCTGATAACAGTCCTGAAAGGAGAGATGTTGGGAGACCAAGTGACGATTCCAACACAATATTCCAGTGGGAATGAGTATTGTGTAGTCTTTGGAATGTTTTGGCTGCTTATTGCAGTGGAGAGCTTTAGTTAGAGAAAGATGAGTTTAGGGTTCAGTGAAACACAGAGCTTCTATAACTGTCCTAAAATCTCTTATCCAACACATCCAGAAGCCAGATTCAGGATTTGATCCTACAGGCTATAGAAATTAAAAACCAATTGGTTTCACAGTTTCAACGAGTCCGTGATGTGAAAATTAGGGATTAGGCAAGACTGAGAGCATGAGAACAGGAATAATAACCTTTGGACAGATTCCAGTGACTTGGAGTGTTTTCATCTCCTGGCATCACCAAGGCTCCCTTTCCAGAAGCAGCAGCCACTGCCATGTCCCGCCCTCCTCATTGCTCCCCTGGTCTGATTACCCTCCAACGACTCCACCTGAGACCGTCGCTGGCTGGCAGACACTAACTTTGGAAAGCCCAGCCCAACGCCCGCACGCCCATGCTTAGCGTCTCATGGTGGGGATTTAAACACAAATGCAGACCCAGCAGCACACAGCACACACACCAAAGAGCTGTAAGAGTTTTGGTGCTTTAAAGTAAGTGAAACTCAGGGAGTGGATGCTAAGAAATAAAGACCAAAGGGTAAAGAACGTAACATCGAAATAAGTCAGATTTACTGATGTCCCTGCGCACAAAATAAAATGAGTCTGGATTTAATGTGATGGTTCAAACAGCTAAGAACAACTTTAACAATTTCACTTACTGGTTACTTTAACTTTGGACTCAAAGTTTTTCTACATTAAATAAAGTTGAGATATACGAAGTTGTGCGGTACAATAGAGAGAAAGGAATCCAAAGGCATAGGGCGAAGGGAGTGTTGGGATAAATTTATCACATCCAACAATTCTTTAGTTAATTTACCATGTGTTCCATGAGGGGCTAAAGGGTGCTTCCTTCTAAGGACTTGGGGCAGTTACACTGAGGAGGGGAACAAAATCATCCTTAAAGAGTTCTTAGTAACTGCCCTCTATGGGTCAGGGATGATGGTGAGATGCCATCATCTGAGATACCATCAAGGAAATGGGCCCTTATGCTGAAAAAATAAATAAGGATATCACAGATTAGCAGAAGCCACTGGCAACTCTGTAACAGCTGGAACAATAAGGGAAGTCACTAAAATGAATAGTTTAGTTTTAGTGGTGATCAGAAGAGTTTTATTTGGAGATATTTTGGGCAGTGACTAATTGATTTGGGTACATTCAAGGTTGAAAAAGTTGGAAAGCCTTACACAATAGTACTTAAAATATATAATCTAAAAGAAGTTTAGGTCTTAATTCAAAACAATGGTAGCAAGAAACTACTCTCTACTTAAATCATCAGCTTGAGTCACTGGTGGTACGTGGATGACTGTTTTACTGGATGGCTTGTACCACTGGTGGTACAAGTGGATCTAATCACTTTAATCAGTCCTTTTATTAATAAAATTAATGAGAATTCAACCAATGGGCTTAATGTAGTTAGTTGCTTGAATTTGAATAATTACTACTGCCCAAATCTAATTATTAATTCTCTTCATACCAACTTAAAAATGATCACGTGATCAATACATTTATTTTATTAAGTTAAAAGGAATTTATTCATATTCATGAATAGTTTATCGATAACTTTCTAAATTTTAACCTGAAAATCTTACAAGTACTGTACCCCATTGCTGTTTCCTCAAGTTGCCATTTCTGAGTTTGAGGAGATGTTATTGATGTATAAGTTATTCTTATTAGTCTTCTTCAAATATTTTGTATTTTGATTCCAGTAACACTGGTCTACTATATGTACTGGGAAGATGTAAGTTAGTTTGAGATGCCAGATCAGATCATACAGAAATAAAGATGTAACTTTGTGATTTGCAGTTCTAGGATCTACTTTAACGTCTAAAATGTATGTCATCAGTGCACTATAAAGGGACATATACCCTTAGAAAAGTGCAATGTTAATAATTAACAGACAAAACTCCCCGTTTTAAGATGAAAATCATATCTAAAAAGCCCAGATTTCTATCCTGACATAAAAGATATGAAAAATTAACTATATAAATGAGTTCTAACATAAGGCAAGTGTCTTGCAGGATTGTTAATGATTTTTCTAATAACTCCAAGTTGAATGCATCTGATTTCTCTATGTAGGCCATGCATTTTGAAATCATAAATACCATTTTTTTACTCTATGGTATAGTCTAAAAATTAGACATATTTTTGAGCCACTGAGAAAATACATGTTGTGCTTATGTCCAACTTGCTGTACTTAGTAGTTCAAAGCTAACAAAAAAGGCAACCTCTGGGGTGAAAGGGGGGGAATCATTCTAAAAAGACCTCTGAAAAGGTATCAAGAGGGGAGTAACAATTCTATTCCAACACTTGAGGGATAAGAGAAGTCTTGGACTTCAAAGTCAAGGTAATCAAGCCCAATTTCCATGACAGACAAGTCTAATGAACTTGAAACATGAGAAGTTTATTTTTTGCTTACATACAGTCCAGCCCAGATTCCCCAGGCCTCTTTTATCCTGCCCTTGGGCCATAATGATCCTCCCTAGTCACTCAGGCAAAGAAAGAAAGAATCCTCAGGGGTGTATTTATGAGTGAGGTTTAGAAATTACTTATATCCCTGTAGTCAGAATGAAATGCAACCGTAAGGGAAATTGGGAAATTGGAAGATCCCTGGCTGTTCAGTGATCCCTTTAGAAACACACAGTAGACCTCACTTATCAACTACCCAATTTTCCAAGGTTATGAAGGAATATGGTTGCAACTGGTGTGATATTTTTCTGTTCCCATCTCACCCCAGAATAAAATAATGATAAAGACATTTTGCTTCTGATTCACTCTTAGAAATGTTGATACCCAGTCAGCCATTTCCTTTCATTCAGGGAAGGTAAGTTAAGGAGATGGCCCAAGAATTAGTCACTTTCTCATCATCTCATCTCATAAAATTCCCAACACTCTCAACTTAAAAGAGGATAGGTTTGTCTCCTGGTTTCAGGGGATTCAGTCCATGTATGCTCCACTGGCTTCAAAGAAGAAGAAATGGCATGGCAGAAGGGAATGGTGGAGCAAATCTGCTTACCCCATGGCAACCAGAAGCAGAGGGAAAGACAGAAGGAACTGGGGACATCCTTCCATGTCAGGGCACCCGTGACCCACCACCACCAAGGTCCCACCTCCCAACCCCACATTCAGCTGTGAACTGATCAGTGCATTAATCCATAGAGCCAATCACTTTCCAAAAATCCCACCTCTAAACACGTGAGACTTTTGGGTGACAGTTTAGATCTAAACCAAACAACTCTGCTATCTCCCAAGCCTCAACAGCCGCTGTGTAGAAGGAGAGAGCATTCCCTTTTGATCCATATATGTGGCCCTTCTGTTACTCGGGACATCTCTTCACCATCTTCGTAACCTGGCAGTGACACCTCTGTGGCTCACCAGTGCTTCTACACAGCTGATCAAGCATCTTTCCTCCATAGCTTCTGAAAGGTGTCATTTCTTCACGATTCCTTGGTCAGGCAATGAAACTGAGTAGCCAGAAGGTAGTATCTACATTTTCTTCCTGACAATGGTGCAAGAATGTGGCCCACTAAAACCTTGAGCCTCTTTGATGGCTGCTGACTTTCAGACCCTAAATGTGGGCAAGAAAAACTTCGATCCTCTTCTTCCCTCCTTCTAGGACACGAGAGGCTCAGCCCTCCCTCCTTGTCACTCATGCCAACCCTCCCTGTTCTCCTCATCTTAACACGTCAGTTCAACTGCTCTTGAAGACCTCGTATTACAGTGATCCATGAGCATCCACATTTATAGGAGCACAGTTCATAAGAGCTAAATCTTGGAGGTGGCCTAATACATCCATCGACAGACAAATGGGTAAAGAAAGTGTGGTATTTAAATACAATGGGCACTACTCTGCCATAAAGAAGGATAAACTTGAGTCAACTGTAGGGAAATAGATGCACCTTGAGCCTATAATGTCAAGTAAAATAAATCGGATATACGGCTTAAACAACCGATGGTTTCTTTGATAACAAAACAGAGAGGGGGAGCCGGTTCATTTTTCATCATTTAGATTTTTTTAAAGTATAATGTTTCATATTATAATGAATAACAGAATTGATCCCGAGTGGAATTAAAACAGTTTAAATTTCAAGGAGACAAAATAGTTCTCAAATTATTTTTCTTCTGGTTCTGTCAATCACTTGATTTTCAACTTGTCCCTCCACAGTGAATTTTTAAAAGCAGGATAAGTGTATACCCAGAAGTTATCTTCAACTTCTCCCCTCCCTAAGCCTCTTATCTAATCAGTACCAAAGTCCTGTAAATCCTACTGCTTAGTATTGCAAAAGCCCTTTTCCACTACCACTGCATTTTTTTTTTTTTTTTTTTTTTTGGGGAATGGAGTCAGTGTGGTTCTGGGCACAGAGGATACACCTGAAGGTTACTGCTGACACAAAATAAAGGAGAACAGGAGCAGAAGATAGTGTTCAGCTCTTTCATTGAGGATGACTGCTGTTCACTTCAGGGGAGCTCTGGTTTTCATCTCCTCTGTGAGCATCGTATCCTGGTTCCAGTAGAGATTTCTTCAGCCTTTCAGCGCAGAGCCGGAAGTACATGGGACAGTGCTGGGGACTCCCAGCCC
>QZML01002939.1:11431-22175 GCA_016801275.1 Hystrix brachyura
ATCCCCTTTTTCCCTATCTAGTTCTCTCTTTTGAATATAATAACTATTCTACCCCTTTGTCCTTTTTTACACTTATGGTTTCTCATATCAGAGAGACAATTCGATGTGTACTAATAAGTGTCTGATTTATTGCACTTCATAGTATGTTCTCCAGGAACATCCATTTACATACAAGTGACTCTAGTTTATCCTTTTTTATAGCGGTGTAGTACTCCATTGTGTAGAAAAACCACATCTTTTTTAGCCATTCATCAGTTGTTGGGCATTTAGGTTGTTTCCAAGACTTAGCTATTACAAATTGTGCTGCTATGAACGTGGTTGTACATATATCACTGTGATATGATGATTTTAATTCTTCTGGGAAGATACCCAGCAGAGGAATAGCCGGGTCAAATGGACCAGCTCCGTTGTAACAGAAGGTGAAACAGAAGGTAGAATGCAAAGGAAAGGAACACAGTAAAGAGAAACCAACCTAACTTTCAGCCTTAAATCTGTTATCATCAGCTTAATTGCATACCTGTGGCAGGGAACTTCCGTGACCTCAGTGGCTCTCATGAAACCCCAACTCCCAATACTGTGGCCTCTGGCATTAAATTTACAGTAAATGTGTTTCAAGGGATAGTTTAATCTGATAGCACAAACCAATAAATGTAAATTTTTCCTAATTGCATTTTCCCTAAAAGAAGAGAGTTTCAGGCCTTGACAACTACTTTTACTAATACCTTTAGGATACGTTTAGTTTCTTATCTCTAAATATGTATCCTTAGATTATACGTTATTATTCCTTAGGTTCAGTCCTCTCTTTCAAGCAAAATTACTTTTTGGGGATGTGTTACGGTTTGTGTGTGCGTATGTTAGGTTTTATATTTTCTCTCCTTTGGAAACTATAATTTTGGTGTAATTACTGGAGGATAGCTGTGTAAGTAGACCCTCTTAAAGAAAATATTTCCCATTTTTTCTCAGAATTTAAGCCTGCAAGAATTTATTGTGTTCTGTGTGAATTTATTGGGACAGGATCATGGCACTTTGCAAACAGCTTCTTCTGTACTTTGCCTTATATTTCTTTTCCTTGTACTGATTTACCTTTGCAGTGATAGACATATAGTGCTACAAATCAGGACTATAACTATAGGATGAGTCCTGTGAGTCCTTCCAGCAAATCACTGAATTTAGCAATATTCTTTGAGACTTCTGATGCCAATGAGCAACTAGTAATTTTACAGAAAAATGGAAATTGCTTGCATGACAAAATTTTGCTAATAACTTGGAAAAACCCAGGCAAAATAAAACAGATTTGTCATCATATATAGCTAGCTAACCAGAGACATGGAAAAAATGGTTATTCATATCAAGGTCACTGTGTGTGAATTACCTTTCAGTCACGTGCATCTGTAAATCCTACTTTTGGTTGTTCTTCTAGGTTCCTAAGAAGAGGGATGTGTAGTAAGTTCCTGTATTGGTCAGCTTTCCCATTGACACAACTTAAAGACGAGGTTAAATTTGGCTCATAGTTTCAGGAGATTCAGTCTATGGGTAGCTGGATTCAAGGCAGAAACCTCATGGTAGAAGAGTGTGGTGGAACAAAGCTTCTCAGTTCATGGCAGCTGGGAGACAGAGCAGGAGAACTGTGCCAGAGAGGAAGAGACAAGAGGCCGGATACAGTACCCGAGATCATGTTTCTATGACTAACTCACACACCAGCAGTGATTTCCTAATCTGCTTGGTGACCATCGGGCCCATCAAGTTGACATTCCACCTAGTCAGTCACAGTTTCCAAATTAATAAGACAACTCAGTTCTACTATATTCATTTTCTTTATTTGTTCAATAATAAAGAAGAGGCTGGGGATTTAACTCAGTGGTTAGAGTGCTTGCCTTGAAAGCACAAGTCCCCAAGTTCAATCCACACTACAAACAAACAAACAAAAAACCTAAAAAAAAAAAATAGTAATAATAATGAAGAGAAAGTTGGACTGACCATCAGAAAGAAGATGATAGATGGCACTATCATGTGAAGAGACAAGATGTATTCTATACTTTAAAGATATTGTGTACGTGTGTATTTAAACAAAAGTTCATTTAATCTGATAGCATGGACACAGTCACCAAATGACTGGATTGATAGATGTTCGTGAATTGTGCCTATTGTTACAATTTTCATTCATACATATTTATTCCTATATTAAATCTGGAAACAAAAAAGCAAAATAAATGATGGTTTACACATTACTAGGGTGGATAGTCTTATGGCTTTAATGTAAAAACACTTGACATTTCTGAGATATTTTGATAGAGACCACACTCATATATTACAGTACATTTCCATACTTATTGTTTTACTATTAATTATGATTCTTGAGCTCCTATTATGCCTAATGTATTTTAAAGTTTATGATAGGTACACATGCATGAGGAAAAAAAACATACCATATATTGGGCTTAGTATTAAGCACAGGTTCAGATGTCTGCTGAACATCTTGAAAAGCATACTCTATGATTAATGAGTAATTACTGTAAATAAGTTAGGAGAGATGAAAAGAAATACCAGAAGGAGAAGAGTATTTTTTGTAATACAGTTTCCAGGTCAGATTTGGTCCACGTTGCATCAGCCTGAGTTGGCATGACAAGCCTTGGTAGCCACTGAATAACTTACATTGGACTATTTTGACCTCCTCTATGGTATTCTTTTCTCAATGCTTCTCAAGGTCAGAAAGTTGTATGACAAAAACTATTTTACTGTTGGTACCATTGTGATCATTTACCTGGATAGCTGAATTAAGATTTTTCACAGGAAAATGTAGAGATTATGACATTAGAGAAGAACACTAAATAACTCATTTTCCTTTCAATAGAAAAAAAAAAGTTAAATACTTAATTCTCTATGCCATCCATCCAAGAGAGAAAAGTAAAATGACTTCAAAGTTTCTGTCTCAAGAATCTGAAGGCAAGTTTTAAATACGCTTTTGAAGGTAAGGATGGAAATACTTGCTCAAAGATTATTTTTGTGTTATGAGAAAGCAAAGCTAAGTCATCAAAAATTTTAGCCTTTGGGTACAACTACTAAGAAGAGATTTAAGGGTGATTTAAATTAGGTGTGAGGTTACCACTGAACAAAAGCATGGAGTTGCGGGATAGATAATCTGATATGCCAGCCTAGAGTTTTGGAGGGAAAGTTGTGCTGCAGATATTGATTTGGAGTTTGTTCTAGCAATTCTATTTTTAAACTTATGAGAACATCTAAGATTATCGAGAGCATGAGTGTGAAAAGTAGTCCAAGAAACTGCCCTAGGACACACCAAGCCATGGCCCCTTCTAATTTAGGGAATGAACCATTTCAGGAAAGGGTGTGACTTTCACATCTTGGGTAGATATGCTACGACTGAAGAGTATGGCTTCATAAAGCCTCTTTGATGTGGCAAAGGCAACCATAAGAACAGCTGAGGACATACATATTGGAAAGTGTACTTAGGATCTGAAAAACTGTCAGACTAAAAGATACTGTATTTGAGCAGTAGTAGCCCATGACATTGTCTTAATTTTGAATAAAGTGAACTAAAATAAAAATTTGGCTCCTCAGAATTTGCCGATAAAATTTATCCCCCTACAAGCTACTCAAAATGGAGTAGATCTTTATAAAAGATACTGCTAAATGCTAACATATTTTGAAAGCATCATGTAATTTTTTATATATTGTTATCAAAAGATTTTTTAAAATTTGTAGAATTAGAATGTGTCTTGTTAAATGCAGTATTTACCAGTTTATTAATAATTAGTCCCCAATATTTAATAGTTTTGGGTTATTTTGTGTTTTATGTTTATAAGTCTACCTTGTTTTAAATTTAAAATATTTTAAGGGATCAATATATAAAATATTAATATATCAAATAATAGATCAAATCAATACATCAACATCAACTCTAGTTTTAAATCTAAGAAAACTGAATAATTACAGAGCTGATACTGAGGGGAATTTGATCAGTCAGTTGTTTCTTGGATGTTCTGATTCACTGCAGTCCAACTAAGCAACTACTGTGACCTATAAACACATACAAAAATTAAGCCTTGCTTTCATCCTGGCTTTTGGAAAATGTATGTAGAAATTTACCTTCTATCTGCAAGACAAAATTGTCAAAAGAGCCTTGGCCAGTATTTCTAAGCAAAGATGTGCTTAACTCCCACCTCCTCAACCTCTGCACATCTGACGCCTCATGATCTTTCCAGACTGGTTCCCTTCTCGCCTCCCTACCAGGCCTCCCACCAGGAAAACTCATTCCTCAATTTCCTGGAGCACTGATCATTGAGTTGCTGGAAGGGAGCTTTGAATGTCTGATCACCTTCCCATATGTGCCCCACTTCCCAAACTGCGTGCTGTGTTTTCTTTTTTGTCAAAGGGCTACATGAACACTAAGTAAAAGATACCTGCTAATTGCTATTTCCCTAGCAAATGAGAACTCTACCCACTCCCATCCTAGATATGTTTATAAAAATGCTGTTATCATGTCTCAAAACCTCTTCCCAGACTTTTGGACAAGCCCAATTTTGGTCCCAATGAGTCGGAAAGAACAAACCACGTAAGTAATACTACAGGTAAGACTCTTTGGGCAGAACAATCTTATATTATTTTTCAAAATGTGACAAAAATTTAGCAACTTCCTTCCGGACCTGTGACTTATCTCCAGGTGAGTGTGAGTTGACAACAGTATGGACTACTCAGAGTAATGTTTCCAAACTGGCATCTGAGCCATCTCCCACATCACTTCTGTACACCAGAGCTTCTGGTAAAAGTCATGACATCGTGGAGTGTGTTAATATTCATCAGAATATGGATAATTAGGGTGGCCAGCGGTCCTAAAACGAGAAAGAAAATGCAAAAAATGGGCTCAATGGTTCCATATCTAGAATGTTAAGAAAAAATGATAGCTATGAATCTATCATCAGGGTGAAAGTTAATAATTTTATTTCCCAGCAAGTCATAGAATCTGTATTTCTTATTTTTATGAAATGTCTTCATAGGAAATTACTTTGAAAATCACACTTTAAATTATTCTAATTCTATTCCTTTGCTTTGAACATGACATAGAACACACAGTTTCAAACATCACATGTATTCTCCCCTTTAGGTGCATCTCTTAATCTATCAATTGTTTCAATAAAAATATAATCTGATTATGCCTTAGATAGGACAAATATATTTCCAGATATTGTGAAAAGATATTTATTTCAGGATGTACAGTTTAATGTACAGTTTAATGCTAATTTCAATCCCATATTCATAATTTGCTGGTTACTTACTATCACATACAGCATATTGTGTTTTATTCAGAAATAAAATGGAATTTATAAGATAGATTTCAATGTTCAAAAAGCTTGCAGCATACATTTTATAGATTTCTATACTTTACAAACAACACAAAATATGAGGTGGTAAAAAGGTTATTTTAAATAATTAACTGGAAAAAAAGGAAAGGAGGAAATGAGATTGAAATTAAGATATCTTAAATGCATACATCAACTTCTCAAACTAAACCTCAGCATCATGCAATATTAACATACACTAATAAAAATAATTAACTGGTAGCTGAAATTACTGTTTGCTTAAACTCCACCTTTGTACTATGTTACTCCCTTCTTCATTTTTCACTGTATTAATAAATATACTAATCATGGTTACTTACCTATATCTATTTACTTTAAGTATACGCAGTTTTGCATTTTATAAATCTCTTTACACATTATCATATTTATTTCCATTGTTAATTAAAATTTCCACAGGCAGAATGAGTATACATACATTCCATACTTATCCTTATTTACATTACATATCCTTTCTAGATTCCTAGATTCTTTAACCTTAAAGCATGAAAGAAGACTAAAGGTGCTTTGTTTTGTATAAATTCTACCCAATAATGGGGCTTTTTTCTGTACATTCTTCTCTCGCTTCCTGAAAACTTCTTAATCCTCTGCACTGAGATTTCCATAATTTAGAACATCAAAACCATGTGTTCTATTAATGGCCTCAATGGCAGCTTTTCCAAAGGCAAATGTGGCCTTTGACTTCTGAACGATCAAGCAAGGGAAACAAAGGGTGAGACTTGAAAATATCAAGGACATGTATTGGTACATTTTACATATAATGGTTACATTCATCACATTTATTTTGTACCTGTACATGATGTTCTTGGTTTAAAATAAAATAAAATTAAATTAAATTAAATTAAAAAAAAAGAAAATATTAAGGACATCAAACTGGCAGGATCAGTGAAAATTTCCAAATGAAGTAAATTAAATTAAATTAAATTTTAAAAAAAAGGAAATATCAAGGACATCAAACTGGCAGGATCAGTGAAAATTTCCAAATGAAGGAGATGAGAATTTCTGTATGGGTTACAAGACTGATAAAGAAAATATCAAGGACATCAAACTGGCAGGATCAGTGAAAATTTCCAAATGAAGGAGATGAGAATTTCTGTATGGGTTACAAGACTGATGGAGAAATCTTTAATCTGATAAGGAATTGAGTAGGTTTGGGAGAAATGATTTAAATATGATTTGTGGAAATATCAAAATAAACTACACTGGCAATATCCACAGTGGCTTTCCACCAGATAGTATAAAGTACAGAGAGCTAAGTGGAGTATACGGTATTGGTTGATCTGGAATAGCCCACAGAATGAAAGTGTAGAGGCCCAAGTGTGGCAGTCCAAGCTGACCTGGCTTTGGTCAGTTCATTGCTGTGTCAGAAACCACAGTGCGGGAGAAAACCTGGGAATAGACTCCGAAAAGCTCTTTCTGATCCCTTCCTCAAACTGACCTCTGTGTTCTTAGTATTGGCATAACAACTATATTATATTCTCCCCAGAAAATGAATTTTAAAATATATATTTATCAAAGTTACTTACTGATCTGCAGTAATGTATCGAAGTTCATTGCTGTGTCAGAAACCACAGTGTGGGAGAAAACCTGGGAATAGACTCCAAAAAGCTCTTTCTGATCCCTTCCTCAAACTGACCTCTGTGTTCTTAGTATTGGCATAACAACTATATTATATTCTCCCCAGAAAATGAATTTTAAAATGTATATTTATCAAAGTTACCTACTGATCTGCAGTAATGTATCGAAAGTTTCTGTTCAGGCTATCTAGGACTTTCATGTCCTCTGAATTCAACTGGAATTCAAAGACCTGTCACATAGAAAGTTTTCATTATATGTAGACTGCATATTTTCTTATCTGGAAGTTCTCAGTGAATAAGACTGATTGTTACAATATTTCTAAAGTCAGAAGTTTTCAAAAGTCATTAAAAATAAGAAGATACATTTTGAAGTGTTTATGAATACCAGGTGCAAAAAAATACAAACTTAGGAATACCAAGACACTATACTAAAACTGATAATACAAGGTAAAAACAGATCCTAAAAGAAGCTGGAGGAGGAACAAAGCTGACATATTCAAAGACAACAGTCATATTCTAACAAAATCCAGAGGAATCCAGAAGAACACTTTTTAAATATCTGAGATAGTTCAGTAGTTTTCTTGGATACAGATGAATTTCTAAATTCTATCAGTATCAATGAATAGTTAGAATGTGAAAAATGTTGAACACAATTCAGGAATTGTCCGAGTACTAATGATCTCATATCCAAAGAACCCAAGAGCTAGTTTGAAGGGAATCTCATTGTCTAAATTTGAGACACGCTGAGCATCAGAATGATTTTCAGAATTCCTAATACACTGAAATGAATGGGTAATTAAATCCATGCTAATAAATTAAGAGAGAGAGAAAGAATGAAAAATGACAATAATTCATCTACTAATAAATCCTGCTAAGAATGATTTATTGCATTATTCTCTGACCTTTTCCATCAATCTGAAAATTCAGAAAAGGACTTAAAAATGATCAAAATTATTAGGAGTGAATATAATAGAATCTACACATTTGCTAGTGGAAAAACTTAGGAAATATATTACAGTATATTAAAATATTATTTATATCAGTGGAAATTTGTATCAAAATCATATTAAAAACTGTAATAGTAACAAAAAGTCACTTGCTTCAGAACTGATGAAAAATTTCAACCAATATCAAAAAAAATTTTTCACAATATGGTAGTGTAACAAAGTGATTCTAAGTTTTATTTAACCAAGGAATCAGTCAAGAGTAGCCAACATATGTTTAAATAAGAGAAGAAATAAGAAAATGAAAACATTTGCAGCTCTGAATAGTAAGATTGATTTTCCAACATACAAAAGTAAAAAAGTAAATAAGTCAATTGATGAGAAGAGAAAGCTCCTTGTTTTTGCTGGGAACATTTAGAACCATTTAAAAATAAGATATACGTCTTTTTGTGCTTATTTCAAATACACTAAAACACATCAATTAAAGTAGATCAGTTTGGAAAGAAAGGCAATAGTTTTTTTGTAAGACAATGTCACAAAATACTGTTTTGTTTCCAGTATAGGAAAAGACACGGCATGATACTCCTTGAGTACAAAGTAAAGGCATGATGAATCGCACTCATGAAAATGTAGCATAAAGAGAGTGAAAATGAAAGTAAATTTGGGGGAAGATATTTTAATAAATACATTGAAATTTGAAAGACAACATCCAAAATACATAAATGTGGTAAATTAATTTCAAAAATGTCACCCCCAATAAGTCTCATCTCCCTGATTCCACATGTTTTCACCTTTTTTGCACCAACAGATGAGATCTATATCTCCCCTCCGGGCTTGGCTTGCAACTCACCTTGGCCACTAGAATCTTACAAAAGCGATTATGTACCAGCTCTGACCACAGACATGAAAACCTGTTAGAATCCACTCACTGCCTTGGATGAAGCCTGAGTAGTTGAGTGGTAGATAAAAAGCTATATAAGAAGTCCAAACTACAAATCAACTGAAGAGAAAAATAAAAATAGGTAATAGGAAACAGGGAGATAGATCTTTTGCAAGAGGGAAGGGGACCAAGAGATGGAGGAAGAGGGAAAGGAGAGGCGGGGAAGGGACTCGAAAGAAGAATAAAAATGTGCTATGTACATGTGCCAGCTGTCCAGAAGCAATGTGATTGTTATGTACTACAAACATGTACTAATAAAAATAAAAATTAAAAAATAAAGCTAAATGGAGAAGAGCTGAAGCACCGCACACCACAGCCCTGTTAACATCCTGGAGCACAGAGCTTCAGCATTCTAAAAATACATAAGCGAACTTGCTGCAAGTACATGAGAAAACCCAACCTAGACTGAAATTGACTGACTTCAACTACAGCCAAAGCAAAATTTCAAAACATAGTCTTACGAGTCAAGCTAACAATTGCTGTTTTGTTTTAAATCCCTATATTAAAGGTAGTTATTGTGCAAGTACCCTAAGTAGCGGTACAGTTAAATTCCTTTACTTAAAAACAAAAAGGTAATCGAACTATGATGCAAATAAATATATCATTGTTAAACCACAGGAGTATTAATGAGTGTGCAAAACAAGACTGTAATGTTTGTAGGTTGAGAGTTACTGAAACTAAGTCCCTAATTTCAGAAAATGAAGAAACAGCTGCCACTTGTTCAGGGCTACAGAAAACATTCCTAATATTGAAACCTAAATCTCTGGTTTCTGTCCAATCCTAAATTCTATTCAACCGTGCAGCCCACTTGGTTATTGTAGAGTGGAAGAAAATCCTTGAGAATGTATGTGAAGCACATGTAGATAGAAAATGCTGTGTAAAATGACTTGGTACAACGATGCCTTGTGAGCTTGTAAGGAAGCAAACGTGGTAAAGATACAGTGTAGGATCTCTGATGTCCAGAGCCCCCCATCACCTCCATATTCTCTTTGATGTGCTTCTCACTGAAACTCTTAGCCACAACCACAATCCCACGCTGCACCAGGTATCGAAGGGAAATCAGGCCTGGAGTTCGCTTGTACTTTTCTGCCATGGCACAAAGAACTGGATCTTCTAAGAGTAATGGAGCATTCTCATCCAGCCTGGAAGGAAAGGCAGAAGTGCCCAATTCCTGAAACCTTGTAACTGATTTTTTACCTGGCTTCCACAATACATGAAAGTCCCCATTCTAGACAAGGGCTTCTCCAATGTGAGTCCCTGGATTGCAACACCAGTATCATCAGGGATGGCCTCAGAAATGCTAATTTTACCCCCATCCCTGGACAAGTGGAGTCAAAACTCCAGAAAACCAAATATTATAAAACTAAAAGTATTTCATCGAACAAATTGAAAATGCATGTGATTCTTATTGTAATCATTACCATCCTTTATATCGTTGGGTTCCCAGTGCACCATAGGCCAACAGCACAATAGCTTTAGACTTGCAGAAATCCAGCAGCTTGCTCTGATTGAGGTAAGGATGGCATTCTACCTGTAGGCAGACAAGATAGAAAGCGATCATATTATACACAATGATGATACTGATCTGAAAAAGAAATGTTAAAATATTTCAACAAAATATCTATGTAATAGGAAATTTGAATGGAAATATAAATCATAATACTTTTAAAAGATAAATATCTCTGTCACTGTGAGGAGTGAAAATATAACATCCCTAAGATGTACCAAGTCTGTGAACTACTAGGATGGAGCCCAGATGAAGAGACAAAATGGGTTCCAGAGGGAGAAGAGAAAATGAAGTCATTAAGCTTTGGATATTAAATTGTGCCATACAGGAGGAGTTTGATCAAAAGCTTACATGGGCAGGTCTTGATGACCAAAGAACAAGTTTGTTAGGAATTTTGTTAGTAG
>QZML01002958.1:11597-23284 GCA_016801275.1 Hystrix brachyura
CAGGCCCTTCCAGGTCACACCCCATTGACCATCCTCTTCTAACCAGCCTCCATCTCCTAACAGTGCATTCAGCTATGAATTCATCACTATGTTAGCCCCTGCATGGGTATAGCATCCCCATGTCCCAGTCACTGTCCAAAACCTCCAGCTCTGAACACATGGACCTCTGGTGGGATTTCTTTTAATCCAAAATGTAATATCTGGTCAGATGAATTTACTAGCAAATTCTACAAAATGTTGAAACAGGAATAAATAAACATGTCTATAAAATGTTTAAACAGGAATTATAAAGATTTCATAAAATCATCCCCAAAACAGAAGATAAAGAATTTTACCTTTCATCCTATGTGTGTCCTACACACCAAAAATAGATGAATGTGTTATAAAACAGACCACTATGCCATATAGATATAAATGCAAAATTACTAAACAAACTACTAATAATCTGGAATAGCCTGCATATACAAAGTATTATGTGGTATATCAAAGCGAGACCTTTTCCACAAAAATAAAAGCTTGTTTTAGCATACAAAATATAACTAATACATTCTCCATGACAATAAAATTACATATGCAATACCAAAAGAAGGTCATAAGGATGCAAAAGAACATTTTGAAAAGATTAAAATTTCTTATATTATAGAAGTACTCAAAAAGCCAGGAAGAGCTGGGTATGTCCTCAACCTGACAAAGAACAAAGATAAAAAAAAATCAAAGATGAAGGCAATCCTGGTATTTGTTACATCATAGGATGATGTAAAGGTCATTATGCACTATTCTCAGTGAAATTATCAACATACAGAAAAATGAACTGAATGATATCTCTTAGAGGTAGAATCCTTAAAAAAAAAAATAGTTCAAAGCACAGAAACAGAGTGTAGAATAACAGTTACCAGAGACCAGCATGGGTGACACAGTGAGACTACATCTACAAAAGAAAAGTAGAATAACAATGATAATGTCAAAAATACACATTCGCACTTATGGCCAACTGGCTTTTGCTAAGAGTGACAAGACAGTTCATTAAGTAAAGAATAGTCTTTTCAAGAAATGGTGCTGAGAAAACTGGATATCCACACACAAAATAATAGTTTTTGATTTCTAAACTACACCATTTATAAAAATTAAAGAAAAATGAGTGCAAGATAGACCTGGAGACAAAGGCTGAAACCATAAAACTCTTACAATAAAACATAGAAGTGAATCTTCATGATACTGGGTTAAGCCATAATTTCTTAGTTGAGATACCAAAAGTACCAGCAGCAAAAAAATATATAAATTGTACAATATCGAAAGAAAATAATTTTATACCGAAAATGATATCATGAAAGTGAAAAAGCAATGTATAGAATGGGAGACAATATTTATAAATCATGCCTTTGATAAGCATGATGGATTAATTAATGGTCAATTTGAGCAAGAATGCCCAGATGAACTGAGTCAATGTGGTTCTGGGTGTAGAAGACCTACCTGAGGATCACTGTGGCAAAGACATAAAGGAGAACAGGAGGGGAAGGTTGCATGCTGCCAAATTCCGGGAAAAGCTTTGCTGAGGCTGGTCTTCCTGCTAGGAGGAACTCAGCTGTTGTGTTTGGAGAAAGAGCTGGGGTTCTTGCTCTCTCCAGGGAAGGCTGCTGATCTCTGCAGGGCAGCTCTGGTCTTCACCTTTGTCCTGAGGTCACTTCCTGGCTCCAGTACAGATCCCCCAGCCTTCTGGCTCAGATCCTTCACCCTGTCGGCACAGTCTCTCTAGCATCAATCCCTAGCCCTTGGGGATTTCTGGTGCAAATCCTTGACAAGGACTTGCTTGAAACACCCCTGTGGGCTCTAAGGCCTTCGGCTGGACTCACATGGAACACTGCTGTGGGATCTAGGCCCTCAGCTGGGTTCTTCTCTTCTCTAGCATGTAGACAGCTCTCTTGAACTCTTCCGAATTTGATGTTTTGGGTGAATATTATAAGATAATCCTATGCATTTATATGTCATGTGTTAAATCTATTCCCTTGCAAACTATGACTAATACACTAAGTGATATGTGCCCAAAACATACAAAAAGCTCTAAAAATGATACCAAATACTTAATAATGAATGCTACTAAATAGGCAAATCTCCAAAGATTTATATATAAACCCCATAAATACATGCAAAGACCCTCAAAAAAAAATCAGATTATTCCCAAGGGAAATGACAAATCAAAATCACAATAAGATACCTCTTCAGAAGAATGATTAAAATAAAAAAACACTGACAAGAACAAGGACCAGCAAGGATGTGATTAAAGCAATCAGACATCAGGACATCGTTGATGGAGTATAACATGGTGTATCTACTTTATGGAACAGTTTGGCAGTCCTCAAATGTTTAGAGTTATCATATAACCTAACATTTTCAATTATACACCAAGAATAAATGAAAACATATGCTCCCGCAATAGCTTGTGTATGAATGCACGTTGCAATTTTCATCATAAATACTAAGATGTAAGAACTACTGAATTATTACCTGATGAATGAATGAACAAAATTTGGTATATCCATATAATAGAATATTATTGGGCCATAAAATTGGTCAAATACAGAATGTTAATTCTATACCAATAAAGTTATAAAAAATAAAATTCTAGGGGAACTCACATGGATCTGTCGATTTATGAAAGCTCTTTCTTGCACTGACTTCATGGAATAGACTTTTCATTTCCCTCACAGCTACAGCAGGTCTCAGGGGTTTTGTTGAGACTCTGTCATGAAGAGGAAGTTGTGCCAGAACAAACAGGTCACTCATTGCCTTGTATGAGAGAAGACTCTAAGTATCTTTGTGAAGGGGAGTTTCTAACTCCATTGAGAAAGAGAATCTACGGAGTCAAAACATTCAGAGGCAAACATCCAGTAGAACCCTTCCCACATCACAGATATCTAGATTATTTTCTGCCAGTGCTAGGACCTCCGGCTGATGTGTATGCCTTCACTATGCATTTACATATTTCTGGAACTGTGAAACTCTAGTAGACACTCAATCTACTGCCAGTACATACCTTTCACTATCACAACAAGGTCTCTTTGTAAACTATCAAAGAGTTCCTTAATCTCTTACACTGAACATTTAACTGCTATACAGGTCTTTGGCCTTATGTACCATAGTTTTTCTCTGCAGCCAGTACATACAACTTAGCAATAAGCAGACAATTTCACTGTAAGAATTATTCTCATCTTACAAAATCTGAATCATTCCTCTGTCGTGGTGTTCTTTTCCAAAAGAATGCTTTCCCACATCCCCAGCAAGGATATCTTTAGCACTTGGGCCTTGATTTTGTTGCTGGAGTTTGTTCTCCATCTATTACTTGAAACTCAGAGCTAATTGTTCACCAATCCTATTTTTCTCGACCAAAGAGAAATAGACTTTTCAGCCAAAAATCAACATTTTTAACCTGCTTTCTCAGAATTCTCTAAGTACAGGTGTGTGAGTTTTTGAGATCTGAGAAGTATACATAAAATAAAATTCAAGTAAAAACACGCAATGAATAAAACCAATACTGGCTTATGAACAACACAGGGACAGCTATAAAACATTATTTCTGTTTAGCAAAATACTCTAAAAATAACAAACCCTGTGAGAATTTACTTGAATGAAATTTAATTAAGGGAAAAGCTAATATTTAATAATGGAAAAAAGAAAGTCATTTTCTCTAATGGTATTGACTGGAAAGAGTCCAAGGAAACCTTAAAGATTGAGATATATTTAGTTGTTTGGTTAATATGTTGAATATACAGATAAGTGGACAGGGGAAAAACTGTTCAATTCATGAATTTAAAATGTATGCACTATCACCTATCTGTAAATTTTCATATAGCAAGAGAAATTTTTAAAAACTGTTAAAAAAAAAGAATAAAAGCAAAGCCAATAAATATGGTGGTTTAAAATTTCAAAGTACTGGTGATGAAATAAAAGATCTGGAATATTATGCAAATGCTATTAATTACTTAAAAATAATTTCTTTCTTTTTTTTGAAATGTTATTAATTACTTTAAGATAGTTTCTTTTTTAAAAACCATACACCTTTTTCTTATCTCCCTGAAGGAGTTTCTAGCCAGCAGTACATTCTGACAGCCAGCATCTAATTGTGTTGTCCGAGATCACAGTATTCCTGGGGGAAAAGACTTCTAGGTTGGCTGGGCCTTATCTTGCTGTTAATTTATTTTTTTACACTGTCCTATTCTTTGCCTTATTTTACAATTCATTTGTCTCTAATCTTGTCTCATGTGTTAAAATAACAATGCCCTATATTTATTTATATTTTATAGTGTGCCATTTTCTTCTCAACAATCTAAATTTCAATGGACAATAAATCATTTATTACCTACTCTTTTCCTTTTTTGTCAATAGATTTCAATAGAGGAATGTGTTTTATAGTAGAACATATTTTAAAACATATCATTTTTAGTCTTTTATATATAGTTTATATATATAAACTTTCTATTTTAAATGAAGAAACAGATTTTTCAGAGATAATTTATATCCTACGATTTGATAGAAAAGTAGACTCCTTATTTGACAACATAAAGGGTGTATATTTTGAGGGAAATAGATTTCTACCACAGTTTCCTTATGGATGAAAAAGTTGGTGGGTAACAGAAAGAATCCCACAGAAAAATAGAAAGAACTTCTATTGTTCTAAAGATACTTTAACAATTAATTAAGAACTTCGTTGGAACCTAATAGTTTAATAAGGAATGGTGGTACATACAGTTGTTTGTTGTGGATTAAAATATCTGTTATGGTGATACACTATTCTCCTCCATACCAAGGCGATTTCTATTTTAAGATCTAAACATAAGACTAGTTTTGCTTATGATTCCTAGATTGTGTATGGAGTTCTCTTTGCCTGCAAATGATAAAAAAATAATCATAAGATAAAACATCCATCTAAAAAGAAATAAGAATAGAAAAACCAACAGCAAGGAAGAAAAGATGTACATGTAAAATGATAAGTGGTGGCTACTATTTTTTTTTATCCGATGCCTTATTATCTTAATACTGCATTTCTGCATTAAGGGAAGAGAAAGTATATATATAAAAAATATTCAGTAGTGGATGTTATTTGGTACCTCATGTCTTATTACATTAACATTACATTTCCACATGTAAAGAAGCTGGATGTTTACTTATTTAACCTCTCTATGTTTTATACGAATAAGATGAAGATCACAAAGAAATACACTGTGAAGTGATACCATATTCAAGCACTAGTGTACTGCTACTACATAGTGATATTTCCTAAAAATATTCAGCTTGTACTAAGTAAAAACAATCAGATAATCATAGAGCAATGAAGTATATCTAAGCTCAAAGTCACAAATGAATTCAGGAACTACAAGAGAAAAGAAAGGGAATTCTAGAATCCTAGAAAGCAGCAATCTGTCCTGCATCATGGAAGACAAGAACAGAGTTGAGGTTGGGAAAGGAGGCACAAAGGCAGACAGGTACAGTACTAGAATAGTGCCCACACCATGCCAGCTATCCCTTTAAAACGCATGATTATCTCTGCATCAGCCACTGAATACCAAATTTGAGAACTGCCTCTCTACTCTCTCTCTCAGCTTTCAATGTGACTTTAATTCTCTTTGGTTTCTTCTCTTTGGTTTTTAATTTCAAATTGCTGATTCAATCTGACTTAAATATCAGTAATTTATTATTAAATAAAGTAAGATCTTAAATCTTACATCATATGATGCTAATAAGAAGTCCCTGACTTGTCTAAAATACTATAATCTATTTGCTATCAATTCATGCTCTGTTTGCTATCCTGAGCAAAGTGAAAGCTGATAACACATGGAAAAGTATATCACTGCTGAAATGTTGCCCCAGTACACAGACTCATGAATAAGTACAGTCATCAAAAGTAATTTTTGTTTTAAATTTTAAATTATGGATCTTCATGGAGTTAATAATAACTGAAATTGGACATTACTATGATCATGAAACAAAAACAAAACACTAACGTTACTGACTTTGGGTGCAAGAAACAAAGAGAATCTTTGATAGCAAGGATAGCAAGGAAATGACTGGTGAGGTAGAAGAGGAGTGAGGGAGTTACTACTGGAAAGTGGAAAGGAACAGCCCTTCTTGTAGCACAATGAGATATTAGAAGAAAGCCAAGATGGGGTTTCCGGGCAGGCTGCAGTTTCTAGCCTGCCAGTGACTGGGAATTAAGACAATCCAGTGAAAGCTCCTCAGCAATTCGAGTGAAGGAATTAGTACAGAGAGGTTCAATATTGGACAGGCAGAGATTTGGAAGAAACCAGAGATTCAGGTTACTGGAACAGAGACCTGCAAGAATCGCTTTGATGGAGAGTGTGGCAGTGTGGGTGAGAAGCAGAGAAAAATAGGCAGAGTCTTAGTGGACAAAACTTGGTGTGAAAACAGATCCAGAAGGAAAAAAAAAAAAAAAAAAAAAAATGAACTGAGGCAGATCCAAAAGGAAAAAAAAAAAAAAAAGCAGCCTGAACTGAGCTGATATGGGAACTTGATACATGGACAGTACTTGAAAAGTGTCCAGCACGTATAAACGAGTGCTGTGGTGAGGAGTCATCCTGTGGAAGTTCTGCCTGAACTCGCGGCCTAGGGAAATACTAGCACCTGCATTTTTTTTTTTTTTCCACCTGAAATCTTATTGCCACACTGGTGTGGCTAATGTCAGTCCTGTGACCAAGTATGGTCCCTAGAGAACCCCACTGAAACAGGCCTATTGAAAAATACACACTGCATTATTTAGGTTGCAACTGTGAGGAGGACCTGACGTCCCTATACCTTTGGGGTCTGGCGATTCTCTCAGTGGCAGCTGTGGATCTGGAGCCTAAGCGGAAGCACGTGATCACACACACGGACTCAGCCCGAGAGCGAATTGTGCAGAAGCCGCTGTGGCCCCTCCACACAGGACAGCCGCTTGTCCCTCGCACCCTGCCTAGGCGGTCTTCTCCAGGCTCTCCAACCTCGAATGAACCTCGGTTTCATGTCATCCCTGGCGGCTTCCTCAATGAATCTGTCTGAGTGAACTCCAGCCAAAGAAACTTCCCTTCGTATGTAACTTGTACTTGGTGAGCGGGGAAGTTGAAAGTTACTAGTCAGCGCTGGTCCCAGATCACTCCAGCTGACTGCGGGGCAAGTAGAGCAAAAGAGGGCGAAGCAAGGGCCACAGCCTTGCTCCTCCCCACGGAGCACAGAGAGACAGAAAAGTGCATAATGACACGGACGGGGGCGTCCACTCCCGGCCGCAGGGTTATCCACCATAGTACAGACGATCCTTACATTTTTTTTTATTAAGAGTTTTTTCATTTGTTGACAATATATACACACACACATATATATATACATACAAAATAGTATATATTCTATTTTTATTTTCCTTTCAATAATTATTTTTAAAATACTCTTCTGTTTTCTTTCTTCTTTGTTCCTCTTTCTCTTGTTTCTTCTAATAGTCAAAATTTTTCTTACTTTTTTATATCTACATTTTATTTTTAATTTTATTCCTTTCTTTTATTATATTTTTGTCTTATTTTTGATTGATTAGTTTCAGGGGTGGTGTATGTATGGGCGCTTCTGGAAATTGAACGGAAGATGCTCAGCCACTGGGTTACCATTAGTTTTATTTTTTTCTTTTGAGCTCATGTCTCTCTAGCTTACTCATGCTGGCCAGAAACACCTTCCTTCCCACCTTCTAAGTTTCTGAGGCTGCAGGTTTTTATCTTCTACATTTTGTTTTGTTTTGTTTTCTCTCCTTACATTTTTTTTTTGTTTTTTTGTTTTTTGTGGTTTTTTTTGGTGCTGGGGATCGAACTCGGGTCCTTATGCTTGCAAGAATTTAGGAGGTTTAATTTTTTTTGAGTTCTTTGTATATTCTAGATGTTAGATTTTAATATTTAAAATTTTCTTTTTCTTCCATCCTACCATTTTCTTCTCTTTAATTACATTTGTACTATATTGTAAAATGTTTATTTTATTTTTGTTCCTACCATACCTACAATGATTGTTATTAAAATTGTGGACGTCATACTTGGTCCTTGATTTTACTCTATTTCCATTTTCACTGCTATTTTTCTTGTTACTATAATCTGTTATCTTCTTTTATGTAGGACCTTATGTTAAGCACCACACTTTGAATAATTTGAGTACATACTCTGATGCTGAGCAACAATCCCACAGAAATTAAGAGACAGTGTACATTAATGTATGTACAATCCAGCCCCACTCAGATTTTATTGACTATTTTAACTCAAACAATGGACAAGATAAATATTTCCAGCTACTAAATATGCCCCAATTCTACAATGAAGCAAATACAAAATCTAAAAATTATGCAACAGTCTACCAGGTCATCTCTTGGGGTGCTGTCTTGAATCTTAAAATTTATACTCATGTCTTGCCCTCCTAGCCATTTCTTCCTTTTTTAGTATATTTGTGCTACTTAAAATTGGCCCTCAATCATTTCTTAAAATTTTCATCTTTCTTTCAGAAAATTGTATGTATTCTCTGCTTATCCACTGGATTAGTCAAGTCTCTGCACAAAATTTGTGTGTGAACTGATTAATCTGGGGGTTTAAGAAACTTTTCATATTTATAAACATTTCTTCAAGTTGTAATGTAACCCTTCCATGTAGCATATGTGTATATATATATATATATATGACATGCATTATATATATGTATATATATTTTTTCCAAATACTTTGTTATCAGGGACCATTACCCACATATTATCTAATCCACACATAGTTTAACACTTGTACAAAATGAAAATATAATAAAAATTACTGCCTCGCCTATTTTTTAAAAAAATCCTTGTGAGATACTGTGTATGTCTCAACATATACTAATGGTGCTATTTAGTGGTTTTGTGGAAATGCATTTTTTACTGAACATAAACCTACAGTACAGAGCATCTCATGCCTTCTACCTCTAAGCAAGCATCCACAGTTACAAAGAGTATAGTTATTTTTCATGTTTTAGCCACATGAAAGACAAAAATCTAGACTCTCTCAGTCATAGCCACGAATCTCATACTCAAATAATTTTTGAAAGATAACCAAACTCTGTCTAATCCCAAATTATATAATTTTTTTCATTCCTTTTTACTGCATTTGTACTCATTTATGTGTTACTCAAAAATGTCAACATTCTATCTGTGGTTAGATAGTAGTTTTAGCCAGGAAAATTCCTTTTCTTCTTCTTACCAGGGTAAATAAAATGCTTATTTATAAAAATATTTAACCTCACATCATGTTCCCAAATTTTCTTATTGATTTTATTATAACTGATTTGTATCCATCTATATGAAGACTTAGCTAGATATTTTCATAAAAACAGTGATAAAAGTCATAAAATGCTAAACAATAAATATGATTTTCAACTGTCAATTTTCCTCATGTGCATTTAACACTAGACAATTTACCTTTGAGTCTCTACTTTTTCTCCTTTTAGCACTTTGATATTGTGGAGTGAATATTGTCATAATGTTTCATAACTGCTGTGTAGACTCAGTTACTGCAGAGTGAGAACATCAGTGATGATGATTATATTTCCTTATAACGTGGGCAAGGAGGTGGTTAGATCAATTTTGTTTAATACAACAAATACTTTCATCCACACAGTCTTTTGACCAGTCTCCCATAGTAAAAGACTCTGGAGTCTACACTAGTTTAAATATTTTTAAATGCTACAATGCTAAGGACAGAATTAATTAATGCACATAGATCTGTAAGTATACAATAAAAACCAAAAAGATGTTTTATATGTGTTGCCCTTTAGAGCCTCATAAGAATGTATGAGTTTAAACTGTGGGTACTATTTTATTTTTATATAAGAGTAAAGGTATATTCAAAAGAATTAAGTTTTCTTAAGTACATGTTGAAGACAGGACTAGAATTGAAATCCTGACCCTTCAGCTTTTCATTATTTCAGATTTTTGGAATAGTGTCTTCTGAATATGTGATAAAGAAATATTTTTAAATGCTACACTGCTAAGGACAGAATTAATTAATGCACATAGATCTGTAAGTATACAATAAAAACCAAAAAGATGTTTTATATGTGTTGCCCTTTAGAGCCTCATAAGAATGTATGAGTTTAAACTGTGGGTACTATTTTATTTTTATATAAGAGTAAAGGTATATTCAAAAGAATTAAGTTTTCTTAAGTACATGTTGAAGACAGGACTAGAATTGAAATCCTGACCCTTCAGCTTTTCATTATTTCAGATTTTTGGAATAGTGTCTTCTGAATATGTGATAAAGTATTAAGGCAAAAATTAAAAGTAAGAGCTGACTTCTACCTTATTTCCTGGTGATCCAGGCGCAAGATGTGCTACCATAATATACACTTGTGTTTGTGTGTGTTTCATGTATATGTGCATGTATTTGGTTTGTGTCTATATGTGAGTTTGTCATAGCAGTAATTGTGCAAAAAAAAGAAAGAAAGAAAGAAACCCAACAGAATGCTGAGAAGAAAAGATCCAAATCCAAATCAAAAAGTAGGGTAGAAGTGAGCCAGGAGGGTGAGCTCCGTGTGGGAAATGACTCAGTGTGTAAACGTCAGGCTGGGAGACAGCATGCTGCTGCTGAGTCAGGCTACACAGATGTGACACATCTGAGGAAAGTGCTGGATGAAAAGAAGAGATCGGCATGTAGGGCCGAGGAGACAAACACTACTTGGGAAAGGTTTGGTGCTTGTACAGAGACGGTCTACCCAGAGAATGTAAAGAGACAGGAAAGAAGAGCTCCAGCCAGCAGCCCCGGCAGCAGACTCAGAGAAAAAGCAAGAGGACAGAACACAAGAGCTCAGGAGTTTACTCAGCACCAAACCGTAAAATAATTTCCTAAGGGGAAAATCAAAAACACTGAGGAACGTCCTAGGTAACTGATCTGTTTAATAATTTGGGAGGGGAAAGTAAGACAATGTGATAAATTATAACCAGTTCAAAGAATGAGGAAGAAGTGAAATTAATGGCCTATCTTTTTTTTTAGGATTATTAGAGAGGCACGAGAATAAACTATAGAGAGTAGGACAAAGGTCATTAACTGAATTTACTAACATGCACATATGCACATATTCAATACTTCAATGAAGGAGGGAAAGGTGAATGAACACTAGCGATGAAATGTTAAGTGACTATGAAGCAAATTTGTTTCACTAATAGTAAGAAATATTTTATTCATTCAACAAATTGGAATCGTGGGGCTGGGGATTTAGCTCAGTGATTAGAGTGCTTGCCTTGCAAGCACAAGGCCCTGAGTTCAATCCCTGGCACCACAAAAAAAATAATCAATTTCTAATATTTTGTTCCTTTCTGACAGAAAAACATGCAATAATGCCAATACCACTAGTATTCATTAAAATGTATTTTTTGTAAACATCAAATTCTGTCTATAGGAATCAAATATTCACTTTCTACATCTCTATACCTTCATAACTGTCACAGATTAAATTGCAATTTTCTTCCACATCTTCACTTTAAGAAAGATCTGAAAGCTCCTACTGAATGGATATTAAGAATATCTCAAAGATATCTAAGTTTTGTTAGGATTTGCAGGCATTGGGCCACGTGAAATTTCTTTCTTTTTAACTTTTTTTTTTTTTTTTGGTCTTGCAGCAATCATTCCAGTACATCTTCTTATTTTTTTTACTGTAACCTTTGA